>OX608082.1:18105972-18648472 GCA_951509765.1 Sphenella marginata
TTTTAACAAGAAAAATTTTGATGAAAATTGTTTCTTTTTTACGCAAATTTTATATATGAAAACTAACAGTGAAAAAAAATGCTTTTACTGAAATTGCTTAGTAAAGCTGGCTGATAAATCATAACATAAAATGAAAAAAAAATTAAAACATTGAGTGTGCTATGGTTATGAAACGCGCTACATATGCTGACAGCCAAGGCCAAGAATTGAATTTTGCTACTCATCTTATTCAATCGATTTTTATTTGAAACTCGTTAAAATTATATCTTCATTGTGTGTGTGTGTGTGTGACTTTTTTTTCATTTCAAAGAACTCGCATCACAATCGACCGAAAAGTTTTAGCCACTCATCGAGCAGATCACTTTTATTAACTGCCAAACGGCTTACTCATCCGCTTCGGCTTACTCATCCGCTTCGAAAATTGTTTTCTATTAATTTTTAACAATTATCATTATAGGATTTTTATGACAAAATTATAAAATTGCAATAAAAGCAGCTCAAGCACAGCTATTTAATGCTTCCTTCCCTCTCACTCAGCTCGCCTGACAGCAACAGCTAATGCTGCCACATATTGCCATTTAAATTATCAGCTTACCACTCACGTTTTAACCTATGACCCGCAGCTGTTATAGTAAAATGAGATAACGATTTAACGGGCTATTCCTCTATAATCGAATATTTTATTAATTTTTTATGGTTTTCGCTAAAAAAGCCTTTTTAACTGTTCAATCGATATGTGGCCGGAGGCACCTTTAAAATCGACATTCAATCTTTTTTTTTGTTTTTACAAACTGTTGTAATGGCAAACGCGTTAAAAATTATCGCTCAGCAGCTGTGAAATGAATACTTCCTAGCACTTACAAACACATGAGACGCGATCGTAAAGTGTCCAAAACGTGATTTTGGTTAAGTGTCGTTGGCTTCATTTAGGCGGCGTGAAAAGTTCGTAGGTAAGTGACGGTCAAGCGCGCTTTGCTTAATTAACGAAATTGGTGTTGGACCTAATTAAGGTACAACAATTTATAGTTGCTCTTGTTTGAGGTACTCAAAAGGAAGAAGCGAAAAATCAACTGAAAAAGGAAGCAATCATGATGGGACGCTCCTCGGCGTTTACCTGCTATGAATATGACTCAACTATAATTGGGCTGAATTGATCGCACGCCTTATCCCACATCCAATTGCATGGGCAGAATAGCGAAAGAGTTCTCAACAAAATCATTTAACCCGATCCATTAAAAACAGTCCTCCGGATATTACTAACTTCTTTCTTGAGGCCAAAATACTTCTTCAGATCATTAATTTCACTTAACACTTTAGCCTAATTCTTGTTATTCTGTTTTTGTCCTATCCAAGCTTGTTAAGAGCATAGCAAACACCATAAAATACTGATTTCGATCATGTAAAAAACACTAACAAAAATATGTGCTGTGGTAGGTGTATTGGCTATGGCGCCTTTAAGTCTGTAGAACACCTGCGCAAACTGCCATCAAATGGCCCACACACAACATAAAATGCTTGGCGGCGCTGATGGCGTCCCTCGCACGCTGTACATTTGTCTGATATAGCGGCGCATTATAGCAGCCTACGCAAATGGTAATGCGTGAATATTGTTCTTTTTCTTCTTCTTCTTTTTATACTTAACAACAGACAATTGTTGGTGTGTTTAGGCTATAGCAAACAACAGCAACCAACTTTGAAGTAGTAAAAACTCTTTTATAGAAGGAGTCATTGCCTGAAGCAGCACCCTGCAGCGGTCGAATGGTAATTGTCGCGTTTGTACCACTTTGGAATGTAACTAGTGCGAGTACTAGTACCAAAATTACCAGAGCTAGGCAAGTGTAGCTCATAGGCGTCATAGCAAGAATTTGCTCTTGCAAGACCAATACCCCAGTTTCCATTCTACTCTCTCGGGGCAGACCAATTTGAGTGTTAAATACAATAGTCGGAAGCATGTAGTGTGATTTGCGAGGTTCCGGTAGTAGCCTCAGATGGACTAGTGCAATCACTAGTCCGGTCATAGTTCTCTTGACTGCAAGCACAGGAGAATAAACCTTCTACGCCTCCGGAAATGACAACGATTTCTAACCAAATACAGCGCCATAACGTACCAAAAGTTTATAAGTCCGACTTTAACAACTACTACCAAAAACAACAACAAACACACTAACATTTACATTACACAAAAAACTTTACAACATGGAAAAATTCTACATTTATAGACAATGCATGTTGTGCTTGAATTGTTCTACGGACAGACGTACAACATTTGCTTGCAGCTGCAACATCTCCAACACCAAAACAGCAACAACAATAACAACAATAACAACTGTGATGTATGAATTCGAAGAAGGCGGCTCCCCAGAAGCTTGAAGCGCACGGCATGGTTAATGGGTAGACGCATTCACTCTTTTGTTTGATCGCAAGCTGCAGATGTCGCCGCATTTTGTGGTTCGTTAATTTTTGCGAGCATTTTTGTTGTAAGTTGCACACGTTGCACACGCTGCACATTGCACAAAGAATCGTAAGAACGAGTAAACAACGAGGAGTACAAGTAAAGCACAATGCAATCATTTTGACTATGCAACGAAATCGCAGAGCCTTGTTACAGCATTTTATAGACATTTATTATATTTATTTTGGTTTTATTTTATACCCAGTTGCAGGTATTACAAACGCTACAGTGGTGGATATAACAGTTAAAATATGTTAGGATACCTACATATATTGCGAAATTGTAAAATAGTGATTAGTGAGAGTGATAATGATAATGATAGTGATAGTGAGAGTGGGGACTGATAGTGATAGCGATAGTTATAGTGATAGTGATAGTGATAGTGATAGTGATAGTGATAGTGATAGTGATAGTGATAGTGATAGTGATAGTGATAGTGATAGTGATAGTGATAGTGATAGTGATAGTGATAGCGATAGTGATAGTGATAGTGATAGTGATAGTGATAGTGATAGTGATAGTGATAGTGATAGTGATAGTGATAGTGATAGTGATAGTGATAGTGATAGTGATAGTGATAGTGATAGTGATAGTGATAGTGATAGCGATAGTGATAGTGATAGTGATAGTGATAGTGATAGTGATAGTGATAGTGATAGTGATAGTGATAGTGATAGTGATAGTGATAGTGATAGTGATAGTGATAGTGATAGTAATAGTGATAGTGATAGTGAGTAGAGTGATAGTGATAGTGAGTACCGTACAAAAACTCTAAACCTTCAAACAATCACTATCAGCAAGAGTCATAACTTCTTGTCTGCAAACCACCGCAGAGTATATAATACAACTAGTACCACTAACCTCATACAATTTCAGTTATTGTAGTTTCTCTTGCTCATATCGATAAAAAGATTGTTGCAGCTGGTGATGGCTGAAGCAATTGTCTGCCAGCGACCTTAACTAAGTACTCAAGTAGATTATTGTGATTGGGCGTAGGGATGGGTGTTTGTGTGTTTGTATGAATTTGCCACATAATCAAGGCCCACGCACTTGTCTGAGTCCAACAAAGGATAGCAATTGTATACTATTACAACAACAACAAGGAGTACAACAAAAAGCACAATACAAAATCCAGCATGTTGTTCAATTCAACAACATTTTACAACAATAAAAACACAAAGCATCCATTGTAAAGGATCAAGACACAGATCTACAACGCAATGGATCTGTGAAATTAACTTGGCACGCAGCTTACCTCACAATACTGTTTTGAATTCTTTTGAAGCCTTCAATGAACTTTATTGTTGTTGTGTGAAGAGCTCATTTATTTTATTCTTCGCTAGCTGCTTCTCTACAATGAAACCAATAGTTGGTTATCTATCACAAATCTATGAAGTCTTAGTCTCCAGTAGTAAGCCAAACAAGTGCAATGAATGAGAGAACAAGACGGAGTACTTACGAGGCTTAGAGTCGTGAACATTGTTGAAAGAAGATGAGTTGGTCCTAACACGGATGACCATGACCTTGCTGGAGTTGAGGGGCATAGCAATATCGGTGCGAAAGCCTAAATAAATTTGTAGTTGATACAGCTTGAGCCTTTTTTGCACTAGTCAGGATCTGTCATGTGAGGCTCCTTAATTTCACCAAAGCTCAACTATCGGCGTCAATTTTGTTGGAAAACTCGAGTCCACCTAATTCAATTAAATACGGTACGGCAACCACTACCTCATTGTTAACCTCTGCCACGTATCACTGGCTTCAAGAACAAACTTCCATCATACTCAAGGCAATCGAAATCTAAAGTACCTAAAATCGCAATGCTGATTACATACTCCGCCCTACCAAAAAACTGCATACAACTATTTTAATATCCCTTTAAGCTGTTCGCCTGCCCCAACATCAATTCGTGTTAAACGTTGTACATTTTTTCGTATCGTTAATTTAAAGTGAGCTCATTTTGGGATGTTCATAATAAGCCAGACTCATTTGCAAGATGATGTTGAAAGGTTCACACAAAAAAAAAAAAAAAAAAAAAAAAAACAGAAAATAAACGAATTTAAATACCGCAAAGGTGGCATACTAAAGCTCGTACGAATCTCCGTTTTGTTGTATGCAGCAGCAAGCATTTACAGTTACTATAGTCCTTTTCGCAATTTTTCATATGTCGCGCTCGTTATGCGAAGGTATTTTAAGCTTTTAAAAGTAATTTTTTAAGTTGGAAGCTGCACGGAGAATGGCCACAATATTTTTTTTTTAACCCTTTGTAGTCTCTGGTTGTTGTTGTTTTGTTGTTCTTCTTCTTCTTCCATTTCGTTAATCACTTGTCTCTTCTAATGACTTTTTAATCTGTGCTCATTCGTTGTTTAATGTGTAGCCAATTAAATGTGAATTTTTAATTGACGCTGAGCTTTTATTAAGCTTTTTAATTTGCTTACAAATACCGACATGAATAACAAGATAAGGGTCCCTTTGTATATACATACATATGCACATATATTCCTTATAAGATTTAAGCCTATAATAATATGCACATATTTATGTATGTATGTGTGTTGTTGGAGTACGTGCTGCCATGTAATATGAAACTAACTGCAACACTTGGCGAAAGCTTTCTTTCTTTACGCTTCATCTCAGCTGCCAAAAATTGAGACATCAAATAATTATGGAAAAAAAATATCAAATTACAACAATAAAAAATTTAACTAACAAAAATAACAGCGGTAAGTAAGCATAATTAAGCACACCTGATACCAATAACTTTATACCCAGCTGTCAAAATTAAAAAGAAAAAAAAAACGGTGCTGCAGTGATTGTGTCAATGCTCGACTTGAAAGGGTGAATAAGGAATTGGCATTCAAAATTCGTTTAAAGACCGTCCCATCTCAAAATGAGTTTCAAAAACGCCCTGTTAGAACGAAAATTTCATACATTTTCAGCAGAAATATGGCGTTTTTGAAAAAAATTCTGTGATAGTGTGATCTTCCACTCAGCAGTCGATATCCTCCTATTGAATTTTTAACAGCATAAAATCTTTTTTCACAGGTGCTTTGCATAATTTGGCATATCATGATGATTTCATCGACAGTTGGGTATAACAAAAACATACAAACACAATCTAGCGTTTCGTGAGCCTGTGGCAAAGTTCGTGTCACAAATGGCAGGTGCATTTTATAAGATTTTGGTTATTATTCCAATTAGTTGGGTACATGATTTGTTGTTGTTGTTGCTGCATGGAAAATCAATACATTTTGGCAAACGTTTTAAATTTCAGCAAACCACAACAACAACAACAACAACACTTATATCAACAACATATGTTTGATAATCTTTGTCTGTGCTGAAATTGAACTTTGGCTACCGTTTCAGCTGAACCATTTCAAAATTGTGGTTTGTGCTTCAATAATTTGGTAATGACATCATTTTGAACAGTAGCACGCAAGTGATTCAATTTTGTTTGCTATTAAATTTCTCTTAAAATTTACTGGAGGAATTAGAAATGTATTTACAAACGTAGTGAAGCATTGTTGGCTGTAGTAAGAGGTTCATAAGTCGAAGGTTGCGTGTCAAAAATTGTTATTTCATCAACCTCCTAAGAGATTTTTGCGCCTAGCTTCTCTTCCAATTTGTTGGCTTCCGCTTTGAATTTTTTTTTACAAATTGGCGGGACCTACGGTTTTTTACCGACTCCGAACGGCATCTATAAAGCCGATGAATTTTTGCTGAGAAGCCTTCCATGACAGAAATACCCTCGAACAGTTCGGTGTGATAGGCCGGCAACACTACCACAACACCACGGCGGTCGCTGACTACTTGGTTTGGAATTTAAACTAGTTTTCGAGGTAGTTCACGACTAGTTGGTTCTTTTACAGTGCCACTCATGATGACAGCAACAACTTACAAGGTTGTAATGTATACCAGAAAAGTGGGTGGGTCCTTGCCGAAAAAGTGGGTGTTTATTTATCCAAAAAGTGGGCGTCACTGTGCCCTAAAGCGATGTCAAATTTGCCATAATTTTTCACATTATCACATTGTTCGGTGGCGCCAAGCAACGATTGTCAGCGATGCCTTCGGTAAAGTGTAAATGCAAACGCTCGTTACTGTTATTACTTTCCATTACAGTGAGCGCCCAAAATTATAGCTTGCAAAAATGTGCTTGATAAAATGTGAAGAGAGAGAGAGAAATGATGACATGAAATGAAATGAGTAAAATTGGATTGAGTTAATAAATACTTTCGAGTTGTCTTTGTTATAGGCGTAATGGTTTACCAAATTTGCATTGTTCGTTCTGAATGCAATTTTATAACGATATTTGCCACAATTTACTTAATAACGGAAGTAACTACATACATACATACATAATGTATGAAATGAAGAAGCCGATACAGAGAGTTAAACAAACAAATAGCAAGAAGCAGGTGCACGTATGAAGCGATAAAGCAAAAATAATAATTACATTAAATAAAAGTCATATAAAAATCAGTTGTTTAACGGCAGATGTCCCACTTACAACAACAACAACAACAACAGCAACAACAATAAAAAGCAAATACATACATATACAATCAACTTCAACTATCTGAGAAATGGCAAATAGCGAACAAACTTACTTATTAACAGCTCAACAAAGCAAAGAGGTAATTAATAGATGAAGCAAGATGAGGCTGAAAATGACGATGATGATAACTTGATGCGCCGCTACATGGTAGTTAAGTGGCGTCGACTACTTACATTCATACATACATACGTAATATATAAAAGAATAAGAGCAAAGCAATTGCTAAACCCCAGAAAGCTATTTGTTGACCCCTCTAGGAAAGTAGAGGCGACTGAATTTGAATCAGAGCTGCAAATGAGAGTTATGCGGAAAACGTGCACCCAATTAATAACCGTTGCTATCGTAGCAGCTAAAGAATGGGTTTTGAATTTCAAGATGAACCTACATATCGACAGCCACACTGCAAAACCCTGTATGTTCAAAACCAAAAAGTTTTCAGAAAAGGGGAAAAACTGTCATAATTATAACGTATGTATATGAGCGACGGTTATTAAATTTCACCACTGGAAAGAAACGATTACAACTAACCCAATTTTGACTGCAGTTCAATGCGCGAAATATCACGATCTATGGGAAAGGCTCAGAACCGTAATTTTGAAAAAATAGTGACTTACGGGGTTTTGTAGTGGGGCTGTGGATATGTTGGTGTAGAGATCATTATATTCGATATAGGTCTATAAATTCACTTTCTGTATGCCTCGGCAAAATATATTTATGTATAGCAATTCCCTAGCATGTACTTGCATTTCATTTGCTTTGGATCACCATTTTCCCTACGAAGCAATATTCATTAGACATACCTGGTCACATGGGTAATAGTTCTATTTTAAATAAAAAATTAATAATTAAAATAAGCACTTGTCGCATGTAAATTTTTATGCGTTTTATCAAATTTGTCGAAAAATTCAATCAGCTGTTTTGATATATGACAACAAAGTGAGTTGCCACACAATTTAATTAGAAACATTTTTCTTCTTGCAGCTTGAAAGTAATTTCAGTTTTAGTGGGCTTTCGTTTGCTGACCGAACATAATCTCGCCGTAAAGATCACAACTGACAATTCATTTAGCAATCAGTCCTACAAGGAATCTTACTTGAAACTAAAAGGTGATCTAGCAAAATTAAGTTGACGCATTCGTTGACCAGCTAAGCCACTAAACACGCGCATTCACATCCCAACTTTATCACCGATGGCAATGCACAATTCTTATGCGCGCTGATACAAAATAAATCCCTGCAATATGACAACCTCAGCAGCGCAACACCGGGAGCACTAAACGAACACAAAACAACCAGATTTTCAAGGTAAATCGAAGACAAATAACAACTCGCACCTGGCGGAACTGTCAGGTCATAATTTGCACTTTAATGGGGAGGGGACATGACACACACACACACACACATACACATACATACTGCCCCCTAAAAGCGACAACAACAATTGCTACTGTGTTTCCAGTAGATGTGGTGTTAAGCTGTCTGATGTTTGATGCCCACTCCGATATCCATTCAGGAATTTTTCCAAAGTCATTTAAGCTCATTGGTACGAGTAGTGAATGGAATCAGCGCCACTATCACGACCGGATTGACAAATAATTATGAAAAGTCAGCTATGTAGCTAGACAAAAGCAAGTTTGAGCACGAATCTACATTAGCACTTAGGCAAATTGACGGAATCAGCAGCAACGAAGAGGTTTTTTTTGTAGTAGCAGCAGCAGGCGTAGCGTAATCAAACAGGCGATTCAATGTGGGGTTTGGCAGCTGGGAATAATTAATATATACTGCATCCGGTGTATGAAAGGTGTCCCAACTCCCCTTTCAATAACTTTAGATGCACTTGAAACATGTTCGTTCATACATACATACATGAGGCCACCTGCTTTAGTTTTTTTTTTTTTTAGTTATTTGATGGCATCTATTTCAATAACCCTCTTCCCTGTCATGCTGCAGGTGCACACTTTTACAAGACTTTGTAAATATTTCTGATTTAATTACGTGCGTTAAGTGCGCACAAGAGGTTAGGTTGTTGTCTTATGAAATTTGAAGTTAGTTTGTGTGGTGCAAAGTGTGGAAATGAAGCAACTCGTTACTATTTTTTACGTACTTGAATAAGACCTTATTTACCCACAAAGAGCTGTCAAACCTGAGTAGGTATGTATGTATCTTCGTCCTTGCAAGTCCGGCAGTATCATTATCACGTCAAGGCTTTCCCGGTCGTAGGATAACACTTTTCTACTTTAACTTGGCGTTGTCTGTGGCGGTAAAAATTGTCGCCAATGCATTACTTGGTAACCCGTCCTGAACCGGTTTTCCTTCGGTTAAGCGACTTAAACAATTTCTTTCGTTTATTTCATTTGCACACATTTTTTTATTATTCTCAACCAGCTAATGAAATATTCTGAAGATATTGTTTATTTCTGCATAACCCAAATGGGGTTTTTCACAACGAAATTGAAGAAGGCAATCCCGTGCAATGCCTCAGAGCCAACAGTGCTCACCCCCAATGAATAAATACAAGGTGTAACAGGTGCTCTGCACCATCCCAGTTCTATATAGAACAAATAAATTAAATAATAAAATAATAAAGAAATATGTGCTCTGCACCCCCTCCCCCCAAAAAATAGTATAATAAAAATCTCAAATAAAAAATTAAATATAATTAAAAAAAAAAAAAGTCTCGCACCCTCAAAGCTTAGACAATTTGGCTTTGTCTACTTCTGAACTGGATCCATTTTGGATAGTTTGTGGGTAGTTCTGCATGTGAATGAGTGATTATGGATATCCGATATCGTACATGAAGTATTTTGTAACTAGATTTATATTGGAACGATTTTCCGTCATCCCTTGTCAATTTTTGTTTGTTTACATGAGAACGAAAACTTACACTGAAGATGGCGGATCGCCGAAACCGGTTTGTAAACAAACAAAAATTGACAAGGGATGACGGAAAATCGTTCCAATATAAATCTAGCATTCACCCTGTCGGAAAAACAGAAAATAAAAATAACTCAGTATTTTGTAACTATAACTTTTGTAGCCGGTACTGAACGTTTCAGGTAGTAAATAGCTCACGACTGTCCCTTTTGGAGACCGGTTCGAAAGTTTACTGCCAAAAATCTGCACCTTGGAATATCTTGTTCCAACTGTTGTCGTTAACCTGGCTCTGTCGCCTTTTGTTTGGCAGAATAGCACACCCCGACCTGCACTGCTTAGAATTTCAAACCATTTGACTCTCGATGACTTCAATTACGGCCTTTGCTGCTCCCAAGCAAACACTCGCTTCAGCTCCCAACAAACATCAGCTAAGCTCCTGATTAAAAATGCCGTCCTAGAGCACCAACCAAACAACTCAAGTTTGTGGGATTAAACTTGCATTGAAAAGCTGCTGCTATTGTTGTTTGTCGTCTTCAATTTTATTAACGTTGTTAAAGCTATGAGCTTAATGTACTACGGCGCCATCTATCGGATGTAGTGATAGTGCGCTGATACCAAAGAGCATAGATAAATAAGATGGAGCAGTTTGCCACTCAATCTATGCTCTTTGCAGTTTTGAATTTACTCCGAATTCACTCAATACTCGCGCTCAAAGTGCTACATGTGAAATTATAGGAAAGTCGTAATTTACTTTATTATAGCAGTAATTATAGTTATGGGAACTGATTTCACTACTGTCCGATAGATGGCGCTTGAGAAAATTACGCTCAGCTTTAACCAAAGAGCGTTGTTATTTCTACGTATTTTTTAAGGATTTGTATTTTCCAAATTAGAAACGTTTTGAACCGCTGATTACGATCACGCACTAGGCGCCCATGAAAATTAGCAAAGGGTATTAGCATCGCGTTAGAAAGACAAAATAAAAAGACAAATTCAAACAATTCGATGCGGACAGGCTTCAAAAGATGTGGTGAACTCCTGTCGTGGATCTTCTAGTGGAACGCTAAATCGTTCCGGCCAAAAAATTGAGCGGAAAACTGCTCCCACTTGTTAATCTGTGCTCTTTGGCCCAAACACGACAAACAACAATAACGATAAGGCCCAGTTCGCAATGGAACCTTTATCAAAGAGCACTGATTCGTGGTACTTTGGAGAGATTGGTGTCAATTCCAGCACCGTCCGTGCGACGCTTTCTGTCACCAGCAGCCATTTCTATCAGCACCAATAACATAATTTTATTGCCAAAAAATTCTTAAACAAGATGCGATGGCAGCTCTAGTAACTGATAGCTCCACAGGTGGCGCAACGCACAACAAAGAAAAACTTGTTTGTTAACAGATGGCACTAAGCACAGCAAAGACTAGACTGTGGGTCTAGATGAACCCGTGCGCATCTTGCGTAACGAATTTCACCACTACTCTTAGCTACATCTATAACCCATTAGATAAAGTCTGATTCATAATGGTGTTGCAGTACAAATTGATTTTTTGTCCATTCACAATAGTTTATTTAAACAAATGAATTTTGAAAATCGGATGGCCAATTTGCAAGGGGTATTTTTTTCTTTTTTTCACTCCTGGGGACTCCAAAATCTTTTTTATAAAGGTTTGGTCTGATTAGACCCCCAGTGAAATTTTTCGCTGAAGAAATTCCTAGAACATTTTAACCCTCTCACGACCTCACAAATAATTTGTTTACCGTAGTTCTAGAAAAAAGAGTCGAGAGAGAGAGAGTACCATCGGCATAAAATATTCCACAAAATGATTCTTCGTTTAATTTTAATATTTGCACAGGAACTACATACATATTTCGATACAATATGCATTTAAAACCTTTTTTCCACTTTTTCTAAAATTACTTTTTTTTGAAAAATTTGAAATTAAAGTGACCATAAAAAAAAATGTGACCTGAGAACGCAAAAAAATATGGGGGTTTTACTATATGGCCTAAGGCCTTTCATTTTGAGTTAGAATCATTCCGCCCCCCCCCAAAACTGCTGTTGCACTGTGTTATCATTCAATTTTATAAATTTTACTACAAAACTAATTTTTTTCGCATTTCTATATCGAATGAGTTTTAAAATGAGTTTATTTTCAATTGATTCGTAGGTCCTTTGAGTCAACTCATGTGACTTGTTCACAATTTAAGTGCTATTCGAACGCTGAGTAGCACACAAAGCAATCAGTCGTTTGTAAGTGTCAATATCTCAGTAACTGTAATCACAGCCAAACATACAAAGTTTCTAACACATACAAACCGATATTTCTAGTATACTAGTTATGTGTTCGATATATTTTAAAAGTATATTTTAGTAATGATATCCTTTTAACTTATTTTCTATCTTTCACCCATTTATTGTGGCGCTTCCTTTGTATACACGAATGACAGCTTTCGACTTTGTTCTTCTGTTTTGCCTTCTCATTTTCTCTATTGACTTTGGACACTACTGCCACTTCATACAATCACTTTACGTACATACATACATACATACATACATACATACATACATACATACATATGTGCAGTCGATCCGCTCATATTCTCAATAGCAATTTGTGCTTTGACACACATTCCTTGCACTTTGTATGCATATAAAATACATGGAAAATAAAACATGCGACCAGGGCGAACAAGTACTAGTCTATAACTAGTATTTTTCGAATCATATGAAAGTTATTCGATACTTCCGAAGAGTGATGAGTAGGCCACAACTCGAAAAAATCGTCGACCCGAAATGCATATGACAATTGTCGATCATACCACGTGAACATTTCCCAGTCATAAATGCTAGCAATCGGTTTCAATTTTGCTTGGAATTAGTACTAGTTGTGTGTTAGTTTACAATAATTGTTTTGCCTCCTGGTTATACATATGTACATATGTATGTATGTATCTCCTCTTGGTCATGTGTTGGTTTGCGTGTGGTGCTCTGATGATAAAAGGCAACGAAAGACGATCGAACACTTCCTGCAATTTATCTAATGTAAGTAGAGTGCATTTCATTCTTTTCCGCATATTTTTCTACGCCCCACTTTCAGTGTAATGATGAGACAATTTATTTTTTGGTGTTTTTTCTTCAACTTTTATTACAGTTTGAAGCATTTCTTGGCAGTAAGGTTCATTGGTGCTGTCTCACTAAGATTGCTGGAAAAAGAATTTTTATTATTTTTTACAGAGCAAACTTTTGATTTATTTATATGAACTACATAGTTAAAGAAAGACTTTAAGTAAATATTTTATTTCATAACATGTGGATATAAAAAGAGGCATGGACAGAGCAGCGTCTATGTAAACGTTTATGAGCTAAACGAAACGAACTAAATAAATAAATTAAAAAAATAAAATAAAAAAAAAAAATGAAATAAAATAATATAAAATAAAATAAAATAAAATAAAATAAAATAAAATAAAATAAAATAAAATAAAATAAAATAAAATTAAATAAAATAAAATAAAATAAAATAAAATAAAATAAAATAAAATAAAATAAAATAAAATAAAATGAAATAAAATAAAATAAAATAAAATAAAATAAAATAAAATAAAATAAAATAAAATAAAATAAAATAAAATAAAATAAAATAAAATAAAATAAAATAAAATAAAAAAAATAAAATAAAATAAAATAAAATAAAATAAAATAAAATAAAATAAAATAAAATAAAATAAAATAAAATAAAACAAAATAAAATAAAGTAAAATAAAATAAAATAAAATAAAATAAAATAAAATAAAATAAAATAAAATAAAATATAATAAAATAAAATAAAATAAAATAAAATAAAATAAAATAAAATAAAATAAAATAAAATAAAATAAAATAAAATAAAATAAAATAAAATAAAATAAAATAAAATAAAATAAAATAAAGTAAAACAAAATAAAATAAAATAAAATAAAATGATTCGGCCCCAGCGTACTGATGGCCTTTCTGTTAGCAGAGCGATCAACAATGTCTCTGACGAAGAAGTTGTTCTACTCATAATACGAAATTCAAAATCAAACTATTCAACAGCTTGCGTTTCATGGCTAAACATTTTACCAAAATCACTTTACTCTAATAGAATCATAAGTAATAATTAACAGAAAAATTTCAAAATTTCAACAAACGACAAATGCAGCAAAGTCAAACAAATTCCAATTGGTAGTGAAACAAAGCAGCTTGCGAGCTTTGCAACTTTGCAACTTTGCATTCAATAAGAACCACATTTTACAAATGTGAAACAATTTTCAAACTTTTACCTCAATTAAGCATAAACAACTCAAGTCAGTTCCTTCTCCTTCTCCAATTTCATGAGAAATACATACATATAAAATGAACGACAGCAAACAACTGGGGCTACTGCTTTACATAAAAGTTTCAGATATCAATTACACGTAAGCTCTCCCTCCCACTTCAACTTTCCTGCAAGCAAACTCAAGTGCTCATACATACATAATGCGCTTTACTAACAACAAAGTACGAGCGGCCAGCTTGTTAGTTTTTAGAACATTTTGTGTGGAAAAAATGTAAGCTACCACAAAAGTTCTGTTTACTTACATACATACATACATTGCGCAACCGGTGTTGACTTTTTTTGTTGTTGTTGTTGTTGTTGTTGTTTGGTTTGTTTTCAAATCTCCATTGGTTTAGTATAGAGTAAGTATGTTGAGACTCTAGTATGCAGATCAATTGTAAGCCGAGACCTGATGACTGAAAAAAAAATGTCGTTTGAGTTTGGATGGTTGAGTGTTTTGTACACTTTTGGGACGCGTTTTCGTTCAGTGCGACAGCTTTTATTTGAGCGTATGTAATTTGTTTAGACTTTTGTCGCATTTACTCGTTAAGCGCAATCGCTTGGCACAAAAAAGTTTACAACTTTAAGCTGCTTATATTGAATGAGTATGTTTAATTGTTTGTGAACTGAAACCAGGGATTTTAGTACAACAGAAGTGGATACATTGCAGGTAGAGGGTGTGCATGTATATGCTAATGGATTTTTTTTTTTTGTTACACAATTGCAAAGGAACACGTTGTTTTGTATTGTTGTTATATTAGGGCAAAAGGGGTTTATATAAAGCAACACCTTCATCGACTCAACGGGTAGCAAATATTGTAAATATACAACTGCAATTTATTAACGTTGTTCTGATAAATGAACGATGACGATAAATAAAGAAGTTTGGAATATTTCGGTCCCTGATCCACTTCTCAGGAAAAAAAGAAACCTCGAATTTTAACAAAAGTAGAGTGGTACCTCTGTACCAAATTTGAAGAAAATCGCACCATACATAAAGAAGTTTGGAATATTTCGGTCCCTGATCCACTTCCCGGAAAAAGAGAAACCTCGAATTTTAACAAAAGTAGAGTGGTACCTCTGTACCAAATTTGAAGAAAATCGCACCATAAATAAAGAAGTTTGGAATATTTCGGTCCCTGATCCACTTCTCGGAAAAAGAGAAACCTCGAATTTTAACAAAAGTAGAGTGGTACCTCTGTACCAAATTTGAAGAAAATCGCACCATAAATAAAGAAGTTTGGAATATTTCGGTCCCTGATCCACTTCCCGGAAAAAAGTAGCCTCGAATTTTAACAAAAGTAGAGTGGTACCTTTGTACCAAATTTGAAGAAAATCGCACCATAAATAAAGAAGTTTGAAATATTTCGGTCCCTGATCCACTTCCCGGAAAAAAGTAACCTCGAATTTTAACAAAAGTAGAGTGGCACCTTTGTACCAAATTTGAAGAAAATCGCACCATAAATAAAGAAGTTTGGAATATTTATATACAACTTGGCAGCACTGATTTTATACGCCACCATTTCATACCCCCTAAATAAAGTTGTTCGCTTCACATGACACCCGTTTCAGTGAGGACACTGTATCCTCTAAACAATATTATATTCTCCCACCAGCCATATCTAGTAAAAGCAATCAACCAAATAGCTTAGGAACCGAAATCTGAAGTGATATAAGAAAAATTTTCGCACAACAAGCATTAAGCGAAAACTCGAGACAAAGTACTTTTCGTGAAAAATTTCGAATTCTTGAGCCAAAAGCGAAAGGAAATTAGATTTGGAAGCAAAATAATATTTATTTAAGTGGCTGCTTTTCTTATACGCTCACCACGCGTCTTATCCTTTGTTTTTGTATGAAGCAACCACATTGAGTGCAAAACGATATTTTATGTTGTATGTGAATGCTTTTGTTTGCTAGTCATGGCGTTTTTGTGTTTGCTTTGTTTATTTTTTTTTTTTTGGTTTTGTGTGGTGTAAAAATGTTGAAAGTCTTCTTCTGTATTTTGTTCCTACTGTGCTTTCTTCACACCTGCTTATTATATTTCGCTGTGATTCAAGGATGCGATTCAAATGTTTTGCGTATTTGTATGAGTGTCAGAGAAATTGGTAGCCAATTTCATTTTATGTACATTTAGTGAGAGAGTGAGTGAGGTAAAATTTAATCGAAAATATAAATGAAGCGTAGTTAAAAGAGATATTAACGATAGTGCTTACAATAAATTAAGGTTGTCCATAGCGACATAAATACATATATCGCTTCTCTAGTTCAACAACGACGCAATTGTCAATTTTAAAGTTTCGAGATAACGCTCACAAAAGCTTTAAAAAGTACTAATTATTGCTGTGTATCAATTTTATAATTGTATTACAAATAGTTTTCGCGCTAGACGCTTGCGAAGTTGTTCCAATCGTGAATAACGTATGCGCGGACAAATATTGAAACTTGCTTCACCAAAACTTTATATTTTACAATTGCGTCGTTGTTGAACTAGGGAAGCGATATGTACATATGTATGTACATATATGCATAATTAGAACTTTTTAAATAGTTGAAAGAAAAACGCAACGAAAGAGAACACGAACAAAACAAAAGTTTAGTTAATATAGGAGATGCCCTGCCGCTTTTTCCATAACTCCTATTTTTCGTGCGTTTGAAATTAATATCGTATATCTTCATATGAATTTTCAGGTCTCTACAATGAAACATTTTTGAGATTTCTCTTTCGCCTAATTCGTATAGATTTGCTTTTCCATAAGATCTTTCGGTGAATGTAAAACAAGAATACAGGATTTATGAAACATAATATCTGTGTGTGCTAAACTTTTCTTTTCCTACATTTTTCTTACTAGTTATTTTTAGAAATGGTTTTGTATCCATGTTCGCATTTTTTTGTTACTTTTTTGTTCTCTATTCTTTTTCCCATGCGTTTTGTTTTACCCTTGAAATGTTAAAATAAAGTGCTTCTTAAATTTTTTTTTTATTTCTTCACTTCTTCTTTCCACTGTTCCTCCACACCCCTCCCGCTGTGTATCCTGTTTGGCAAAGCATTTTTGTATCTTGCTCTCATTACTCCATGTTTCACCTTCCTCTCTTGTTCCATATATGGGTCGAACTATCGATTTTATTAAGATAAACATCGAATTTTTGAAATAATTATAAGAATTACAATTAATTGTAATGAAATGTATCTGATTTATTCTAATATATCTGAAAGTACTCCATTTTACATGCGTAGCTCTAAATAATTTTTCATAACATATTTTTACCAATTATTCAATGTTGCATTTTTAGTATACAAATTTACTTAAGAATCAAAATATGAACCTACAAAACTACTTTGCTTTCTACACCACTGTAAGCACAAATATTTATGTATTCTGCAGAATACCCTTAGGAATAAAAATCTCATTAAGATAAACTAGATATATACTATTGCAAACAATTCCTAACTATTTATATTCAATTGGAACGTTTTGTGGAAAAAGTTTAATGAGCAACATTTCAACTCGGAAATATTCTTTTCTTACAAAAACCTGCACAGCACACAAATGGCGATTAAGTGACCGATAACAATCATATTGTTTTTCACATTCACACCTTTTTCATCAGCAGCGTATTGTTGCCCATCAACGCCTTCTTAATTTGGCTATTGTTACGTATTCAAAGTAAGTGATTATGGCGCTCTTTTTTTTTCCTCTTACATTTTTTCGATTTTCATAAAAATGTAATTTCATACATTTCCATTTCTTTTTTGTGCTGCCAACTTCTATGGTATTCCTTGCACAATGCTACTTTTAGTACGAGTCGAAGGATGCTCAAACTATCTGTGTACATTCAAAGTTAGTAATTCATGTATGAATGCTCTTTTAGTATCGAGTGAATGGTCGCGCAAAAATTTGTTGACTATTGTTTTCGTGCACTACTTAATGAATTATGCAACGTATGTTCGTGGGAATATATTTACGAAGTGCTTGCAACTAATCGACCGATTAGACTTACTCATACTGGCATACTAGCACTGCATAAAATAATAATTGAAATTCAAAATGAACATAAATTGGGAACTTGTTTCTTCACGCTTGGCATTTGAAAGTAATGTTTCTACTAGGGCTGTGACTTTATTCGATTAATATAGTAAGTTGATTAATCAAATTTTCAGTTAATTGATTACTTGTTTAATCAAAATTATGAGTAATCAAAACTAGCGTTACACGAGTATTTGCAAAAATGATTAATCAAAATATGATTAATTTACTAATTTTTTTATGTGAAAGTTTGCCTTGAAATAGCTGAAAATAAAAAAAATTAAAAACCAAATATGCTTCAAAACATCAAAAAATATAAAAAAATTTAAGAAAATTTTGAGGTGTTGTTCGATCGCGCATGGGCAAAATGTCGAAGATGCAACAAATGGTTGAAGTATCAAAGAACTTCTAAATTAGTGCCGTTTTAATATATGATTAAGCATTTCATTCAAAAAACGGTTAATCAAAAAGGCTATTAATCAATCAATTTTGTTTTTGATTAATCAAAATCTTGATTAATCGAGTAAACACCCTTTTTGAGTAATCAAAAATAATAATTAATCGATTAATGGAGTAATCGAAATTATGATTAATCAAGATTTTGATTAATCAATTAATCGCACAGCCCTAGTTTCTACATAATACGGTCTCACTCACGAGAAGCATTTTAAAAATCAAAGCAGTGCTCGAAAGATATGGAACACTTCAAAACCATTTTTCTGATAAAGCCACTAGCTAGGTAAAGTGATGGCGGTAACTTTCCTTAAAGTTACTCTAAAATTCGTTCCAATATTACACACGTTTTTGGCGATTTTCGCTTAAGCCAACCAATTACCTAGGTCACAGTTGAAAGTGTTACATTTTTTAAGCACTTGGATCCGTGCGCCATCTAGCGGAAGCCTCTTGATTAAATACATATATCATTGCCACCGGGTGGTGAACAATATCTCAAGTTTCAAGTCTATGGCTTTGCGAAACTATTTCCTCATTTTTGGCGATTTGCAGTTATCTTTGTCACAGCTCCACCTAGCGGAATTTTATTTCCCACAAAAAGTTGAAGCTAAGTTTTAACACCCCATGTACTAAGTTCCAATTTTAAATGTCTAGCTGTAACGGAAATACTCTTCAAGATTTCGAAATTTCTTATAGAAATGCGAGCACAAGCGAAAAATGTCGAGCTAAAATTCCTGAGAGAATTGTATACTACAACGTGAGCTCTGAAGTAGCAACCTAAGATTTCCTAGCTACATTCGTTTCAGCTTTATTTTTTATTTTTGTATCATGTGTGTTTGTATTTTCTGCTTACATATATATTATTTTATATTAGACAAACATTTTAATAGCTGCAAAATTTATTTACACTCACTTCATTCAACATTTTGGCAAATAAATTTTCTGTCCTCTGTGGTTGTGTGCGTGTGTGTGTGTGTACTTCTAGTTACATATGTTTGTGCGCCAAAAACTATGCAATTATAGTTACATTCAAATGTCGAGTTGTTTCTTTTGTGGCAACAACATGTTGCAGTTTTTCGTAGTTCGATTTCAGCTCATTGCATTCATGGATTGTGATATATTTTTCATGGGGAATAATAGAGTCATTGTTGTTATTTTTGTTTTTGTTAATTTTATGGCAACAAAAGTAATATTAAATTGTTGCAAGCAAAGCAATAATGTCAAACGTTATTTACTGTTTATTGCATTTTTCCTATTCTTTTGCAAACAAACAAGCATATGTATGTAAATATTTTTTTTTTATATAACTAACTCCATTAATATATTTATACGACAAGTGTTCTATGCATTGACGACTTTAAATGAGTTTTTAGTAAGTTCTTATAGAAAATTTTCTAATTTATTTGTTTGCTAAATAAGTTGACGCTACTCCATAAGTTAACCCATTTGCCATATGTACCGGGTTAGGTTAAGTTGAGAACTTATTCCTAATAATCACATACATCAATAAGACTTACAGCGGCAGTTGAGAACTTATTTCTAAGAATCACATACATCAATAAGACTTACAGCGGCAGCGTTGTTTTGGCATATGCACAAATTATTTACATTTTTTTTATTTTGTGGAGAAAGCAAAGTTTTGTGTGAATGAAACATGAAAAGTCAAGAAAAAGTGTTTTTCTCCCTGTCTAAGGATAGCTTAGGCAATTTTGAGTTTGTGTATCAAAGCACCCCAGTCAATCCTCCTTAGTGAAAATTGAATCCAACTGAAAACAGTAAGAGTGATCAAGTCCTTCTTCACAAAATTTGTTTATTTTTTTCATTATCTATTGTCGATTCTTTAACCTTCCTCGACTTTCGGCGTTTGATATGTAAACCTGCTTTCGAACCATCCACAAAGCTCCTCAGCGTCTTTGTTAAGATAAGCTTTTATTTCTGGTTTCTCATTCTTTCATTCGCAATAAGAGGCAATTACCCAAAATCCTACAAGTTATCTCGGGATCACTTATGTTAGAATGAATAACATATATGTATTAAGAGATTTCCGCTGGGGAATAGTTTTCGTGGCAACTCGAAAGAGTTATACAACAAAAAAAAAGTCTCACAAAGAACCCGAAAATGCCTCGAATTTATTTCGGAAAATGCCGAAGCTACCACAAATACAATCTCAAAAGAGTTTCGAAACAATTCCGAAAAAGTGTATAAACTAAATATTCCAGGAAAATTAACTATCCAACATCAAAGTGGTCCAGAAAAGATGCCAAAATAGTTTTGAGAAGACTGAAATTTATGGGGTCATTTACAATTTTCCATCATAAGAATGATATTGAGTGCCGATTCGTTTCAGCGTGGTGATTCGTTAAACTTTCCAATAATCAAAAAGTAACTAAAAAACAGTCTAAAAAAAAATTAAAAAACGGTTTCCAAATGAGTCTGAAAACAATGCTGAAATGCTTCTAAAAAGTTAATTTAGCACAATTTACAATTTGAATTGCAATGAAGCACATTTTTCAGCTTTCATTTGGCTTAAGTCAAGGGGGGGGGGGGGTGGAAAGTAACCTTCAAACGCAACACAAAGAAATCAGCCACGACGGTAGTGGCAAAAGCAGCAGGAATACCACCCACACAAGCTAGCGATTTGTGTGTTGTGCATAGTACCAGTCAATAACCAAATGCTAGCGGGTAAATAGAAATGACGGTTTGAAAGTTACAAAGTTGTCTGCCAATAACAACGACGTTGGCGAAGGCAAAGGTGTTAATGGAAACTCCGACAGAGGCGGAGTGCTTTAGGTGCAGTTCAATGAAAATAGCACATACATGTGTATGTATGTATATGTAGTATGACAAGTACAGCTGCATCTAGTGCAACAACAACTAGTAGTCTTGCAAACTAACATGACTATAGCCTCGAGAAGTGACAAACGGGAAACGGAAGCAGACAAAGATGAATGTTGAACATAGAACACTGTGTAAAGATATTCACGCTTCCGACGCATCAGCAGTAAGCAACTAGCGAAGTCAACAAATATCAATGAACATATGTAAAAGAGTGCATGTGAAAGTATGGAAAGCTGAAATTGTATGCAGGCAGGCTATACACATAAGACACCTACATACATACATCCATACATACATACATGGGAGCGTGTGCCATTGTGAGTCAAAGCAAGCAAGCAATCCAGTGCGAATAGCAAACATGAGCTAGCGAAGCGTGTATGAATGCTAGTGACTAATGCACAATTGCAATTCATCAATGCATTTGTACTATGTAGGTGTGTGAATTTGTTTGCTGGGGTTCACGTGTTTGCAGTGCATCTACATATATACTCATAGTATGTGCATTAGGGTGGTGAAATTGTTTTTGTGAATCGATTATATGTATTATCTCAGGCACAGATTTTACAGAATTCCAATACTGCAAGCATTACTGGAATAGAATGTTAAAATAAAACCGTAACCGTAACCGTAACCGTAACCGTAACCGTAACCGTAACCGTATTAGTCGTAACCGTAACCATAACGGGTAAACATTCGGCATGTCATGGTTCAGTAAAAGTTTAAGATGTTTCAGTATACAAATCAATGTTTGGCCAAATCTATAGAATCTTTAAATTTCGTATTTACAAATCGACCCACCCTAATGTACATACATACATATCGAAGCATTCTAATTCATCAGAGGCAAACTGTGAAATACGAATGAATGGAATAATTGCTGAAACTGTGTACTCTCATTCAACTGATTTTGTTGATTTCGAAGTAGTTAATAGCCTCGGGGATACGCTCACTTGATAGCGTGGTAGGTGTGTTTCAATGAAACGACAAAATATTGAACTTAAAGAGTGTAACTGTAACTGAAGTTCGAATACAATTTTTTAGTCTAATTGTATTGGAACAAATCAAGGGATTTATAATGGAAAGTCGTTAGATTGGGAGCCACGGTCAACACCGAAAATAAAGTCTGCCGATAAATCGCATAAACAGAGCCAATCTTGGCAAGAAGTGTCAATTATTTGGACTAATTATGTAGCTGAGAATAAAGTTCCTTGCGATGAGCTAAAACAATGGTCATGTAAAAATTTGTTATCGGATTTGTGGTGAAAGAAAGAATTTATCGCCGAGTATCGTCGTTTGCACCACTGACTGAGCGTATCTTTTCCTTTAAACTTTTCCATTAAATGAACTTCAAAAGATTTTCACTTGTATCTTATAGAGTCAGGTGGGATTTAAATAAATATACGCTGATGTAAACCTACTGCTATATCCATATCACAGCAGTTATGCTTCCATACTTCCGCTTAAATGTCAGAAATGTGAAAACTGTCGAACAAACAAAATAAAGAAATGTCATATTAAAAAGTCTAAATTTGGATGAAAGCGAACTTAATATACCCATTAGCGTTGTATTATGGCATGCAATTTCATAATTTTATTTACGTTAACAGGGAACCCCTTACGTTCGCTGCTTTCACAACGCCCTGATATAATTTTGCACAATTTTTAAAATTCTCCGAAGCAATGTGCTCAAACCCGTTTACAATATTTTAAAATTTTATATTTACGGATATGTAGATATGTTATACTTATGTTTTTAAAATTTTGAACAAGAATTTTCGAGAATGCTCCAGATGATTAAAATCAATCAAATTTAAAAACATTTCTCAGTCGAATATTCTTGTATCGTCGGTAGAAAAGTGTACCCTAAATAGGATTATTCTAAAATAATCATTGATGATTCATATTTTTGAACACTTTTTAAACCTTTTTGCCCATAGTTTTGCAGCTAAAATGCTACTTTTATGATAAGATTTTAAATTGTTTTCGACCCCTTTTTGTAATATTTTTTTAATCATCTATGGTATCATTGTTTAATTTTGATAAATGAACTTTTGTGATCAATTTTGAAACATTTATGTATGTAAGTTTCAAAGCCAGGGTCATAAAAAGCAGAGTTGGCGTTCCATAATTCAGAAAAGTGATGTTATAAATTGAGATACTCAAATTAAATAAAAGAAAAAGTTGCTTCCAATTATATATCTGGCGCAATTAAGTAGGGAGATGTGCATATGTAACATTTACACAAAGAAAATTTGTTGATTTTTTTCCAATCAAAAAATGTGCCGATTTTTGATTTTGTCATCGTTTTTGTTAATGAAGCCAGTTTCCATTATTTTGTAATTTTAGTAGTTTGCAAATAAATTGTTTCATGTGGCAATATGAGAAATATTTATTTAGTTCTTCTTGGGCTTTGATTTGGCCTTTGATATTCTTGGGTTTTTACTTAGTCTCTGTTATATTAGATACTGTCAATACGAATACCTTTCCAACAAAAAAAGATTGTACAAAGTTATGTATATTCAAAAAGAATGGAAGGTGCCTTAATGCGAATAGAGTTTAGTTATGTGACTGACACCAACGCACATTTTACAAAGACTATTGAGTTAAATTATTTTGAGAATTAACATTATTGATATGAATTTGGACTACTCTAGATAAGTTATATCCATAAAGCAAATTCCCTAAAATCTTTTAAATAGAAATTACTAAGGTACAGATAGATTTACCATTTATTTTTAATTCAAAAATAACTTTAAATTTTTGTAGTTTTTTTCTGTTAAAAATAATATAAATGCTTTCCATAGCATTGTAATGTTAAAATAGGTAACATCGGTCTGAGTCTCAACACCTTCTACCAAAGAGCATATATTAATATACTCTCTTTGCTTCTACATTATAACAACAGCATCGCTAACATTTCTGTTAAAATATCCCACTATATTTTGACTGCAGCAAGTGAGAGCATGAGCAGAGCTCTGAAAAGATAAATTCTGTTAGGCAAAAATCATTAACAGAGAAGTTTCAATTTAATTGAGCAAAGGATGGAACAATAACAGGATATTGATATGGCTACAATTTTTCACAATTCCATACATATTTTTTAGCCCCATGTGAAGCTGAAGACTGAATATTAAAGCCATTTCAATAAACTAAATTGTAATATTTCAATGTAGTTGCACTTTGCAATTGAAAAATTTTTAACATTGGTTAACAAAGTGAAAAAGTTTGTTCATAACGTTTTCATTGACGATTTCTACGAGTACCCTAAAGAAATATTTTTAAGGACCCTCTTGGGATTACTGCCAGCTTCTGCAGGATCACCACTGTTCGACACTTACGAGGGGAGCATTTTCATGTCATTCTCGCAAAACCCGTGACATCTTTTTTTGAGGTTAAAATTTAATATGTTGTCAAAATATTTTTTTGCGCTTTCAATTTAAAATACAAGAGACATTTTGAAAAAAATTTTAGTGTAGTTGTACAACAAGTCTATCTACTATTAGGGTCTAAGTGTGAGTAAAATAAAAATATAAAATAAGAAATAAGACCTCTTACTTTCATACATACATACATACATATGTACAATCCTACCTGACTTGTTAATGAAAGTAATTATACAACAAAACCTTTTTACTTGAAAACCGAAATGTAAATAGACATTTTAAATAAAAAAAGACACCCAAACAAAAAGTTAAATGAACTGAGAAATAAAAGGCGTAAACTTGAAAAACGGTTACTAGGTCAGTGACATTTACAGAAATTATGCAGGCAACAACTGCGCACTTAACACATACAAAACTTCAAATAGCTGCGAGTACAAAATGTAATGTGTAACTGTAAATGTATGCCAAGTTAACAGCACACGCATCACGCTTGGGATAACAAAGAGAGCAGGAAAGTTTTAAATTGAAAAGTGGGAAAGAAATTGAGAGAGCGAGTAAGTATTTTTAGTACATTTACAATTACTAGAAAATGCACAAACTCTGTAAGTTGAGACAAAGAAAGAGAGAGAGAGAGAGAGCGAGGTTGAGAGGTGTGGATGCTGCAGTGTAGAACGCATTAGTAAATGCTGAATGTTGCTCATCCGTAACGGTGTACGAGAGAAAGTGATGTAAATAGAAAATTTAGTACAAATAATACAGCATAGCTGAATACATGAAGGATTCACTACTTTCTGAGTAACAAGTAAAGTTGCTCAATTTGTACGCTCATTACTAGCAGCCTTACAGAACTTTGCTCAATATACTAAAAATTCGCTGTGTTCAATTATAAGATACATGCGTACATACATACGTACGTACATTCCTTCCACATAATCGTGGTTTTATTGCAGGCGAATGGCGACGAGTTAATATTACTAGCACAAATTAGAGAGTATAAACACCAGCAAATGTAATACACGCTACTCAATGTTATTGTAGGTTTGCATACGAAACGAACTGGCACGAACATAAAATGTTGAGTCGTTAACACGACAAAGTTTCAACACTCGAGACTGCTTTCGGCATGCTCGGCCGTGATGACAACCAGAATACGTAGAGGCTGATATGAACGAGGAGTACGTTTGAGTATACAGCATCCAGACACAGCATCCAATTTGATACACACACATATACAAATATGAATAGCACAAGATACAACAGGAGTGGAAGTAATAAAGCAAAGCAAAAACAAAAACAAAAAAGGAACCAACAGAAATGCAAGATTTTCGGGGTTTAAGCTACGATGAGTTTCTAAGGTACTTTTAGTACTTATTAGAACGCGTACTGTAACGGCTGAGCTAACGGAAGACGTGCGTTTTGTACGCGGCGCATTTTGAATTAATCAAAAAAAATTATTACAGCTTACAGTGTTTATTAATGCCATAAACGCATATGAATTGTTGTAGTAAAATGCGAGTGAAACTTCAAACATGTTAAAAGTGTTTCGATAGCGTCAACAAACAAATTTATTAAAGTGAGTGAAAGTGCGAGTCATCGAAAATCGAGAAATGCGCTTAATAGCGTGTATAAAATTTCATTTCTTTTTTATATATATTTTACTGGTTTTGATTTTCATTTCCGCATCATTATTATCTCTTACTTTTGCATTAGAGCATTTTACTATGACCAAATTATGTAAATGAAATGTTTGTTAAGCCGCTTATCTTGGCCTTAAACCATACACAATCGTCTTTTGCACTTGAACCAATAAAAAAAAAACAAATATAAATGTTCGCACACGCAGAAAATATATAAACTTGTGTGCGTGTGTGTGTGTGGAAGAAAGCGTGCGGTGACCAAGAAAAGCAAGTGTTTGAGATATTTTTTATTTTTCTTTTTCTTTTGTTAGTTCGTGTTAAGACAGTTTTTGCGTATGTGCGCATAAGAGGAAAATAAAACACACCAACAACTACTTTCCGTTCTACTTGGCATATAGTGCAAACGATGTTGTGATATGTGATGTTATCAACTTACTCATGCATATACATACATATGTACATACATAGAAAGTGTGTGCGTTATTTAAAAACCCCAAGCATTTATCAACCGTGTAGAAAAACCTTAACAAAGTTTAAGGTCAAAACAAAGTTACACGCAGTGTGCTTTTATTATCTAAATGTTTTTGGATCAAAATGAAGCAAATAAACAAAAAAAATAAAATCAAAGTGCTTAAACTTTTGTAGAAATGGAGATTGCTAAGCGCACCCTAACGATTTGGGATGAATTACAAGTTTGGTGAAAGTAGATAAAAGTACACGTACAAGAAAGTTTGGCAAAGAAAAGCATCGCGCAATCAAATGTAAACTGAAAACACGCAATAAGGATATTAGAACGATTAATCAAAGACACAATGACCGAGTACCGAAATACCGCTATTTACAAATACTTGGGAGACAAAACTTTGCTCATCGTTTTTAGAGCTGGATGTATTACTAATCCATTCTAGATACTCACCAGTGGATCCCTTAAAAAAAAAAGAATTCAAAAACGAAAGGAACACAAATCGGAAAAAAATATGATGAAAAATTGTTATTATTGCTCTCGTATTTATTTACCCGCTAATTCATAAAAAATAAAAAAGATTTATAAAGCTCTTATAAATTATATTGCAAAGAACTGTTAATGCTTTTGAAACCAATTTCAGTTGAAGAGTGTCAAACTTAAGTGGCAACCTCAGCTAAAAATATTTTGGTAAAATTACCAAATTGCAGAGAGGTGGCAATCCTTTAAAATATATGTAGTGAGTGAAAGCACTTAAGTCAGATTGTAATGCAAGTAATACCAAATGTATTCAAATTAAATGTTAGACGATTAGGTGGCAACCCTATAAGTAATTAATTTCACCAAAAAACTCAATTAAGAGGCAACCTTTTAAAAATATGTTAAGTGGCAACCTCTTAAAAATATTTCAAGTCACATAACACTTAAGTAGGATAACTGGTAATATCGAATTTTAAATATCGTAGAAAATGTATTCAAAAGTATCAAGTTTCCAATTTCTTTTTTTTAACTAAGCATCTATTCGTTTACATCAGGGTTGTAAAAGAATGGATGCAATCAGTTGAAGTCTTATTCAATGACTCCAAATTCGCTCAACAAAAAAATCAATTTCCCAAAAATTTGAATTTAATTAATTAATTATTATTAATGAAATAATTTTCGTAATAGTTAATAAAACGAATTACTAAAAATACATTATTTAGTTTACGGTCAGATACTTGCTTGAACAATTTTTGCGCATCATCAACTTTAACTTTGGATGTTGGTGGCATTCAAAACTGTAATAGAAAAAAATCCGTTAGGTAGCGCATTTTTAAAAAATTCACAATTTTTCTAACTTGGGCAGTGCAAGGTGCGAGAAAATGTTTCCCGATAGGTGGCGCATTTGTCACGCAGAGTGAACTCACTTTCTCGGGTCTTGAAATCAAGAAACAGTCGGTACCTAAGCGCTTTACGATACCGAAACAGAAACCGAAAATAAACTAAAAAAAATGTTTTCTAAAATTGAAAAATAAACTACACCTTTTCCAAGTATACTTCAGAAATAGTAAAATGTACTTCAGAATAGTCAATTGTACTTTAGAAATGGTAAAATTAATTTCAGAATAGTCAATTGTACTTCAGAAATTGTAAATTGACTATTCTGAAATTCATTTAACCATTTCTGAAGTACATTTTATGGTTTCTGAAAAACATTTTACGTTTTCTGAAGTACACTGGGAAAAGGGTAGTGCCAACTTACTTTTCAAAATCCATACTTCAAATAATTTTTAAAGTTAAACTATTTTTAAAGCCCAAAAATGTTAAGGTTCTGGCGAAAAATTATTGTTGTTTTTTGTTGTTGGTTTTTTTTTTTTTTAATAATTTTCTATTAATTATTAAAAGTTTTTGTTGAATTGAACAGGAAAGTTTAGAGACAACCGCCATAGCTTTTCTTATAGAACCATTTCGGAAGGTGAAGATGTTGTTTTTGCGAAACAGATACGTTCCGAAATATAAATAAAAAACTCCTAATTTTACTCCTGCATCTACTTAAAATATCGAGCTGGCTCACATTCTTAAGAACATTTCTCTACTAATTTTTTTCTTTATGCTAGGGAGCTCTATATCTCTCTCTGTTCCATTATGTCATAGTAATCCGTTCTGCGTCCAAAGTTGTAAGACCCTATATATTGGTGCAACTGAGCACATATGTATAACCAGAATTTCACGTATCCACTATGCTTGCATAAATATTTATAAACATACATATTTATGTATAACAAATTTGCTTTATAATTATCCTAGAGTTGCCGCGTGTTATACTAAATTAACGTAAAAATCCTAGGACAATGAAATTCACTTTCAACACAATAATAAATCAATGTCAACTCACCGAAATCCAAAATGCTGCAACACGAAATAAATAAGTTTAAAAACACCTTAGACAATGATAATGGAAACGAATATTATAGACCCATCTCAAACCGTCACATAGTAAGAATAAACTGCTTAAAATTTTAATAAAATTTAGTGAAGAATTTCTCTTCAACATAAAACGAAGTACCTAGATACTGTTAAAAAAAAATTATTAATTTTTTAATTTTAAAAATTTCACTTTTTTTCTTGCTGTGACAAGTTTTTTGTCAGTCATTGAAGTGCACAAGAAAGTTAAAAAAAAAAAACCAAAAAAGAAACAAAAAAAAAAAAAAAAAATAGAAAAAATTCAAAGACAAAACTTAAAAAATTTGTTTAAAAAGTTATGCAACTGTAAAAATATCTATTCTTTTTCTGTTTTATAATGTTAAATTTTTCAATAAATGAACTCAATAGATGTCAAAAAAACATAAACAACAAAAATTTTAGCAAAGAATTCAAAACTCATTTCCTTAAAAAAACCAACTACTGAAATTATCGGGGTATCTTGAACTACATATGATACAAAAAAAATTACATCCAAAATAGTGGCCAAGTTTACTTTTTGCCACTATGAATAATCGAAAATTTTCTAAAATTAGAAATTTAAAAATTTTTTTTTTTTCATAGTATTTTTTTTTTGCTTTTAACATTAACACTGGCTTAAACTTTAGAATATTTGTAGTTTTTTCCTGTTTTCAGTAGAACTAGCTATATTTGTATTTTTTTTTTTTTGTCAAATGAGGCCAATAAAAATATGAGCGCATAATATTTTTCTGAACATAACTTTTCAATTTCTGTCAGTTCCCGTTGAATTTTTATACTAACAAAAGATGTTTTCTTATACATACATATGTTCACAAACTTGATGAAGTTCACTCAGGGATCATTATTAAGTCAATAGAAGCCGAAGAGAATTTTTGTCTGTCTGTGTGTATGTTTGGGCGCGCATCACTTAGAAACTGCTGAATGGAATTGAATGAAACTTTTATCGTTGTGTCAACAGATGTTTAACTTAAAGTTTTAGATATTGATATACATAGATCCCTGCTTAGTAAAAGAAGAAAATATAATTATTTGCTACGATCGCACATCTGGCATTCTTAGTATTGACCATGAAGACGTAGAAAGTCAAACGTCGAATAGAAGTATGCAGCAGTATAACAGTTAGTGCACCAAAGTTTCCTCCTTCAACCGCAAAGCACGTGTTCAATAACAGCTTAAATTTGCATATATACATATATTAATAAATACAAAAGCAATAAAAGTTTTTTCTTTATACAATTCTTGCCATTATTTTCAAATACTAGCCATAACCAGCATTAATTTACACAAACGCCAGCATAACATTCAGCCAAAATACCCAGCTTATATTCGCTTACTCACAAGTTCAACAATGGCATTACAACAATTTGAAAATGTCTTCATTTATCAAGGTCACGACTTAAGCATAGCTCTGACCATTATAATTCGCACGACATAGCACGCACACGGATGCCCTAGAGGCATGTTGTAAAGCGTAATGAGAAATGAAAATTTCATAGAAAAAAAGAAAAAAAAAAAAAATAAATAAATTAGAAGAAAGAAGAAGAAAGATAGACAAGAAAGAATTAAAATTTTTTTTTTGTGTTTGCATGTTTCAATGTGTGTGTGTGTGTGTAAGTGTAAAGCGTGTAGATCCCACTTTAAATGCTTTGTTCCATTTCATTTTCTTGCTCCCACACAAAAAGCATTGCTGCTGGTATTATGCTTTACGCCACAGTGTCAACACTCATTAACGCCTGCCAACACGGTGGCGCCAGTAGCTTAAATCTTCCCAGAAGGTAGTTTTGCTTGCAGCGGTAAAGGCCAAATGGTTACAATGAAGTTATTCTGGGCTGATTTTTTTTATTGGATTGCGTACGCCGGCGGCATCTCCGTGAATTTCCTTCCATTTGCCGAGAAAGCTTCTTTGCGCTTTATTCGTCGACTTATTAAAAGCAATTGAATACCCAGTAGCGCCAATTCAAAGTAAAATGTTAAAACTGAGCAAAAGTGGACGCCATGGATTAGCAAATTTTAGCTGGGTCAATGAGTTTGCATGACCGGCATGAGTTAAAGCTCGATACTTGAACATTTTTTTAGAATCAAATTTTTTGTTTTTTTTTTTTTAAATTTCAAAAAGATTTCACTAGGCAAAAAGTTGTACAAGAACGGAAAAAAATCTGGCGGAGCTTATCTGAAAATTTTTGGTATGCTGATTTTAATTTTTCCTGGATAAATTTTTTCTGCGAAGTTTTTCACAGCAGAAAAAAATTGAGGGACGATCAGGTTTAAAAAAAAAAAAAATCTTTTAAACCCTTTTTGATGTTCCAGTCTCAGGCTTCAAACCTGGAACCAAACGCATCAGAGCTAAACTGCACTGGTGCATGCTGATAGTAGGAGTGTCGAAGCCTTGGAGCTGAACAAACGTAGCATAAAGGAGAAAGTAATCAGCTAACGCTTAATTGAAAGTTGTATTGAAAGACGAGAGGAGCCATGAGCTTTCGCTGTAAACATATTTTTTCCTGAGCAAAGCTGTTTAGATGGGTACTTTTGTCAACAAAATATGTTGTCCGCTGTCAATAATCGAAGCTCAGTTAATGTATGAATCCAATCAGCTATTACTTTTATTAAAACTGCCATCAACGTACCTGCTACTGGGTATACATATACAGCGAGCAGTAAAATCCGTACTCCACTAAACTTTCTTGCCCACTTACATATTTCTAACGCTATTGTTTTTTCTGCTATTTCCTTTCTCAGGGCCATGGCAATTTACGCCGCACTTTTCTTTTGTGCGTAGAGCTACATGTTTGCTGCCGTTGTTTCCGCTGTTTCCCTTGCTTTTTTATGGTTTTTGTTAAGTTGTTTTTTTTTTTCCTTAAGCGAAATTTTATAATCTACTAATTGAATAAAGCAAAAGGGCAAAAGTAAAAAAGAACGAAAGCAACAATAAAGTGTGACGCAAAGTATCAAACGCCGTTGATGAAATGCTTTGTGGCGCTGAAGCTCAATAGATATGGCAACATAAAGTAATAGAAATGTAGGAAGCTAAAGCCTGCGAGACTAGCAACGCGCTTTCGCAAGCTCTAAGCCGTCATATTATACATACATACCTACAGATCTGCATAAGTACTATAGAAAATAATTGCTTAATTACGAACGGCAACTCAATCGTACTATCTCTTCCCATTAGCTACTTTATATATTGCTACATAAAAATGTGCAGAGGCGTAAATAGTGGGGTGCAAGAGGGCGTAATATGCGTATGCTTAGAAAGTAGTATCTACTAAAATAATAACTCCTTAACTGCCTTTACAATTTCGAGTGAGTTCCATAAAGTTCACATCTTTTTCATAATTCAGGTAATTTTTCCTAAGTCATAAATGAAATTTCCATTGGTATTCTCACTTGCAACAGCACGGAAAGCTCAACGTTAATCTCAAGAATACTTTGAATTTTTTATATCATTTTTCTTACAAAACCTTGACCTAGCAAAAATTATTTTCGTTAGATTTTTCATATATTGGCTTACTTGTAAACCAAAAAAATTAGTTATTAATCGATTTTTTTTTAATTTGACGTTTTATAAGTGAATAATAGCAACTAAAATTTGAGAAAGTGAGTTTTCGATACTAAATAACCCCTTATGCCCACGCCTATGCAGATTTACATTTACTCACACTTTCTAACGCTATACTCTCGTATCATGTAGCTCTATGAAACTTTTTTCACTCTTCAACTTTAGCTTCAACTGAGCTTTAGCCAGCTTGTTCCTCTTTCTTCTTCACTTGCAACACACTTTTACACTTTTGCTACTTTCACAAACGTCAAGTTGTCAAGTGCCTCATTTTGCTTGCATCCGCCTTTGACACTCCTTCTACGTTTGCTATGCTCATGCATTTGTAAATATGTATGTATGTATGTATGTACTTACGTTTGTATGTATGTGTGCACACTATCGTGTAGTCTCGTTAAAAAGGGGTCGCCACTTCAACTCGGAAGGTTGATGGCGTTTAGCAATTTGCATTAGATTCGCTTTGAGTGAGTACAATTTTAAATTAATTAAATGGTTTTTCACTCAAAGTCAGACGATCGTAAGTAAGTACATACACTCAACCACACCACAACCAAACCGAGTGGCATTAAAAGCCAACGAAAAGAATATCAAGTGCAGAGAGGTTGTTAGCCATAATATTAAATGGTGCATAAGGTCGCAGAGTTTAAATATCTAGCAGTGGATTAAAAGAATATACATATATAAACGGATATAACAGAAAAAGAAGTGAACAAAAACAATTTATTTTTATGCTTGAAACAATTAATCCGAAATAATTATTTTATACAAAGTAACAGCATAAAAAGTTCATTGATACAATTAAAAATGTTTGAAAAGCTAAAGACATAGCTATTTTCTGTTTTTTTTTAGAGCGTAATTACAGTGAATAGACTATGTGGTAGGGGAAAAGCGGGACAGCTTTGGGGTGGAAAATACAAAGAAAATTACTGCGAAAGAGCGCATTGCCGGTTGGGCAAACTCAAGCATGCTTTGACGATTATATAAAAATAAAATTTTGAGCGGAGATTAAAAAAAAAAAGTTTTTAGAAAGGACTTTGTAGTATATACATACATATAACATATCTTAAAACCAAAATGGCATTTTTTTTCTTGTTTATAAATATGCAAAAATGCTTTAAATTAAAAAATTAAAAAAAAAAAAACAAAACAGTTTAGTTTTAGTTACAATGAATGGAACCCTGAATATTTTTTTTAATGTGTTTTTATTATGTACAAATTTCTTTGTTCAATAAAAATAAAATTTTTTTTTTCAATAAAAATAAAATTTTTTTTTCAATAAAAATAAATTTTTTTTTCAATAAAAATTAAATTAAAAAAAAAAAAAAATAAACATATTTTTTTTACAATAAAACTTTTTGCAGTGTAATACGCAACAGTGTATATTTTCGCAAGCTGATTTGAACACCTTTCATATGGTAAAAAAAATCTCTAAAATTGGTCGAGCCACTCCGGAGTAATCAATGTCGAAAATCACCTATTACAACATTTCATAAATATTTCTCCTTCTTAAACCGCAGCGTGACATTTGATTTCATTTTACACTAGTTTCGCGTCAAACCTTTATTCACGGCTTCAATAGAATTCGTTTTCTCTTTTTTTTATGTTTGTAATTATGAGCTCATCAAAACCAGTTGATAATAATTATTATTCAATTGTTATTAATTTTTTTTTTTTATACAAAGAAAAACGTAAATGCAACAAATATGTATCTACATATATGTGCCTTAACAAATATTTTATTCCGCTTTCGCTTTTGTAATTTTCACTTTGCCCACTTTTTTAATTTTGTTTAAACAATAGTTCATTATCTTGTCTGCTTTAGACTCATTTAATCATAGCACTTTCATTCATAGAAATATCCTACTGCATCTACGCACCACTACTCATCCATTAAGAGCTTTCAACGAAATCATTAACAGCTTTTCATGCTTAATTTACCACAAAATTTGATATGTGCACATGTAGGTAGCCATTGCCAATTTACCCTTCAATGACATGTTTTGGTAATCCGAAACAACGAAGCGTGCGCCCACATACACTTTGTTACCTATGTATATGTATATGTATGTATGTATATATGTTTGGTATATTCACTTAAGTCCACCTATACATACATACTTTTTTGTTGCATAGGTGTATTTTTAGCTCAAGAGGTGTATGTATGTATATAATGATATAATCAAATAAGTGTAGAATGTTTATGCTCAAATCTAGTAGTTGTAAAGTGGTTTAATACGACTTTTCACAGACCGCCCAAAAAGCCGATTTTATGTCGAATTTTCATATTGGCAACTGCTATTTTCAGCAGTGGAACTCAATTCACAAGTAATTATCTTCTTATATATTTTTCGTTAAAGTGAATATACATATATAAACCAGTAAGCAATTTTGTAGATTGACTATTTATATACAGTGTATTACAAAAGTGAGTATGCAACCCTTTTTCGCAGCTCTCACAATTTTTGGCTTCAACAAACAAATTTTCATGAAAATTTTCTCATTTTTACTCTTTTTTAAGTATGCAGATTTGTAGCTTATTCAATTTCAGTACCATAAGGTGAAAGTCTTAAGTCCGTGAGAAATTCTGCTGTTTTTTAGGAATTTTTTTTTGAAGAGCTTCATTGTCTTTTTTCATATAAAAAAAAAAGACGTTCATAAATGGATATGGAGGAAAATTCTAGTTTTTTTCGTTAAAATGAATATATATAAACCAGTAAGCAATTTTGTTATGCTATTATAAAGATTGACTATTGAGCCAGATATATTTATGCAGCTTCACAGTTTTTTAAATTGAAATGTTTCTTAGCATGTATCGTTCCAAGCCACCCTATTGAGCGAAATCTAATGAATAAAAATGTTTTTATGACTGTTCGATTTACATACATACATACATACATACATCTATCTATAAATAAATTTATCAATGTATGTATGGGCACACGTGTGTCCTTTGGCGCATGCTTCCCCTTAATCCATTTTTTTTTATCGATGCAGACACGCTTCCGTTACACCTCATTGCACAAATTTGCTGTTAATCACTCGCTCAAGTCTTGTTGTTTACAGCGACATGTAGCGGCATACATACATACATATCTATTTATATAACATACATATACATACATATATTCCTGCACTAACTTTGATAGACGCCTGAGTAGACATTTTATTTTATTTATAGATTTTCTCGCTTTTGTTTTGTTATTTTTGTTTTGTTTATTTTTTCTTTGTTTGTTCTAATGTGTTTAACATTGCTAATGTGGCTCTGCTATTTATGCTTTAAGGAAAAGTAAAAACAATTTTTATTGTTGTTGTGTGATCTGTTGCATTAATGCAACCTCATTGTTTACTGTTTGATACTTGTCATTGTTATGAGAGCGCACGTGCCGATCACACCTGCTGCTCAAAAAGAAACGTTTAATACATATGTGGTGAGATGCTTGCTAACAGCTGTAGGTATGTATTTGTGTGTTGCAAGGAGTTTATAGAACGACAGTATGGAGTTTAAAAATAAGAGTGGGTTATGTGACCAATTTTTTTGTAGTATCTGCTAGATTTTAAACTGCTAATAATTAGAAACAACAGCTGGGTATATGTATATTGCGCTATAACCTTAAACTTATGTGCGCTTAATTTTTTACTTTTGTTGCCATTATCATCACTCCATCACTCATTGTTGTTAATTATTTTAGTATCCAATGCACTTGACCCAGTAACTGTAACCACAAAGGGAGAGATGACGTTAATTTCTCTGCTTTTGTCATGGCAACATTAGCCTGTTGGCCATTTTCAGTTACAAATGTAACAATGGCTTTTGTTGTTGCGCTAAATCCTTATCATGTATGTGATGTTTTCTAGTTGTTTTATTATATACATACATAGCTCTATTACACACTTTTGGTGCGCTTAGTTTACGCAAGAGCCTTTGCCTAGAGGCTTTTTCATTACAATGTAATTCTTCTTTTACAATTTTTTGTATGTCAGTTAGCAATTACTTTAGGTAGCTTTCTTTTGTGCTATCACTGCTCTTGTCATCGTAATTGTATTGTTTTTTTTATATATACATACATACATTTATTCATGATGCTTTATTTGATTTTGTTTGAAGTATTTCTTTCAATATTTCATGAACGCGTTACCAACATGAAGATTTTTTAGATTTTTTAGATTTTTTTTTGTTTGTTTGTTGCCTGAAAGCATTACACTTTGCCACTTATACACTCGCATAATGTATTAAATGTAGAGCTTGACATAAAAGGGTGATTTTATGCAGTGTATAGTGGTTTTTTAACTTTTGCCTGCTTTTTGTCTTATACTCGTACAAGTGAGCAGAAATAAGAGATTATTCAATTGAATAATCAGCTCTATGAAAATCAGTAGCTTTCGTTGCAGTTTCATCACATAAAAGCTTATCAAGCATTAGATTCAGGAACCACAGCATGTTATTAGTAATTGTTATAAGTAATTATTACGGTTTAGTTACGATATTAAGATGCCTAAAAAATAATAAAAATTAAAAAAATTTTGTGATTGTGTGATAATCTTCATTTCAACAAGCCTTGCCGTGACTGAAAAAAAAGGACAAAAATATATTATCTTATATTATTATTATATGTTGTAAAATAATACAACAAAAAGTGCAAAATGAATTAAAGAAAAAATATTTGGTCATTCAGCAATGTATGGATGCCACGGCGTATGAGTAACTTATACAGTAACTCGAAACAGGAATGGGCGTTTTTGAAAACTTGATTCATTCAGAGATAAAAAATATAAAATTAAAATTTTTTTAGTGTTGAGTGATTTTGAGGTTTTTTTTTTAATTAAGAAAAATGTTGAATAAATAATGAAATTTCAATTATTATTCAAGCTTATAAAATTAAAATATTAGCATTACCATTTACAAACATAGATAACACATTCTGTACTTATAAAATGTTGTTGTTGATTTTTGTCTATGTAAATTGAGATTCACTGCCCTGAACTATTGCTGAACAAAATAAGGATGAGATTGTTTTAGAGATTCGATGGCTTGAACTCAATAAACTCAACTGGATAAAACTACAACAGTGGTCCGACACCCAAAGCCTCTCACAATTAAAAGCCAAATTTACTCTAAAGTCTAAAGTCTCAAGTCTCTCATTATCTCAAATCTTACAAATTATCTCATCATTGTCTTTAATAGAAATCTCGTTTCTATTCCAATCATTTAGTCATGCTAAACTTCAATCTGTGCAAAAATTACTTGTGACGGATTAATCCTGCTTATCACAAAAAAAAAAAATATATATATATTGGCAAAACAAACATGCAGAAGTCTAAAATTCTACCCAAAGACTCAGGTTCTTTACAAAAATCACAAAGAAAACATTAGTAAGTAGCTCGAGACTACCAAAAGAGTTCATACAACGAACAAAATTCGAATTTTGTGTACTAAAGAAATTTTTCAAAATCGTTGCATATTTCCTGCGGCATTTGAAAAGGTAAATTTTGAACTTCCTAAAATATGTTAATCCTCTCATGACCTCTTAAATAATATTTTAATCCAAGTTTTCGAAAAAAAAGTGCCACAAAGGCCATTTTGTTAGAGAGCTAACTGGCTCACATATTTTACAAAGTTATTCTTTATTTTTTTCACATTTTTTAATACACTTTTTCAAAGATTTTTCATTTTTAAGTTACCATACAAAATTCGAAAGTATTTTATATTTTAACTAAATTAAATCTAAATGTAAAATAATCATAACAAATATTACCTACCAAAAAAAATGTATCAAATACTAATGTAATATTTTTTATTTAATTTTGCAGGTTCCAGGGCAAACAATTGAAAAAAAGTGCATTGCGGAATTGAAAATCAAAATTAATTCAAACAAAAGTGCTTTTAAAGCGGTACGAAAGTAATCCAAAATGATATTTGAACAATAACAATAAAAGCTACTGTAGTGTTTAATTAAAAAGTTGCTAACAAGAAATTACCCGCAATTGCAAACATTTAAAAAATTAAAAAGTGAAGGAAATGAAGTGAGCTAAAGCAATAAAAATTGCAATTTAAAAAAAAAATAAAAAAACCTAAAAAGTTAAAAGTGACTCAGTGCAAAAATAACACTCAAAAATTTCATAACGGTGAGACTTTCAAAGTAAACACATTCACACACGCACTCTCACACACGCATTGCCATATAAATATGTGAACGAGGATTTCCACAACGTCACCAACTAGCAAAAGCAGCAATAACATAATCAGTTGCCACTTAAGTAATAATAACAACAACAACAAAAACAACAACAAAAGCAACAAAAACTATATAAGGCATTGAAATTCTAACTAAACTTATATACAACCATACATACATACATACATACATACGTATGTTTGCACGTACTACGTTAAGGCACTTTTGCATGTCACCGCAGTGCTTTCGCGTGCTATGTTGTTGTTGTATTAGTGTGTGCAAAACGAAAAGTGCAGCAGTGCAGTAAACACGTGTGTGTGTGTGTGTCAAAATGCTTAACATATTAAAAGTTTTTGTATTTGTATGGTTGGGGCATGTGGCGAACAGTTGGCTGCATTTTACCGGTGTTCAAGCACAACCATCGTCATTAACCGAAAAAATCCCATTAGGTGAGTTTGAATGTATGTATGTACCTACATATACATATATGAGTGTATATTTACTTTAACACATACATACATATGTATATATTTGTTTATTTTACACTATGTTTTTTGTGTGACACAACGTATGTATGTATGTTTATAAATAGATGCTTATGAAAACGTTTTGGTTTTTAATGCCACGATGTATGTATGTATGAAATATTTAGTTAAGTACCTACGTAATATAAATATTATCGAATATAACGAAGCAGTTAGCTAAATGTTGATTAACTAAAGAGATATCAAATTTGTTGTAACGTTAAAAATGAGTTTTTTTTTTATAATTGGAGCCACCTTTAAAAAATATCATTTTTAGAAATAGCATTTTTTGAAAATTGTAGGCATGAATAAACATATTTCAAAAATCTTTGTGCAAGGTATAAGAAACAAATTTCACTGCAAAGGTGAAAACTATTTTTTTTGTTAAAAATAGAATGCCAAGTTTAAAAAAAAAATATAGAAAGTTGAATTTAATATTTGTATACCAAATATCTAAAAACTGAAACGGGGTTTTTAAATTTTTTTTTTGTTTTTCTTTTGTAAAATATTTATTCGATTGCACTAAAAAACTTTTTTTGTTTAAAAACAATATTTTTTTCAAAGTTCTATTTAATATATATACAAAATATCGAACAATTTAAATTCAATTGTTCAAAATGTTTCTTTCTCTGGAATACATTTTTTTTTTCGAAAAGTTATATCACCCTGTACGAAATGTGCCTTTTTTTAAAAGATTGCCTTTAAAATTCGTTGTGACAAAATTTTGAGAATTTTATACATTTGAATTCCTTACATCCGAAAGCTTAATATCAAGTTAATATCATTTGTGTAAAAAAAAACTTCAAAAATACAAGTTTTTTTAAACAAAAAGCGTATACCTATTTAAATTAGAGTTTAATGGTATAAATAATTATGGTAATTTTTTATTCGTCATTTCATTGCTTTTTCTGCTGATCTAATAAAATTTTTGTATGAAAAGCAATAAAATTTTAAAGGGCAGAAAAAATGATAAGCGTTCACAATTTTTGTCGCCATCTATCAAGTTATAAGTTTAAATGTCACTTTTGAAGAAATTTTTACAAATTAAAAAAATAAATAAATCAATGTTTTATTTAATTCATAAGTCGCTAAGTGCTTACTAATAAAAATCTCCTAATACTTATAAGAACATTTTGTTTTTAAGCTTTTGAAAACAGTTTTATACTCCCCTTGAAATATAATACTTTGAGATAATTGCTTAATGTTTCAACTTAATTAGGCTTTGAGTTAATCTATATACGATTTCTATGATACCATTTCTAGCTTAGCATAGCATAGCACATGTGGGTATAACCCTCAGCCCTATGTTTTCTAATTAATCACTGAAATTTATTAAAAAAAAAAAAAACTTGCTCGCTCTGCCTGAATTTGTTATTATGGGCTCATGTATATGTGGCTAAACATTTTTAGATTAAATTTAACAAACACTCCAATAAATATATACAAGTACTTGTGTGCTAAACTCAAACATTTTTGTGGCGAAATAAATAAAAACCCAGCCTCTGAGCACACACGTTTTATCTCTTTTATGGTTGCTAACTCTTTGCTCAAATAAATTGGTTTAAACACTTAGTAATCCTCACACAACTCAAAGACTGCCTTTAGCAAAATACGTAATAATGTAAAAGATATATGTTTGTATATATTATATACCCACCAAGAAAATCTTGCGACTCTTTTAAAAGCTTCTTTCATTCGAAAAAACTGAAGTCTCAAATATACATACATATAAAGGTTACTGAACTCATAAACGTTTACTACATTTTTTGTGTGTTACTAATTCTCTCAGATATTTGTATATCAGGTTCAACACTCTCTTTCTCTCTCGCTCTCTCTCTGCCTCTTTTTCTGTATAATATAAGCTTTAGGCACTATAAAAGTTCGAATTTTTTTTTTTTTTTTGTTTATTTTTTTTTATTAATTACCTTTTGGTCCCTAAGCAAGCAACAGTGTTGCCATATTTCTCATATATTATAATCACTTGCACAATTTTTTGTTGGGCGGTATACACATCTCTGCAAGTGTGCTTACACGTATCATTTTTAAAAATAGAACAGCGCAAACATCATCACATTTAGAACTACCACAAATGCCTTGCTATCTTCAAATATTTTCATATTGACGTGCATTCCTGCAAAAATCGTTAGATCACGTGTTCCTTTTATCTCATATTGGAGTTGTTTTGAGGACAAGACATGCCACATCTCACTTTTCGTGTGAGTACTCCGTGGAGTAAGCTTATGAGAGAGTTAATCGCATAGGTGTTCCATATATTGTTGAAGGGTCTCACGATTCACGAACATACTAAGACCGCTGTGATAGATAAAAGGCGGACTGCTCAAGTTGTATTGGAGCTACTCTAAGCACTCAGCATTATTGCATACTTCTACGTCCTTACAGGATGAGCAAAAAGAAGTTGAAATGAGATGAAATAGTGGTAGAATCATTATGAAGAATCCTGTTCCGCTTTGGGACCCATGTTACAGTACCAAACTTGCTCTAAACCAGAGAATATTTCACTAGAACTATAGAAAAAGCATGCGAAAAAGGACAATTCCCACGGATGAGGGCAACGCCAATACAAAGTAGTACTGTCTTCTAACAAAGTACATCAGTCCCGAACTCGAAATTTTTCCTACAGGGTAATTTCTGAGTCCCCTGCAGAATATACATATACAATGCATAGGAAATATAAAAGTACATTGCGCTTTTGTTTGCCAACACGTCTGCAACAAATTTTTATGTTCCAACACAACGATATTCAGTTTTAAAACGACAACAACAACAACAACAACCAAAATCATATATGTATGTAAGTAAACCATTTGTATTTGCACCTTTCAACCGCTATGTTATACCCCAAACCGCCAACTAACTACTCTTTTGTTGGTATTATTGGCACTTTATGTTGTTGTTGCTTATATTTTGTGCTGGCATAGGGCTTTGCCATAACAATTGCAGCATTAACACTTCTTTATGCAAACGACATTAGCTGTAAAATAGTCGCCGTGAGCATGAGCAGCATAGAAGCGGTAAAAGAATCTTTGAAATGCGGACAGTATTGCGCTACTGCAACTACACGAAAAAAATTGTGAATCGGTTTGACTGGATTTATCCCATTTATGAGTATAGAAATGTCGAGAGAAATTAACAATCCTTACGAGAGAAATTAACAATCCTTGTTTTATATCAATCGTTTCTCTCAATTCCTGATAGCTGATATTGCGTTGAGCGTTTGGTCTCTTGAATGAGTGCAGTTAGGATATAATAATATTTCACCACTATTCACCACGGCAGATTGGATACTCACATACAGTATTTCTTATACTATTTGAGATTTAAAAAAATATTATATTTAATTAAATGGTTGTAAATGTCGACTTTTTAGTATTTTCAAATATTTCTTGAAACAAAAAAAGCAATATTCAGAATAATTTCAATAATTTTTCGCAGTGTACGATTAAGCTGTCCGTATGTACATTTTTCGAACTATCATGCAGGTTTTTGTACACACATACATACATAAATTCACGTGTCGTCTGTGGCGCATTGTCAGGCGTGATATTGGTGGCCGTATTACACCAGTGCTGCCACTTAATTCACAAAAGTTGTTGTTGGTAGTTGCGCTTTAGTGCTTAGTGCACTTCAAATGCACATACACGTATAAATGTATGTAAAACAAAGTGTAGGTGTGTGTGTATTAGGGCTTGCGCTTGCAGCAAAATTGGGTCGTCAAAATCAACATACAAAACCACATTTTTAGTAGTTTTCCGGTTGTGCCATTTATTTCTATGGAAAAGTACTTAGCAAGCTGGTGGTTGGGACACTTTTTACGAGTATGTTTTGTTTTGCTTCTAAGTTGACATTTTTTTTCGCAACACATTGCTTCTTCTTGTTGTTGTTGTTGTTAAAATCTTTTATACTATGTATGTAAACTTAACCCCATTTTGCGTTTAATGCATTAAAGAGATTATTAAATTATTTAGGTGAGATTTAAAAGAGGGAAAAATATTTGAAAAAATTTCGCGTTTTCAGCACAGAAAATAGTAATATTTTCAGAATAAGCTCTTACTGAGGTATAACAGACATCGGCAACAAGCGTGAAATTTTTGAATTGGTCATCAAAAAAAGTTAGGTTTTGCGAAGACTGCTTTGTGGTTTTTTTTTTTTTTTTGGGAGCACACTGAGCGTAACACCGCTATCACACGGTTGTATGTTCATTTCCTTCAAATTGAAATTAATCATAACTCTTTTCGTGTATCTACTTCATTGTCATGACAGATCCTTCTGGAGTTATCGGTGGGTTAGTTATATTAGTTGACTTTCGCCTTGATGCTTTTATCAGTGTTGGAGTAGTGGTCTAATGAAATTAATTTTTTTTAACTCGATATTGATCTGTCACTCTGTTCTCAAATTCCCAACTTGAATAATTGAAAAGTTGAAATACCGCAAACCGTTGTTGTTGTTTTAACAGGGAGTGAAGTCGAATTGACAGTATGAATCCTGTACGCTTCGGCGCTCTCTTGCGGTACTGCCCGACTGTGGTGGTAGCGATTTTGTATGACCAGTTTAACCTTCTAGGTTATGTCATCCCTTCTTCCGTAAAAAAAATGAGAATATGGGTAATTAGAGGTAAGAGGCATCATATCCCCAGATGACAACCATTAGGTTGCACGCTTCTTACGACCAGTATGCCTACCTCGGGTATATTCTAAACCCCTTACCCACAGAGGTTACCAAAACCCATTAAGCGTTTCATTTTAAAGCGTTTTCAACATTTACAAATTTTTGTATCTTCTTGTATTATTGTTGTTTTTGTTGCATAGATATACCTACTGCCGAAACTGTCAACGAGTGAATTGTTCCCTTTTTTTCTAAAACAAGTTTGAAGTTTAAAGCTTGCTAGTGAGATAGGAGAAGCTTTCTGAGCTTTATTATCGCTTACAGCTGCAAAGTTCTAATTGCAAAATATTTACGGACATTTTCTAAAACAAGAGTCTAATTTGGCTATATTCGGTATCGGTAGTCTTAATTTTTATATTGAAAATCAATTTAGTACTTTGTGGAAAAAAGTGTCAGATCATGGATGAGTTAACAGTGCACGGTTTTCACTATCAACTATCTATAGCCGTGACTTTTGCCAAAGTCGAGTAAATTAAAATAATAAATAAAGTCATAACATACACCCTTGCTAAGACTTAGTATAGCATCAAATCTTAACAATATATAATTTCTTTTCAACTCTTCACATATTCCTACTTTTAACAGACACATATCTACATATGTATATATGTACACAAATCTCATATTTATTATTCTGCTACCTAATAAGATCTTGCTTCAAGTACTTTGTTGCATACAGCGTTGGCAGCAATTTGCCCTGCCAAAAGAACTGCGGGACCTAACGCTCCACATTGATGTACATATGTATGTATATAAAAGTAAACATCTATGCATATATGTATTTGTATGTTGCTTTAGTGTTAGTTTTGTACATAAATTAATAAGCACAAGACTTGCCTGAAAAGCAACCCATTTCGAATTTCTGGGCCAAAGCGTACAAGTATTTGCTTTCAGCGAGACCGCCACTGAATTGTTTTGCCACAAGTTGCAGACAGCTTGGGCAACCAGCATGCGGATTTTACGTTGTAATATATTTATGTGTAGAAAGGGCCGTACGTAGTATCTATATAAATATAGGACAAGGCGAACATTAGACTGTGAGAGTAAATTTATTAAAGATATTTAAGATATGTGACTTTGTGATTTTTGAACAATTACAAAAAATACTAATTAATAAAACTGGTTAAGTGTGGAACGGCCTGCCTGAAGAAATTTTCTTTTTCGAGCGGAATTCAATTTCAAACAAGTTTTCTAAATAAATAGGTTGATCAGTACGCCATCTAGCTGCATTTTTTCCAGTTGGTTCTTAACTCAACATCTTTTTTCGAGCGTTATCGATCTAGTCGTGCTTTCTAGTTGTAAACCTGAAAAAAATGGCTGGTTGTCATAAAGCGCTCATGGTGGAAACAATGGATCTTTCGAGGGCATTTAAAAATATACTATAAGTAAGAATTGCGTAAACGATAGACTAATTGTAAGTGAAGAGACATTAAATTGTTGACCCTGCTAAATTTCTTGTTTTGCCGTTCGACGCATTTTTTTCCACACAAATCAGGCGCACCCAAATCTGCAAACAAGCTGCGTAAACATATGTATGTATGTATATGTTGCTCTGAGCATGTTGTCCTGCATTTGCTCGCCTATATTTTGCTTTCATATTTACTTTTAACTCATTACTTCGGATATTGTTTTGTTTACTTCTCTGTGCTTTGTCTCTTTGTTGTTTATATACGGTTATTTATATTTCATTCCTTTTTTTGTTTTTCTATACACCTCTCTCTCTCTCTCGCTGGTATTGTTGTAAGCACAAATTGTCTGCCATTTAGATGTTTTTACTCTTTCTTCCGCCATTGTTTTATAGAATTTTTGTTGTTTGTTTGTATTACTGCAGTTAAATTTTGTTATCGTCCGACAAATGCTGCCACCATTGCTTGCGGAAGCTGCCATTCACATTCACCACCAACTGTCGCCTGCAAGTGCGGCAGGAAAATTTTACTAAATTGTTTTGCTGTTTTGTTGGCGTTGTAGAATTTCGTTGTTATTGTTTTTTCGTTTTTTCAATTTTTTTCAAACCGCAACAGGCGCTGTCACTGTCATGGAGTTTGGCGCGCCAACGTTAAACGTGTGCCATGTGTTGCACATGTGTTAACAGTGAGGCGCAGGTGTGTCGTAGAGTGGGTAATGAGTTTTTATTTCATAGATTTAAGTAGTTATCATTTGCAGGTCTCTAACTTTGTTGATTTTGTTATTAAATTATAGAAGCGATAAATTTTAAAATGTCACAAACTGCGTATTAACACCTGCGACATACTTTTCAGCCTCTGTGCAATGGAAATGTGATGCAGAGTAGCGCAGTGAAAGTTCTATGTTAAGTAGATTTGGTTCGTTGTGCGTATCCAAAATTTGCTTTCACATTTGCTTTCTGTGTGAAGTACTCATTATCTGCAGAGAGTGAACGGCGTTCAAATAGTCTCGCCTACATTGAAAGATAACACAGCCCCACAGAAAAAAAAAGTGGTATGTTCTCGGAAGGAGAATTCAAAAGTTAGCTCTTGTTTTTTTTTTTTAACCTTTTTTTAGAGACATAGCAACAAGCAACTAGCTCAATCTCGTAACTTAATATAAAAATTACCTTATCTAAATGTTGTTCACTCAACACCCAATATATATTAAAACGTTATTTGTAACTCAAAGTAACTAATTCTGACCTAAAAACGCTCAAAATCGACCAAAAATATCGTAATTTTTTTTTTTTTTTTTTAATTTATAGTTATTTTCATACAAAACAAAAGGGCTAACTTTTGAATTCTGACTACGGATTCATGTTCAGCGACCCAAAATTCATGTGTCCTCCCGACAACATAACACTTTTTTTTCTGTGTGGCTGTGTAATTGAAAAAGTGCAAGCATAGCAGGCATAAATCGTTTCTAATTTGTGTAGCTTACTTATATACATATATGTAGGTATTGAAAGTAGGGCTGTGCGATTAATTGATTAATCCAAATTTTGATTAATCATAACTGCGATTACTCAATTAATCGATTCATTATGATTTTTGATTAATCAAAAAGGGTGTTTACTCGATTAATCAAGATTTTGATTAATCAAAAAGAAAATAAATTGATTAATCGCCTTTTTGATTAATCGTTTTTTGAATAAAATGATTAATCTTATATTAAAACGTCACAAATTTAGAAGTTCCTTGATACTTCAACCATTTGTTGCATCTTCGATATTTTGCCCATTCGCCATCGGACAACATCTCAAAATTTTACTAATTTTTTTTAATTTGAAGCATGTTTGGTTTTTAATTTTTTTTTATTTTCAGCTATTTCAAGGAAAACTTTCACATAAGAAAATGAGTAAAATAATCAGTTTGTGATTCACCATTTTTGAAAATACTCGAGTAGTGCTCGTTTTGATTACTCATAATTCTGATTAACCAAGTAATCGATTAACTGAAAATCTGATTAATCAACTTACTCGATTAATCGAATAAAGGCACAGGCCTAGTTGAAAGTGAACATGTCCCACCGTACCCACGTGGGAACATAGGGGATCTGTAAGATACTATCCATTTCATCCTAGACTAAGCGAATTTTTTGCAATGTCAACATCAGTTAAACCCTCTTTGACCCATCACTTCCCATCCCATGTAGGTGAAGTTCGTCTTCATAATAATAATAATTACAGTGTAGATTTGTGTTGTTTTCATTTACTTATAATTAAACCTCGTACCCTTGAATTATGTAACTAACATTAATTATATAACTTAAACTATTTTTAGTTGTTCCAATGAAATTAAATAAATATTTATGATGTACATATCTATGCGAATAGCATATTTTTGTAGGTAGTGCTGTTTGTTTGTATACAAGTGTAGTATTCTTTATGGCACTTGCGTAACACTCTAGTCATTAATTAAACACATTTTATGTGACCCAATTGAGTTTAACAATAAACGTTTAAATTACTAATGACGCTTTTGTATCCATATCGATTAATAAAATTAGTCTAAAAAAAAAAAAATATTTGTGTATACTCATTTCTATAAAAAATTTTAAAACGATTTGTTTTTACCGACTTATAAATTAAATGATACATTTTTAAAAATTATTTTTTTTTTAACTTAATGTGAAAATCATATGTGCACTTCTCAATTTCCAGATAACAACCAAAATTGTGAACTCTAATAATTTTTTCTGCTATTTACAAGTATGTTGCTTTCGATGCTAACTTTTTTCTAGAAAAAAGAAACACATTTTTCTAACATCGTACGAATAAGAAACGGCCATCCACGGTATTTTTGGCACATACAAAAAATGTAGTAGCGTGAAAAAAGATATGTTTTTAATTAGATAGCCTTTTATAGTTAAACAACTCGTTACATGTAACAAGTTGAATGGAAACAACCGCAATTGACTTTATTGCACATAGCAAAATTGACATTATATCTCCAATGCTTTTTTTTTTTCAAATTTCTCTTGTGTAGTGCAAATGAATGTAGTTGTCTAATAACACAAACTTCGCAACGGCACCGCAAATGGAAATAACGTCCATTGACATTATTTCTCATTTAAAAAAAAAAAAAAAAATCAAATATAAATTTAGAGCTATTACTCATACCGTTGGCGTTATTTTCTTATTCATATGGACTTGAAATCTCTTGATTGATATGCATTTTAAAAAATATCTAATGTGATAACTAAAAAATCACGATTTTGAATATTTTAAAAAAATTTAAAATTTATCAAATAAAATATTTTAAAATCATATTCTACTATTTAGATAGTGAGAATTTTGTAAAAAAAAGAATCTTCTGATGTTAAGGATGCCGTGAAGTTGTGCTAATGAAATATTTTAAAGCGAAATAATGTCAATGGACTTTATTTCCATTTCGAAAAGAGAAATAACTGCAAGTTGTGATGCTAAATAACGACAATTGACGGTATTTTCATTGACCTTATTAGAAATACAAACTTTCTAGGCATGAAAATATTTTGGGAGGCTCTGCCCTCCAGGTATAAACTGAAATTTTTAAATTTTTTTAAATTTAACCAATAACCATTTTATCCTTTATTCAAGTTGTTAGATTAATGATGAACATAAATCACATTTTTAAGTCACGCGTAACAACAATTAATAACACACTGTTTTTTTCTTTCTTCTTGTTGTTGTTATTCCATTTCACATTTCAGGCGCCATATTCGAGCAGGGAACCGATGAGGTGCAATCAGCGTTTAAATACGCAATGCTTAATCACAATCTCAACGTATCGTCACGCCGTTTCGAGCTACAAGCGTACGTGGATGTCATCAACACGGCGGATGCATTTAAATTGTCACGCTTAAGTACGTACGAAGCGTATCATGATGCTAGCTTGCATACAACGACACACACACACACACATATATGTACATACGTATAAAAACACATGCGCACACCAACACAAAAACAAACAAACTTGAAGCAAAAATACCAAAAAAAAAAAAGGTTTTCAAAAGTTGAAAAAAAAGAAAAAAATTCAAAAAAAAAAAAAACATTTCGAAATGAAACTACAAAAACATCCTTCACACACAAATGCATTCACCAACATTCAATCGCACACATACACACACTTATGTGTGTACATACTCAGTGAATGAAAAAAAAAAGAAAAGTTGAGTGCACGTGACTGCAGGCGCGTGGCCTTGTGCAGCAAGTGCGGCTGTGGAAAGCGATGCGATGCGTGTCATTTGCTGGTTGATTGCCACAAGCATGCTGCGCGTTACCTTCATTGCCGCTGCTGCTGCCACTATAGCGTTCATTAATTATGCATATTTTTCTGACTGAACAACAACAACAACTTCTATTCATATATTTATACTAGCTGTCAACATGTACGCTACATTAAAGTCGCCCCATGCTCTTAAAATATTGAGGCAAACACACACACACACACACTCATACATGCAGCTGCACTTATACACATACATACATATCTATATTATTTAAATGGTTGCATATGTTTACATGAATTTAATTCTTTATAAATTTTCTTTCTATTTTCTCATATTTATATATGTATGTTTGCATATATATTTACCTACAACAACAATTTATTTAAATTGTATGCCATATTGCTGTATTACGTAACCTCGCTCAAACGCTGCATAAACTGCATATGCATACATGTGCGTGGTGTGTGTGGACAACAACAACAACAATGCATTGCTTGAGCGCCTTACAGTATGCAATCAATTTTCACGTGGCGTTTATTCCATGTTGGGCGCTGTATCACCGGATTCATTTGATACATTGCATTCCTATAGCAATACATTTCAAATGCCATTCGTGACACCATGGTTTCCAGAGAAAGTAAGCCGGAATTCATAATCAAACGTATATATATGTATATATAAATATTTTTGTATATAACCAGTGACCCAGTTTAAATGTTTTTTTTTCTCGTTTTGTTTTTTTTTTGCTTTAATAAGTTTGTGATATGGCTAAAAGTCGTACGAGTAAGATTTTAACATTAATAATAAAAAGCTTTAAAAAGCTCTTCTAAGACAAAATTTCAAGCAAATAACTTTTAAAAAAGCTTTATAAGCTAATTTTGATTTTTATAAATTTTATTTTATTGTTTTTTTTTTTTTTAAATATTTAAATGTTTTAAAAATACTTTAGTAACTTTAATGTTATAGTTTTGTAAATGTTTGGGTCCCTGGTAACAAATAATATCAAAAAAGAATGTGAAAGCTTAGGTTGAGTGTATAAAAAGTGTGACGGCGACAATAAGTAAAACTAACTTTTTTAGCACTTTTGCACATTTGAACACTTACTCATGCACACATACATATATGTACATACATAGATACGCCAATACATATGTATCGGTGCATAAATAATAGAACATGGAGTTTTCATGCAAACTATCGATAGACATAGGAGCTGTGTTGCTATTTTATGTTGTGCCATTTTTTCCAAAGCACTTGACTTGCTGCCATGAGTTTCGTTTTTCATTTTTCAAGTGGCGTTTCGTACTTGTTTTCCGCTTTCTTTTTTTTTTTTTTTTTTTTTTTTTGTTGGTGTTTTATTGTTTTGATATTTTTTTGCAGAATATTCGAGACTCCAAAGTGTGTTAAGTACAACACATTTAACGTGAGTGTGACAGACGAAGCGTTAACAGAAATGGCCCACAAATATCGCTTTAAACAGAAAGCAGACTCTCAATATCAACTGCAACTTTTATTTATGCTGTAATAAGCGCTTTCATGAAAGAAATTCAAAATAAAATTTATATTTTTTTCAACAAGATTTTTCTACGCGCTCACTTCACTTCAAAACACTTCTTTCTGCAAAACATTGTCAAAGCATTTCCGCTAAATATTTATCATACGCCCATTTGCTTTAGCAGCGTACCATACTAGCAAAGCTTTTATATGGAAGCATAACAAAAAAACATAAAAAAACTGAAGATAACAATGATAAAATCCGGGCAGCAGAAATAGATTGTTGACTACAATTTATGTGGTGCTTAATGAAGTTATAAATGTCCAAAAAATGTACACAACCAACAAATCATAATAATTTCGGATTTCATTTTAAAAACCTACGCTTCTAAAAATACTTCTACATCCACCAGTTACCCGAGCAACTAGCACCTATAAGCGAATAAATTCCACACAAAAGTTGGTGTGCTAAGAAACGTTCTATAAATAGTACAATAAAGCGCTGAAGTCAATAGCCAAATATGATTCCCACTTATTTTCTAATATTTTCTAATATTAATGAAACGATACTGAAAAGTGTAGGCCCCGAAATGAAACCAAGAAAAAATTGCGCAAAAAGTCCGAAATTTTCACGAAAAGTCCTGAAGTATTGCTAAACCGGTCTTAAACACTACTTTGAGTATAACCAAGAAGAAAGCACAAAATGTGTCCAGCCGAGGCCCAAAATTGCTCAAAAAAATTCTCAAATATTCCCGATGCCAATCCTCAAATTACTATCAAATGTTGCGAAAATCATCAGAAAAAAAAAAAAACCTGAAATTATCTCGAAAAAATTATCAAAGTTCACTTCAAGGCATACCAAAATAGCTTTAAAAATCATTTCGAAATTATATTGAAATACTCCAAAATGGCATGGCGCTCACTTTTATGTTCCTACATATTCTATTATTATTCGTCTTCCTTTGGCATTTTCTAAAGATCTGCTTATTGATGCGCTTATCAGGTCCAAAACCGCACGCATAAGATCTCGATAGTTTGTCAATGAAATTCGGGTTTCAGCGGTGTGTTCTCGTCGTCGTCTTCCATTGTATGCGTCATTTCGTAGAATATTATTTTAAGAAAAATAAATTTACTTAGGAAATATTAACTTGAAATTCTTTGTGATAAAGTAGAAATAATATTTCGAATAAAAATAACACACACTAAGCGATCCCTTGCAGAGTAATAGTGTGCCATGTTACTTCAGACTTCCAATTGTTCATTTCGCACATGCATACATAAACACATTCAAACTTTGGTTATTTTTGCTGTGCTGTCATAACTTTTTATGCAACAACGCTTTCACATTTACCATTCGCCACTGTCAACGATTTCAATTTAAACAAAAAAAAAAGAAGAAAACTTAACTACATTTGTATGTATGTGTGATTTTATTTTATTTATTCTTCTACTTCTTTTTGTTATGTCCTTCATTACGCTGCTGCTGTGCAATGCAAAAACAAAAAAAAATATACGCATACGTTAAATGGCTGTGTTACGCTCGTTAGGTGTTGACACCCTCATCCGGTTTCCTGGACTATGCCATAAGCATGCGACCGGATTATCATCAGGCGATTATCGATACAATACAATTTTATGGTTGGCGCAAAATAATTTATCTTTATGATTCACATGATGGTGAGTAATATAAATAAATACAAAAACAATTCTACAAAACAACAAATATCAAATATTTAAAATATATATATATTATACTTTGTATCATTTGTATGTGTGTGTGTGTTTGTGTGTGTGATTTTAAATAAACTCAAATAAATTATCAAAAGCAGTCAAACCACTGACAGCACCCACTCAATTTGCGTAAATCTCATGTTTGTATAAACAATTTATGATGCCATACTCTTTTTTTTTCGATTAACAACTACAGACAGAGTCTTGCTTGTGCGCATAGTAGCTACCAATATCCATTTATATTAATGGCGCCTTTTTACTATAGAATTATTGAGTCAGAGATTTGTGCAGATTTGAAATATATTTATGATTTCCGGTATATTATTCTCATAAATAATTTTTAAAGCATGTCTAGCATTTATGTATACATAATGTACAAGTTATACAGTGCCTTTCATAGCTACAACATTTTCAAAATTTAATTTGGAAAAAAACAAAAAAAAACAAATTCAAAGGACGATATTATTTGCAGCGCTTGTATCGAATTGAGCGCCTAAAACAGTGCTACGATTGCAACTGTGAAATCATCTACGTTTTAATTTTTATAGCTAAAACATTGATGAAAAGTACTGTTAAGTTAAGTATAAATTATTCAACAAATTCGGAAACATTCCCAAAATGACCCAAATAATAACGAATATATCCGTAATAAGACACAAAAAATTTCTCCGAAAAGATAAAAATTATCCTGAAATCATGCGACAATAATTCAAAAAATTGCCGAAAATATCCAAATCGTTGTAATTTCTCTGATCCAACAAAATCTCCCGAAATAATGCCGAAACTGTCAAGAAATTATTCCGCAGAAGTATCTAAGGTATTCGCAAATAGTCTCGAAATAACCTTGAAAAAAATTCCAAAACTATCGCCAAAACGCCCCAAAAAGGTCCTCAATTATAATAAATTTATAAATTCCAGGAAGGTCTTGAAATTTTTCCGAAAAACTTCGAAATTAGTTCCGAAAAGGATCTCGAAATGATCTACCAAAAAAAAAAAAGGTTTTCAAATGGTTCTGCAACGCCCCAAAAACAGTTCCAAAATGAAGCCGAAAAAATTCCGTAAACAATATAGAAATGTTCCTAAAAAAGTCATGAAATTTCGAAAACAAATTTCGAAAATGGCCCACAATTTATCCCGAAAAAGTACCCTAATGATCTTAATCTTTTATTTTTAAGACTCAGAGGCTTTGAAATCTAGCACATTACCTGCATACCTCTCTGTGTAAAAGCCAATGAATAAATGTAAGCTTAAAAGCATTAATCTGTAGAGCTTTGAGCATCATAGACGGACTTTGCTTGTTACAAAAGGCAGTGCAGATTAACTTTCAATGTTACAACTCGACATTTAATTTCGAATGTAAATATACAACTATGTTTGTAGTACATATTAAATGTAGATATTTACATACGAGTATATGCTTGCCTATATACCAATATTCTTGTCTACCAACTTTTCATGCCAATAAAATTTCCAACATAATTTATAGGCTGGAATGTTGGGTATGTGAAATGGTAGCAATTGCAAGATTCTAAAGTTTTATTTGTCTATTTATACATGTATATTAGGCCGTGTCGATTTGTGGGGAAGCAAAAAAATCGTCCATTGCTCTGTGAAAATCATATTCTAGGGATCAAAATAAGAAACTTTGCCGAAGGAACCATACCTCTAAAACGAATTCTGATGTCCCCCAATTTGGGTCGAACTTTTGGGTAGGGGGCCATGGCGTATGAGTGATATTTTGGGGCTTCTCTTAGGACTACAAATGATACCGACCCAAGAGCAATGCGCGATTTTTAAATCGACCAGCCCTAATGTATATGCATATATATATTTATATGTAGACATATATTTGCATATACTCGTACGCATTATATATTTCTATATTCGTACTTCTTTGGCACAACTTTCTACCATATAAATGTGCGTATCCCATCTTTACTAACTTACCCTATATCAGCACGCTTTTGCACCAACTCGCATTCAATCACAAATCGTGTGGAATGTTTAGTCTGCAGAAAATTGTTGTGAGCACTATTTCAGTTTTACATAACGATGTATGTATGTTTATGTGCGCATACATACCAACTATTAAAACATATTTTTTCTCAGAGATTTTTTATTTTTTTTACTATTAAAATGCTTACAGTTGTAGATATCGGATATGTGGCATGTTATAGTTAGCATCGTTACACAACGGGTATTGTAATAGTGGAAAAGTTCATGTCAGAAAAGTTTGTACTGTTACTTTTTATTACACTCCATTCCAGCATGGGGCACATTCAAACATTGGCATGTGCATAAGCACATATTTGAGTATGTATGTATGTATGCGTGTTGTCGAATATTTATGTATACTTGAATGCACATAAATAGTCTTACAACTACAATAAATGTACATAAACATATATATGTATGTATGTGGGTTTTGCGGTGTACGCCCACAATCACAACCGCAAACAACAATTCATGTTCACAAGTGTACAAAGTGTTAAATACACTAAAATATATGTATGAGTATGTATGTATGTATGTAGCTAGTTGTATTTAATTTAATGCAAGCTAATGTCGTCGTGCTTCCTTAAGGGGAGTTTCAAAAAGGAGGGGTATGATTTATGAAATGAGTTAGTAAAGCATATACAGATAGCCGTAGATCAAGATGCTGTTTTCCACCTCTTTCAGTTTATTGGTACTTTTTAATTTTTTGGTGGCCTTGAATTCATTATGCAATGCATCTTAATTTTTTTCAATAATCTGTAATGACAATATGTCACTTTCGAAACATAGATGCCGTTCTATCTTTTGTCTATGTCTATGTTTTCTCTCTTGTACCTAGTTGCCCCCATAAAATCAGAAATCTTTTTCAGAAAGTCAAAATTCAGAAGTCAAAAGTAAAAATTAGAAAGTGAAATTCAGATCTAAAAATTCAGAAAGTAATGAGACGACAGAAAAAAATTTAATTTTACTCAAAATTTTTATTTTTTTCTGCCGTCTTATTACTTTCTCCATTTTTAGATCTGAATTTCACTTTCTGAATTTTTACTTTCTGAATGTTTGGATAGGAGATAATGGCTTTGAAATAAGTGAAAAACGCGTTCACGAAGCCTTGGTTCATTTTTCTTTAGCTACTTTGTCAAAGAACCTTACACATTTGCTTTTTACAAATATTTATAGCAACTCCTTTTTAAAGAAATTGATTTTGAATTCTAAAGGAAACAAAATTGGTCACCCAAGGGTTAATGTATAATTAATTGTGTTATAACGCTAAGCATACCGGCAAAACAATTTATTTCAGAATTCAAAATAAAATAAAGGCATTTAATGGGTTAATACATGACCCAAATATGGGTTAACAATGTAAATATTTAATTTTGAAGTGCGCAGAAATAGATCTAACATAAACAAAAATTCAGAATTTATAAAATTTCGTTATTAATAAAATAGTTAAGGTCGTCAATGGGTTAATGCTTGCATTTAAAACTTCAAATATTATTTTTTTCATATAAAAAATTATTTATAAATTATAAACATAAAAATGTAGGTCACCAATGGGTTAAGGCATGGCTATTAAAGGGTTAAGACGCTTAAAATCAACTACTTAAGCCTATGTCGAAGCAGTTTGATGTGAAAAATTTTATTTCAGAGTTAAAAGAAAATTGAGGTCGTCAATGGGTTAATATGGCCGATCATGGGTTATAATTTCAAATATTTACCAATTAAGTGTAGCACAACCTATTTAAACCTAAACAAAACATCGTTCATAATATCGTTATAAAAATAAAAAAGTAGATAACGAGTGGGTTAATGCATGACCGACAATGTGTTTCTGAATTTTTGATTCTGAATTTTTGGTTTCTGAAAAAAGTTTTCTAATTTTTTTGTTCTGACTCTTGGGCATTTTCCGAAAAATTGTATATCAGAATTTTTTCTATCTGAAATGATGGAGACACCCTTGTACCTATATAAAAGAGTTCTAAAGCGAAAGCCCTCCATTGCTAGTGCTACTAATTGAGCTATTTGTAAAATAATTTGTTGTAAAATAATTTATTATTGCACAAATGTACAAATAAAACAAGTAAGGAAACGGCTGTCTTCGGCTGTGCCGAAGGCTTTATACCTTTCATGAATACGCACAACTTTTCTAAGTGTCCGATCCTTACTTACAATTACTTACAAACTCTCCAAAACTGTTAATTTAAAAATACATGGCCAAACCACACTTATCGGAGCAATCGGTAATATGGGAGCTATATGTTATGTAAGTCCGATCTGTATGATTTTCACTACACACATCACATATATACTAAGTACCAAACCTGCAAAATTTTACGTTTCTAGCTTTCTATTTGCAACATTTGTAGCCCAAACCCCATTTATCGAAACTATCGATTATATGGGAGCTACATGTTATGTTGATACGATCTAGGTGATTTTCACTACACATATTACGCATATAATATGTACTAAACCTGCGAAATTTCGCTCTAATAGCTTTTTAATTGCAAGAGTTATAGGCCAAAACCCATTTATCGGAACAATCGATTGTATGGGAGCTATGCGTTGTATCGGTCCGATCTTGCTGGTTCCGACAAATGATTAATCCTATGCAAAATGACGCCTGCTTGCAAAATTTCATCGAGATATCTCCAAAACTGAGGGACTAGTTTGCGTTCAAACAGACGGACGGACAGACGGACGGACGGACAGACGGACAGACGGACAGACGGACAGACGGACATGGCTAAATCAACTCAGCTCGTCGCCCTGATCATTTCGGTATACTTAATGGTGGGTCTATCTCTTCTTCTTCTCACACTTACAAACATCGGACCAAAGTTATAATACCATTTCATGTTCATGAAAGGTATAAAAAAAATTATAAAAAAATGTGTGCACAAAGTACCCTATTTGAATCGGGACGCCATGGCGTATGATCAACAACTAATAAACAGCATTAGGGAGGCAATTGAAGACGAAGCCCTGCTGAAGCTAAGCAAACATATTTTTCACAAACTCACACAATAGGCGTGGTTAAATTGTAACTCTCAAATCAGTTCTTGCTAAGCGAAAGCTGCCAAAATAAAATGGCAAAATATACTTCATTTGGGAACCTACGGCTAAGTCGGGAAGCAAAACGAACGAACTAACAAAATGTTCAAAAAATATATGAATTACTCAATATTGAAGAATTGTATGCAAAAAAAGGCATTCGCGTGGAAAGTATAAGCTCAAATATTGTACAGGCAGAATAGAACCGAGTTGCAATTTTTATAACTTGGAAAATATATATTAGAGGACCAAAAAATTATATTCGCGCAAAATTTAATTTTCACGCAAAAATCTATTCTAAACTAAGCCATCATGGTATGGATTATCAATGAAATAACCGCCCAATTATTGCCTTCAACAATTTTCAAATTTCATACCAAAATATTTATTTTTCAAAATAAAATCAAATAAAGATGTGAGATTAATTTTTAATACCATTTATGCATACAGCTTGAGGCTTATTTATTTTAGAGATTTTTTTCAGCGCCTTTATTTGATTAAAATCTCGTATGTACACAATATTATACAAGTGTATGCATGCAATATACTTATGAAATATATACACCCCACACAAAATGTTAGCCTTATATATAGCTTATTTGTTTTTTGAAGTGAGTGTAATGAACAGAAACGCTCTGGTTCCCGTCTCTACTACTTCTTCTGTTAGTGTATACAGTTTTTTTTGTTGTGTAACTGCATATGTTTTCAAGTACGTACATGCACACATGCATTCATATACATATGTATGCATACTAACACTAACCACATGCAAACACTTGACGCAAATCAAAAAACTATTTGACAAAGAGAATTTTCGCAACGATGATACGGGCATTTCAAAGCAACCATGCGCGAGCAAAACCGTCCGCGTCTGACACTTGGCATCCCATTGTACAAATGTGTGTGTGTATATTTGCGGACATATGCATTAGACTGGGCAAGTAAAAAAAAAATTTAATTTTTTCAGAATGCTGTAAAAGAATATTGTCAAAATTTCAGAGCTCGATATTAAACTTTTTTTAAATGTCAAAAAATATTAAGAAATTAAATTTTTACAAAAAGTTTGAATATAAAAATTTTTGTCAGGCGTTAGATACTAAAGTAATTAACATTTAAGTTTGGGTGCTATTTTCTGATTACGTTTTTGTATAGAATATATGAACATTTTTTTTTTTTTTTGTCACAGTCTAATGAGGTTGACTGAGTGCATGGTACTCTCGCACTCTCTTATGCTGCCATTCACAGTTATAGTATGTTGGCTATTTGCATGCCTTTACTGTTCTTTTCGTCAGTTGTTTTATAGTTGGCGTGTGTTTGTGCGCTTGCATATGTATGTATGTATGTGTCTGTGTGTGTGTGTGTGTATGTTTGTTTTGCCTTTTTGCATTCATACATACGCAATTCAACATGCATTCTTTGTAATAACAATGCGCAGTCATTCTTTTCTTTGAATGAATGCAAGCGGAAATACCAACCTCATTTCTTTTTGGAATTTTTATTTTTTTTTTTTGCTTTCCATGTGCTCACTTGGTTTGGGTTTGCTCGCTCTTTTGCCAGCTTGCAAATGTTGGCTGACTGACTTGGCTGGTTGATTGTATCGTTGTGTGTTACTTCGTTTGGTTGGTTGGTTTGCTGCAAGTGTCAACTGTCAAGCGTGAAAGTTTTGTACTGTTTCCTACGCAATATGAATTTGCACTTTAATACATGCAAACATACTTGAGCGCGCTTGTGTGTGTGTGTGTGTAATTGATGGCGGGTGCAGTTTTCTTATTTTTCATATTTGTGCCAACTGCCACCGGCGTAATATTCACATCATAATATTTATGTAGATTATGCATTGCAAGCTGGTTTGGTCTAAGAGTAATTTGGCACAAATATAGTACAAAGTTATTTATTATATGAAATATGAATAGAAAAATATTCGCAAAAGGAAAAGTAGTTAAATTAAATACATGTGCAAAGTAAGAGTGTTGCAATGAAAAAAGAGGACAGGAATTTCTTTAAAAAATTTAAATTTTGCTTTGATAAACATGAATTTATATACTTATATACTAAACTTTAACTTTAAACCGTTTCATAAATTTTCTTTAGTATATACATACGTAAACAATCAGCCTGCTCTTATAAAATCCAACTGTTTGAATTGTTTCGAGGATTCTATATAGAAGCAATTACAAAAACAATTTAAGAATATGAGCATTTTCACTATCAGTATCAGTAATCAGTAATCAGTAATCATTAACTAGTAATCAGTAATCAGTAATCAGTAATTAGTAATTAGTAATTAGTAATTAGTAATTAGTAATTAGTAATTAGTAATTAGTAATGAGTAATTAGTAATTAGTAATCAGTAATCAGTAATCAGTAATCAGTAAACAGTAATCAGTAATTAGTAATCAGTAATCAGTAATCAGTAATCAGTAATCAGTAATCAGTAATCAGTAATCAGTAATCAGTATCAGTATCAGTATCAGTATCAGTATCAGTATCAGTATTCAGTATCAGTATCAGTATCAGTATCAGTATCAGTATCAGTATCAGTATCAGTATCAGTATCAGTATCAGTATCAGTATCAGTATCAGTATCAATATCAGCATCAATCTCTCATCCTGTTCCCTTCGTATATGTATATCTTTTACAAGAGCACAAAACAAATTTTAAGGTCAATTAAGCTTTACTGAGTTCGTCCCTAGATAAGAGCTAGTACGGTTATCTGTAATACAGCGCCCTTTAGTTTAAATAAGGAAGCTAAGCTGCATATCGTTGAAGATACTACAAAACCTTCCATTGGAGTTGTGTATTTTTTTAATTTTTAAATTTATTGTGAATCCATTTATAAACTACTTATTCCTATGCAAAGTTTTTGAGTAGAAGGACAACTATGAGTACCAAGTATGAAACATTCAAAATATTTAGATTTTCTTATTTTCTTTCTAACGCTAATTTTTCTTGGTGGAATGTGGAAATTCTATATTCCATAAACGTCAAAATATCTCTCTCAAAATATTATTATCTTTCTGAAATATAATCCATATACATATATTTATAATCCATAGGGAATTATTAGTTTCAGCTTACGCGTCTTGCGGCGCATACCAAATGCGATTCAGCAAATTTATATTAACTGCAATTTGTCACGCTGGTGTGTGTGTTATGTGTGTGCGCTAAGCACGTTCCGACGTATTGGTTCGTTGCTTTCACATTAATGTTAGTGTACTTGTAAGTAATTTCATATCAATTTGCATTATAATATAGTGTGACAATTTAAGTGTGAATCAACGCGTTTAACAAAACTCCTACTTCATATCAGCGTATCAACTTGGCTTAGCCAAGCTTTTTGGTAGTGTTCAATGTTGCCAACTACTAAGAGTTGATTTTGCCTCGAGATGAGAGTAGTTTTGTGCATACATATTTGCATTCACAATAACATATATTTATGGTATATTTGTATGTATATATGTCGCTACGTATTTACTACTGTAAAGCTTAAGCATTGAGAAAAGTTAAGATTTACGAGTGCGTTTCGTACCAACTAGCTCTTTTAAGGGAAAAATTAAAGGGTTTCTCAAAAGTAGCTGACTATTTCAAACATAATTCTTAAGTGGCAACACTATTTTGGGGTATTGTTAAGCTGAGATGAGAACCCTACCAAAATTGGAATCGAAGCTAAAACTTGCCTTGGAAACGCGCTGGAAACGGAAATGAGAATACACACGAAACTAATAGGGAAATTAAAGTGGAATCGAAACTAAAACTTGAACAGAATTCAGCATCGATGGCAATCAGAGCAAAAATTGGATCAGAGTAAATTAATAGAAAACCGCAACTGGGAGCAAAAGGTTAATAGAAACCGATATTATAACAGAAATTAGAATCTTTCTCATGAAAGAAAACTGGAGTTGATTTGGAACAAAGTGGGAATCGAAACTGTGACATTAGATGCAACCGGAACACATGCTTAACTAGTACCGTAAGTGTAATTACGAGAGGAAAGGGCAACGAAAGTATAACCACAACGGACCAAAGTTCTAAAGAAAATGGTACTGAACGAGCAAGAATTTAAAGTGAAGCTGCAATCGGAACTAGAACGGAAAACATATTGGCAACCAAAACAAGGACGGAACAGCATCGAAACAGGAAAAAAGCAAATCGAAATTATAATCGAAAAAGGATTCACAGGACGAACGAGTTAAAGTGCAGCCATATGAAACCTTACTGCGGCACCCTTTACAAAACTATCACGGAATACTTACAACATACTCACCTAAATAACTGACTATAAAATTATTTCTATGTTGCATGCAACGAAGCATGAAGTTTGAACACTTTCACCGATTTCAACGTCTCACAGAACAACTGCACCCCCACCAGTAAGCAGCCATTACAACATTACAAACCCCCCCCAAATGCCATTATCAAAGCGAATGAATGCCAAGTGAAACATGGCAGCCTTACCACACACACACATATGTATATGCAGATCCATATAAAAATGTATTTATTGTTGTAGATCCCTCCCTATAAGAGTTAATATTGCTGCTTCAGCTAGCTTTAGCATTAACACGAAACTTCTCATAGCTGCTCATTGGTGCATGTTTCATGTTATGTTGGATAAAATATTGTGAAAAAAAATAAAAAAAAAAAACAAAAACAAAGTTGAAATGTGCACAGCATTTTGTACATAAGTCTGTGAAATTTTACTCTTTTTGCTGATTCTGCTCATATTACAATTTTGTACGAGATCTTTAGCAAGCTTTTTACTTGCGTTTTTGTGATTTTTTTTGTAACAAGTAGCACTATTATCGTAGCACTACCAGCACTACCCCGCGCTGTCACTGCTGAGAGGGGCATTTTGCTTAAGCCTTGCTAGTATTTTCCTTTCTGCGTAACCTTGATTGGAGTTTACTTAGTAATTTCTCATGCTTTTTTGTTTAGAAATTTTTATTTTCGCTAGCTCAGGCGCCGCAGTTGACAGTATGCAACACACTCGTAAAAATAAAATATTTGGTTTTAACGAAGAGAGTATTGAATTTCCGTTTACACTTCACATTTAATTCGAGCACATGGATGTGCCCATTGCAAGATTGGTTATAGTCGCAGACACTTTTAAAGTCATTTGTAGATAAAAGTTCAGATTTATTAGTAGTATAGTCATTGTTGTTGTTTATAAATACAACACTCCTGCAAGAGTAAGGGATGTGGCTAAGGGCAGTGTCACCTTCACTTGGATATCCGCTGGAGTAAACTTTTGGGGTCGGCGATTTTAGACTGCGCTAACGACAGTCATGACTCATAGCTGTTATGTGCTTCGTATTACTTTTACTATATGTCTATCTCGCTCTCTTTTTTTCGTCCAATATATTTCTTTTATTTACTTTCTTCTTCGATCATTATGTTTCATTTGAAACATCTAGACTAGGCCCATCGCTACGCCCATTTTTTTTTGTGTTTTTAGAAATGTACCTGAGGAAAAATGTGCATCAATGAGTTCAAAAAGACTGTGAAGCTCATTTAAAAGGAATCATAAAACACTGAAAATTCAACGGTTTCGGTGTCTTTTTTTATTCTCTCTTTAGGCTTGTTTTTATTTTTTTTTTTCTATGAAAAGTTACTACTATTTTTTTTTAATAATTATATAGATAAAAATAAAAAAATAAAATTAAATAAATAAAAATTATTATTAGTGGCCTTGATCTCATTTGTATGTAGGTAGTCCTGTACGTTTTCAATATTTTTTTTTTTCGATTTTTAAATTTGTGTACAACAACAAAGCTTAAATATTGGCCTGTAATTTTTTTTATTGTCAGCAAAGCGTGTTTGAAACAATATTTTTATTTTATTATATACTGTTATAATATATTATTTAAGTCACAAATACTTTTTGGATATTAAGTAAGATATATTTATTAAACTTTCTAGCTGCTTGCGTTCCAAATGAGCTAATTTCCGTTGTCAAACAATTTATATTCGCACTTACAGCCAGACCTATCAATTTCATGCTATGCATTTTTATGTAGTCTTTAAATGTACCGTTGCATCTGGAAGAGCCCTTTCGTATTCGTATTCGTATTCGTATTCACAACGCATAGATAGGATTTGTATTTGTTGGCGTGTCTGGCATGTATGTGCCGCTTTGCGCTGAAATGTTATAAATTGGAAAGTGCATGAATTCTCTACTTATATTTATGAAATGGCATACGAAATATATGGTCTAACTTGTGTTTATTTATGATACTATAAATTTACATATTTTTATACATTTATATCTATGTAAGTGTGTGTGTAGCAAATATACCACAAGTATTTGTGAGTACTAAAAATGATAAATATAGTTGTAGCGCATGGAATCAACTTTAAATTATAGCTTTCAATAATAATAAATTTAATGTTTGATGCTGATAATATGAGACACAATTTTGTGTAAATAAGTTGAAATCGAACGCATTTTTAGGGTAATGAATGTGTGTATGTTTGCGGTATCAGAACGGGTCTACAATACCAGTCTGAGGCTGAGGTAACATTTAGTCTACAAGAGCTTACTAATTTGTAGTTTCGGAGAGTTGGAACTACTTCTGTACTGCTAATAAATTTGGAAATATTGCAGCGATAAAGGAAGAACAATAATGATTTCAATAACCTTATCTTGACGATAAAAGAAAAGAAACTGGTGTATCACAAATTAAAATCGGACTATAAACTCTGAAGATATGAAGAAAAATGTACTTGGCCGACAAAAATTTAAAATTTTTTTTTTGTTTTTAATTATTTTCAAAAAAAATTTCATATGAGGAGGTGTTCCGCGAGATTTATTTTTGGATAATACGATGCATTTTTATAAAAACTACCTATGTTATATAGATCGGGTGTAAAATTTCTGGAACTTTAGGTATACAATAACTACATATCTCGACTTGATAAGTTAAATAAATTTTAAATTGGGCGAAACCCTATTGAAATCCCTGCGTTAGAAGATACTGATGAGGAGAGTAAAATGTAACAACTAATAGGAAAACAGTTTTCTGAATACAATAAGTAGGCGTGGCTATCAGACCATTTCACTTATTTTTAATAGCAAAGAGAGTTGAGCGCCAGGAAATATGTTAAGCAAAATTCATTTGAAATCTCGAAATCTCCCTAAGCTAGTTTCTTCTCTCCCTACGACCAATTTGATACATCTAAGAGTCATTTCGATGAACAAAAATATAATTTTATAACATTTAAACTTTTTTTTAAATGTTATTGAGATTTTACTTGAAGTATCCTGGTTCGGTACGAGCTACATATAGACCTATTAATTTTTTCTGCAGCGAAAAATTATTGTTGTTTTTGGGTTTCTTAATAATTTTTTTATTATTAATTATTAAAAGTTTTTGTTAAAAATTATTAAGAAACCCAAAAACAACAATAATTTTTTGCTGCAGAAAAAATTAATAGGTCTATATGTAGCTCGTACCGAACCAGGATATTTTTTTAAATGTATTACTTCTTAAAATAAGAACCACCTCACTGCTCATATTTCTGCGTTTTCCAGCAATTTCTGACTTTCAAATTTTTATGTAACCAAGGTAATTCACCGACGCCTCAATGTATAAGTAAATGTAAAAAAAATATGTCTGACGCATCTCCTTTTATAAACGAAAATTCAATAGTTTTTTATGCTCTTTTTGGCGCTCGTGAATTTTAATAAATTGGGTCAATTTGTATGTAAATATGTACATATGTGAGGATGCACGCACATATGAATAAAATGAATTGTAGCAATACCTAGCCAAGTGTCACACAATCCTTTATTGCAATGATTTTATCATGCTTTTTTTATTGATTGGTTACTTCCGGTAACCATTTTTCGGATGAAACTCAATTTCGCTACACCGATATTCAATTTAAAGTTTATTTTTTTTATTTTTTATAAAAACCAAAAATGTATGTGAAAATGTTTTCAACTATGAGTTTGTTACAGTAAATTGGTAGTTAAAAATATAAAAGTAAAGTGAATTGTAATGATTGCGATTTTTGGTGTAGAAAGTTTTTAACCAACGCTTCCACTTTGGGATACCATTTCAGGCGAAGGTATTGATAGTGAACAATAATTTTATATTTCATGGTAGAGTAGAGTATTCCCAATTTAATTATTAAAGCTGTTTTTCGTTATGGATTTTCTCATTTTACGCGCTTTTTGAAATTTTCGAAATCGATACAGAGCTTGGTTTTCTTTCAGTTGTAAGCTACCGACCTTGTACGAGTTCCATTTTGTTTCCTTCGAATTTGTTGTATACCCAAATAATTCAAAATATGGAAAATTTGGTACTTTCTATTTCGAAGACATATGCAAATACATCGAAAGTTAGAAAATTTACTTCGACAAAAATTTAACAAGCGGAAACCCACAAAAATATTATTTCTTCTGTTTATAATAAAACAATTATTATTTTTTTTAATATTCAAAATAATATAATAATAATAACATTTTTAAAAGTAAATTCGAACAAGCTTTCGTATAAAAGTACAGAGTAATGACTGTCGTATATTACCCCGAATTAGAGAGATTATCGAAAGAATCGACTAAGACGTATAAAGTGAAAGCCTCCTCGTCTCACTTGCTGTTTTCAGATAGCATCAGTTAATGCGAAAAAGTTCTTACTCCCATGTTTTGATGTAGACTCAATGCAAACACTCACAGATTAACATGAACTGCGTCTTAACAAATTGAGTGAAGTTTTGTTTTTTCCTCACAGCACAAAATACACAAACAAATTCCTTTCATTTCAATAGAACGCGATGCGTAATTGCTGAGAATAAGCAAAAGCGGCAGCACGATAAATAGAATTATGTTTCAATGACGACTGATACCTTGAGCTTTAAATGACAAAAAAAAAATTAATAATATTTCTCGAAAACACGTACACACGCGCCATATAATTCATATAATCAGGTCTTACGCTTAATTGGAAAGCACAAAATTATTTCGATATTATCGAATACAAATTTATAGTTCGCTGATTTCATTTGTTAATTTGTTTGTAGAACTTAAACCAAAGAAGCAACAGTCAACAGCATTGAAAGTCAACGTAGTCAACGGAAGAAAAAAATAAAAAAATAAACCTCTTAACTCAACAGAGCATAATAATACAATATTAGCGTCATTTAAAAGTAAAACGCATAAACTGCCAGTAAAAGCAACGTAAACTCTCTTCCTGGTGCGCCAAACGCGCACTTATCCCATGCGTTGGATTTGAAAGAAATGCGAAAATGGCTAAGATGGGAGCTGAAAAACTTGCACCCAGCTCTTAAGTGAATTGACTGTATTAACACCATGTACAACGTATTAGCTTGGACTTCTTTTAACTGGTTAGTTACTAGTATTTATAACATGAGAACAGCCTAAGCGTTTGTAGTTCTTGAAGCTCGTTTCGTAACAAAATAGAATTTTAATAGAGTATAATTTTAAGACGAAAAAAGTAAAACGAGATTTAAGAGGCGAAATAGGGAAAAAGAAATTAAAACTAACTAAGTACAAAGAGAGAATTAAAGCCAAGGGCAGCAAAACATGAATCCGTTTGGGACGCTCAACTACTGGCGCCCATGGAAACTAAATGGATTGAAAAAAAAATCTCGCAGGTTTTATGGAACGCTTTTCAAATGCAACTAGTACTAATTTGAACTTTTTGGGAGTAGTTTGGCGTTTCACTTTATGGTACTACATAGTGATACATAAATTCTATACACTTATGGCACACATTCTTTAAAAAAATTCGTTTATATTTAATGTGGATAGACACAGCATTTGGGGAAATTTCGGGGAGAAAGTGGATATATAACGTGTGATAAAGCAATAATTTTGTAAATTATTTTTCTTCTTTCCTTTTTGTTTTCTTGCGTGATACTTAAGCTATTTCATAAATAAAATAATGAGTTTATACACATATATGTATGTACATATAGTGAAGAAACATTAAAGCCAAAATTATGCACAATAAATTTGGAGCTCTTGAAGCAACATTTAAAAATTATTTTCACTATGCCGCATTAAGGTGGCAATACCTGACTTGCACCGCTGCGCCATATAAAATAAAATAAAATAGAATAAAATAAAATAAACTAAAATAAACTAATATAAAATAAAATAAACTAAAATAAACTAATATAAAATAAAATAAAATAAAATAAAATAAAATAAAATAAAATAAAATAAAATAAAATAAAATAAAATAAAATAAAATAAAATAAAATAAAATAAAATAAAACAAAATAAAATAAAATAAAATAAAATAAAATATAATAAAATAAAATAAAATAAAATAAAATAAAATAAAATAAAATAAAATAAAATAAAATAAAGTAAAATAAAATAAAATAAAATAAAATAAAATAAAATAAAATAAAATAAAATAAAATAAAATAAAATAAAATAAAATAAAATAAAATAAAATAAAATAAAATAAAATAAATGAAAATAAAATAAAATAAAATAAAATAAATTAAAATAAAGAAAAATAAAATAAAATAAAATAAAATAAAATAAAATGAAATAAAATAAAATAAAATAAAACAAAATAAAATAAAATAAAATAAAATAAAATAAATGAAAATAAATGAAAATAAAATAAAATAAAATAAAATAAAATAAAATAAAATAAAATAAAATGAAATAAAATAAAATAAAATAAAACAAAATAAAATAAAATAAAATAAACGAAAATAAAATAAAATAAAATAAAGAAAAATAAAATCAAAATTTTCATTTAGTCACAGCTAGGTATAAATCTAATAGCATATACATACATACATACATATGTATATCGCCCCATAGTGCATGTATGCCAGTCGCTTGTAAACAAAAGCATGGCACCACAGCCACTTTTAACCTTTTCCCTGTTTGCGAAGTACGTGCTTGCGATTTTTTGTTGTGCGACTACAAATTAAAACACACAAACAACTGACAAAGATTTTTTTTTATCGAATGTTGATTGTATAGTTATCACGTTCATAATGTCTCTGAATGCTTTCAGCTCTTTGTTGATCTCCCCTCGCAAACATACGAAAGCACTCCTGCTCATGTTCTCGCGTATATGACGCGTATGTAACTATGTGTGTATGTATGTGTGCAATAGCCAACGTGTAGCCAGCTACTACCACACATTTCGGCTGGTTTGTAATTTTTGGCGGTAATGATTTTATGGTCGCGTGCTCTCAACCACATAGTTGGTGGATCCTTTTGTTGTACCGTTATTTATATCTTTCATTGTTGTTGATATGCGTGCATATGTTATATCAATGGCGGAAATTATTTTTCACACCATCATTTACAATTCATTTAGCGCAATAAATTTTTGTTTACTTCCGTGGTAAAAATTTTCTAACAAAAATATGAAAATCGGTGCTGAAATCTTATCGTAATGGTTGAGAGAGAATTTCATTTGTATTTATTCATTTAATAGGAAACTGTTTTTAACTGCGACATTTTTGAAGAATTGTAAATTTAACTGATATTGCCTTCGGGAGACATACGTTTCGTTGTCAAGGGAGGATTCGCTTATCAATCAACCAAATCACTTCTCTGTAGCGCTTCTTTCTAAAATGTATTAGGTTGAGATTCTTTACGCTCTCAATAAGCCCCAAAATATGTCATAAATATATTTGAATTATTAAGTATCGAATCTGGGAAATGTCATCCAGAACTTGCACCCAATCCCTATACCAGTATTTAAGCCAACTACATTAGTTAGACAGAGTTCGAGCAAACATTTTTCATCTAATTCAAACCTTATACAGCAATTGAAACAAAGGACCATTCTGGAACACCAGTACAAGTTGAACAAAACTGAATCGTTATTGGTAAATAAAATGAAGTCGAGACGATAGAAGAGTGCGATGTCAGAAACCTTGGTTGACAAGCTTGATATTTTTGCTGTTAGCATAGTCAAGTGTAGACTACTATAAGTTTAGGATATTCTAAATTTGAAAGCAGGTTCTTTGTCAAAGTTTTGAATGTTTCCCTTAACTAACTCAACGAAGTTTATTCAATCACTTTTTTTTCTTTTTGCTAAATATTTGAGTGTCTGCACTTCAGTCTTATCTTTAGCTTTTATTCCTTTGATATGAAAAAATATATATAAATGGAACTAGGGAGATTTGGAAATGAATAAAAAACAGAATCATAATTGTTAATTATGAAACACTTTCAATGTTAACTAGCAAAAGACTCCCATCAGTCACATTCAAAAAGATCTTATTCAAGAGCGAAAATAATTTGTTTCCTCTTGGCGCGCAATTTCCAATCTCTGCTCTAGCACATTCTATTCAACCCACAGTGTTATGTCCCTATTCTAACTATTTCTTATTCCAACAATTTGTAGATAAAAACAATTGTTATTTCTGTTGTTTTCTGCTATATTTAGATATTGTCAATCATGTGACGCGGACACACAGACACACAAAGATTGGGAAAACAAGAATATTTGCACACTTCAATACACAAAAGTTATGCACCTAAAACAACACACTTACATACATGTGTATGTATATATTTGTGTGCTTTCTCCATTTGTTTGGTTTGTGTGCTAATAACAAATATTCAAAAGCTAGCATAAACATAAACACAAATTCTATCGTCATCTAACAAAATGTCCAGCCTTAGTTGTGTACACCCTATACAAGCGAAACTTTCGTTGGTTGTGCCTTACAAAAATTGTTTAACATAAACAAAACATGGCGACAAAACTTATATAAACAAGTAATATAACAAATAGTAATAACAACAAAATAGAATAGTCGAAATAAAGGCAACAATACAAAAAACAAGTACCAAAATAAAAACAAAGCAACGAATTAATAATAATAGCAAATGTCGTTGTACCCAATGAAAACCAAATTGGGGCGAATTTACCCGAAGCAATGACACAACAATGAGGTAGTTGAACTTCGTTATTTATATTTTTCGTAATAAAGCCCTTCAGGATTAAACATTTATATTTATATTGTAGATGTATGTATATGAAAATCCACACCGGCAACCACAACCAAATCAGAATCCGCTGTCAACGGGCAATCAACGAACCGTAGCGGTTGGATTTGGGCTTGTTAACCGTAGCATACGAATGACAGCATTCGAATGGATAACAAAAAATTATATACATACATATATATATTGTTATACATACATACATAAGCCATATAATTTAAATGCAACTGAATGAGTTTTGTGAATTCTGTGACATTTTTGGCAGATTTGTTCTTGGTAAGCTAATGCGTGAAATTGTGTAAACTCAATTTGGAATATGGTAGTATATGTGAATCTTTATGAAATTTGGGCTCTTTTGGTATAACATAGGCTATGTATATTTCTTGGAAAAGTGGTTGATGCCACTCCCCTATTCTATGGAAAATTTCAATTTACCATGACACTCAAGGTATTTGGTACTTTATTATGTTATGCAGGCTACTTTCTGGCCAAGGAAATCTGCTGTTGAAAATTGTCGCAATCGAATTATAACCACGCCCCCTTTTTCGATATCGAAAACTTCGAAAATCACATAAATTCACATAACTGGAGTAAAAATGTAGATCTTTGTATGAAATTTGTTATACAGGTTACTTTTTGGCCAAGGTAGGTTGCTATTGAAAATGGACGAAATCGGATGATAACCACGCCCTCTTTTTCGATATCGAAAACTTCGAAAATCACATAAATTGACATAACTTGAGTGAAAATGTAGATCTTTGTATGAAATTTGTTATACAGGTTACTTTCTGGCCAAGGTAGGTTGCTATTGAAAATGGGAGAAATCGGATGATAACCACGCCCACTTTTTCGATATCGAAAATCACATAAATTAACATAAGTTGAGTAAAACTTGAGATATTCGCATGAAATTTGGTACACAGGTTACTTTCTGGCCAAGGCAGGCTGATGTTTAAAATGGGCGAAATCGGATGATAACCACACCCCCTTTTTTGATCTAGAAAATTTCAAATAAGATTCTAGGGCCTACATCATTGCCAAGTCATGGTATTTGTATCTCGTTCTGAAAACTAACGCTGGGTATTTAATGTTCGGTTCACCCGAACTTAGACTTCCTTACTTGTTTAATTTGATTTTTCTTTAAGTACATTTTTACTGTCATGTAATTACTCGAATAACTTTAAAATATTCAAACAGCATTTGTTACATTCATCACATTTAAATACACCACTCATATGACGGCGCGGAGCTTTAAGTGACTTATCAAATTACAGTGCATTGTCGACCTTCCAACATATACACATTCACACATACATATGCACATTCATATATTCACACATACATACCTATTGGTATTAACAAAACATATTGTAGGCATAATAATTCTTGCGCTATTCGTATAATTCTACTTCAGGGTTTAAATATTAATCACTACCTATTATTTTACATATTGTTGTTGGTAATCTCGTTGTGGCAAATATATTGAGAGAGTGTTGAAATTTCATACTGTCATTTGTCGTTTGTCAATTTTAATTGAATACGATAAGCTCAAGTATACAGACACATCATATGGTAGCATGTATGTATGTATGTATGTATGTATGTGTCAGGCGCGTATTCAGGGGGGGGTTTCGGGGGTTCAAACCCCCCCCGAAATTTCCGAAAATTAAAAAATATGCGTCTGTACTAGAATAATTACTCTATTCACTTTTAAAACCCCTGTTAAGAAAGTAGCATTAATAGCAATAATGAAAATATGAAAGAATAAAATTAAATAATATTTCACACTGAGAGAAGTTATTGGTAGTCGCTAAACAATTGTCAGAGTAAGTTTGAGAGGTCACAACTAAATTCCTGCAACGGTTCACTCACTTGGCCCTTTAAGAAATTCGCGCAAAATTATCAGACTTGCTCTGCATAAGATCAAATTAGCATCTCATCTACATAGCATGTTAACAATAGCAAGAGTGATTCCAACTCAAGTCTGTTGAAATTCATATTAACTGCTTTTCGAGTTATTAATACAGCAGGCAAAAATCGTAAGAATGAGTGCCTCTCGTTATTGTAGTCACAGTTGCCATAAGCTTAACCAAAACCATCACCAAGAAGTTAAAAAAAAAATACCAAAAATTCCCAAGCAGTACACAACGCAGTGGTATTGAATTATCAGAGAAAGTACCCAGCAAACATTAAGGTTAGAGGACGATTAGAAAACGACTCGAATTCTAATGTTATTCTCTAAGGTAGATGGTTAGAGAACGATTTGTGAAACTGTCGCGAATTGTAGCATTCTCGATAAAAAGGGGACTTAGTTCTCGATATCGAGAAAAGGGTTAGTTATCGATTCGAATTCTAACGTTAAATTCTAATGGGATTCTAATGAGAAATTTCTAACTGAAATGAAATGAAATTCAATTGTTCTTGTTAATTCTATTTCGATAAATTTATTCCTTTAAATATGTTTGACATGTTTTAAGCTTAAATATCTAATGGGAACAAAATTCAAAGTTTTTATACCTTAGTTTATAAATACAATACTTGACAATACACGCATCTTCGCTATTCGAGTGTTTCTCTAATCGCCCTCTAGCCTAGTTCTCTAACGTTATTTTCGATTAGAGATACATTAGAGAACTACATTAGAATTCTAATGTAAAACTACAGTATTTCTCTAACGTTAGAGGCTGGGTAACAATTAAATTGTGCTTATACTTGTGAGGTGATAATAAAAAGTGACGCTAATTTGGCAAAAAAGGATTGAAAAAGTTTAAAAGAAAGCCCGGTATGCTGTTGAAAAGAAAATGATTAAGAAATATTTTCAAGTATTTCTTGACTATGAAATTGTCATGAATAGACAACAAATGTTGACGTTCCTTTTTGCATGTTGAATAATTGCAATTTGCCGCTTTTTATATGAATTTCAATGTTTTTTCATTATATTTTTTGTTTTTATTTTTCCGAAGCTTCAGTTTTTCTTCAAGAAATAAAGCGACAACTATTTACTTCTTGCCAAGGCCTGAAGAAATCCTACACAAAATTTCAAAACAAACAATAAAAATAAATATTGTTTTGATTTTAAACTTTTTGGTGCTACATATAAACCTAGACCAGTATGTTTGCGTTCAAAGTGTTGTTTGGAATTTCCAGTAAGATTAACTTCCTTTGACTAATTTCATTATTTTTGTATGAAAGAATGTGCAAAAAAACAATAACAATACTGCAACTCAAAGTTAAGAACTTTGTGGAAAATTCATGACAATTCAAGAAAACTCGAAAAATCTAACTAATTCTAACTTTCTAGTAAAAATGTTAAAATTTTTTCAAGTTTGCAGTTTTGTGGCCCGTTCAATTAAAGTGAACAAAGATAGCAATCTTAAGCCGCTAGAAGAATTGCTCGATTTTTGGCAATTTTTTTTCTAGCCAAGTGCATTATTTTCCATACAAATTTGTAAGCGCAATATTTTTATATTGAAGAAAATGCTCTTGGTCGGCTTTTGACAATTGAACGAGCAGCAAAACTGCATACTCGAAAAAAATCCAAAAAAATTTACGAGAAATTTCGATGAAATTTTGTCGAGATTTCTTAAATTTTCATGAATTTTCCACAATTTTTTTAACTTTGATTTGCAGAATTTTCATTAAGTATTTACACATACTTTAATTCAAAAATAATGAAGTTAGTCTAAAGAAATTAATTTTACTGGAAATTCCAAAAAAACCCTTTGAACGCAGACATACTGGTCAAGGTGTATGACCAAATTTGGTTTAGTATTAAATTTACACCGGTTGTCATAGAAATGTGCCTAATAAAAATTATTTAAATTTTATACCGAAAATGTTGTTAACAATTGTTTATGTTTTTTTAAAAAATGTTAGGACTAGAACCGATCACTGCGCAATGCTCTACCTACTGAGCTACGGCGCACTCATGAATTTTGTGCGAAAAGTGCACATATTCGCTGTGCACATATTCGCTTTTGTTGTATTTTTGTTTATCCCGGTTAAGTTTTAAATCTAAACCGCAAAAATTTGAGAAAGGCTTGAAATTTATTACCAAAAAGTTTTAAAAATTGTGTAAACCAATGAGTGGCTTAAAATTTAGGCTCAAATTTTTAGCCGTGTAGAAAGAGGAAAATTTTAAATAAATAAAAGTATAAATATGTATGTAATATGTGAAAATATAAATATGTGTGTATTTACAGGTAATTCTTATTTACTGACACTTTGGCCAAAAACCCCCCCCGAAATTTTTTTCTGGCTACGCGCCTGGTATGTGTGTTTGTTTGTTAACTTAAAATGGCTGCGTACATTTATGCTTGTATTTGTACACATTCATGCCACTTAATTGGGTCAATATTTATAAAACGCATCATCCAAGTTGATAGAGTCACTATGTGCATTTATATTTATGTGCGTACAAATCTTTATAAATGTACATACATACATACATACATATCTACCTATAAACGTAAATAGAGCTTTTGTTGCATTAACCTATATGTTTCAGTCATTTAATAGTATTTGCTTAACAGTTTATACATATGTATGTATAGTTTTGCAAACAAGCAAAAAGCTGTAGTATAATTTGTAAACTTGTACAAACCCTGCAGGAAAATTTTGTCAATATATTTAAAATAAAAAAATATATTATTTACGACATCTTGAAATATATCTGAATATTACTTCTTGCGAAACCCACTTCAAACTTCTAAGCGATGTAGCATAGTGTGTCCAAAACGAACAAAGCAACGGCTTAACCCTTCGATGAGTGACAGTTCTGAACTTGACGGCCGTGTGAAAAGGTCCCTCCGAACTTTTTTTTCTAAATCATGTTTTTTTCATATACAATGTTTTTTGTTTTTATTGTTTATAACTATGTAAATTCTACATGCAAAAACAATTTTTTAAATTTTTTAAATTTTTTTTACATGCATTTATTACTGAAACTCAGTACAAGGTCCACACGGACCTATTCACACGTCGGCGTACTATTCTCACTAAAACCTCAATAACTCCTAAAGTAATGAACCGATCGGCTTGAATTTTTTTATAAAAAATGCGCAACAAAATACTCTTGGAATACAAAAAATGCTCTTGGAACTTTGGGGGGGAGGGTTGTAGTGCCCGAAGTAGGAGTAATTTCAGTTTGAAAAGGCAAAAAGGTCCCTAGTGACCTTCTAACTCATCGGAGGGTTAATGTATACTAACCAATAGTCATGGCTAATTTTCTAAAATTTCTGCAGGGTTTGCATATATTCGCTCATACATATACATACATATGTATGTATGCATGAATGTTCCAATCAATTTGGTTGTTCATAAATAGTAGCTCGCTGAAAATTGATATGATTATGGCGCCATAGTTTATTATAGAATACAACCCAGTAAACATAATAGAAAGCTAACTTACTATGCAATATTTTCGAAACAAAATATTTTGGTTATTTGGTTATTATATTATTTCGTCTGACCTTCCTGTACCACGAGAAAAGTATTTCAATACGATTTCGAAAACCTACACTGTACAGTTTCAAATTTTTTTACTATCATAAAACAAGTTTCAGTGTAATATAAATATTTAAAATGTAAATTTTCTGCTGATCTAGATATCTTTTTAATGGTACGAAAATCTTTGAAGTGGGTTTGAGGCATTTCGTAGTAATCACACATAAAAGGTAGCATTACAGTCATTTTAAATATTTATCGATATATTTCCACGCCCACCATTTTCAAAAAATTAGTTGTTGTTTGTATATGTAAAATGTAGCCGTGTAGGTTTCAATCGTAAATCGTTTAATTGATAAAATCGAACCGAAAATCGATAAACAAAAAAAATAATCGATTAAATGAAAAATGTATTATTTATTCAGCATTCGATTTCTTGAATTAAAACTAGAACCCAATACTCCATATCCCAGCTGCAGACTTGCAAATTTTGATGCCAAATAGTATATTAGAGTGAAATCCAGCAAAGCAGCCAACTTATCTGTAAGAAATACTTTGAATATTGCATTCCAAATTACAATACTTCAACAATACTAAGCAGTCACACAACTTTCCACTCACAAAAATAAAGCCTAAGCTTACCTGTTGAAAAAGAAAATAAATCCATTGTAAACATTACATTGCCGTCCATTTTACTTACTTTTCTGTGTACACAATTTTACATATAAACATTAAAAGATTACTGGCATTACAAAAGTCCAATCAGCAGTAATGAACTCTAGCTGAAGCAGATTTGTGTTTACCTTCATCAACAAATGCTTACTTCATGCTTTTGATTTACTCAAAATCGAACGAAAGTTAACTCATGCTGATGTATTTAAAATCTCTAACAAAACACATATTTCAAAATCCTTTACTGACCTGCTAACCAACAGCTTATGCCCAAAGCACAAAAACAACAAAGCAAATAGGAAGAAAAAAAAAAAAAAAATTACTGAAAACCATGAAATGAGAGGAAACCAAAATTATTGCATTCGAATTTGGTGAAGCAGTGAAGTGCATTTGAGAATACAAATCTAAGCAGTCAGCATAAATCTCATCAAACACATCACAGCGAACGACAGTAGCAAGAACAAATAGCTGCAAGTAATGTATATATAACGGTACTTGAAGCACTACCGTTTCGAATAAGAGATACAACAACAACAACAAAAACAACAGCAACATTAGAGAAAAAAAAGCATAACGAGAGATTAGTCGAAGGAAGCAGCATTGACAAAAACAACATTAAAAGCAAAATCAAATGCATTGGGAGTACCACAAAACGCATCAACATGAATAACAACATTGACAACAGTTGCAGCCTCAACACTATAACAATCAACACTCAACCAAAAAAGCAACAACAGATGCTCGGAAATGGTATAGTTAGGTCGCCAAAAGCAATTCAAAGCAAAATAGAGCAAAACAAGTAGACTGGCTATATATGTATGTATATAGTTAAGGAAAACAGCAAAAGAAATAAGTGTGGAGGGGATGGGGAAGGAAATGAAATCAAAAAACAAATAAAAACAATAAAAACTACTGTTGTGTCTATATAAAGAAAACAACAACAACAAAATAAACAACATCAACAGTAGAAAAAAAAAGAATATGTAAAAAAACAAAAACAAACACAAGCAAGTAAACGAACAAGTCAAATGTAAGAATGAATTGGTGCTGGCGAAGAGGCATTGAAGAGCGGTACATTGCAATTGTGTTGGCTATAAAAGCAAAAAGATAGCAGCTTTTAAGTGTTTTGGGACCAATGTCGTACTGAAGCGTAGATATACTTCGAATATACATATATACGGATATACATACATAGATGTCTGTGCAAGTAGGCGCACTAGCGTGGCTTGAAGCTAAATTTTATTTAAGAAAATTTAATTTAAATTTAAAACTATTTGTTCCATATTTTTTGGTGGTTCACTATATTTTTAGTTTTTAATAAATAAAATTGTATAGTTGTTTACTAATCCGCAAGCTATATTGAAATTTCAACAAAAAACAAACATTTACTTTTTTGTATTAGAATTGGAGCTGACATTTCATTGCATTTTTACAAGCTTGCGTTGTTCGGGATATAATTTTACTAACCCTGGATACCCTAAAAAATATTGCGGAATAGGCCCATATTTCGGCACGTAGAAAGATATGTTATTCCGGGATTTTGAACAATACAATTTGAATGAAATAGTATTAAAAAACCAAATTCGAAAATTTTTGCATATTTTTTTTCGAGCCATGCTAATGTGTATATCTGCTTCTTGCTTTTACTACATTTATAAAAAACTTTATATTTTCTTTGCGAACCAATTTTAGTACAAATTTGTGAAATCTCAATTTCATAAACATTAATAAAAAAACATTTTAGTCTGTAAAACCTTTCTCTCGTATATATCAACGCCCCTAACAGTGCAGGAGAGACATGGGCGAGTATTTATACTACAGGCTACTTCGAACCACAGCTGTTAAATTTGGATTACTAGTAGTAATCAATTAAATTAAATTTGAAAAGGAATGGTTTTGATTACATAATTCACTTTTTAACAATTCCTGATTATTAATTAAGTATGATTACAAATAATCCTCAAATAATTAAGATTAGTTAGGTTTACGAGAATAAAAATAATCAAAAGTAATCAAAAAAATAATGGACTGCTTTCATGAAAAACAAAAGCAACTAACATGAAACATTATTGCCATAATTTCGCAAAATAAAAAAAAAAGAATCAAAAACAATTAGAAGTAATCTTCGAAAGTATTCAAATTATTTTTTGATTACTTTTTATTTGTTTTGATTATTTTTCGTAATTTTTATTAGTCTTGATTTTTTTCGATTACCTGTAATCGTAATCAATTAGTAATCATGCGAATCTGAAAATAATCGTAATATAATCATTACTTCAGCTTTAAAAAAAATCTAATTACTAATTATTATGATTAGTAATCATTACTTAACAGCTTTGCTTAGAAAAGGCTGATATGTATTTTGCTTTGCTTAGAAAACTTATAAGTGACTCGAATAAGTTTGGACCCTTAGCTTTGCATCAGCTTATACATATAAACGTAGTATTGCAAAACTGTTGTAACATTTTCTTCATTCTTTTTCTCTGTGTGTGTGTTGATTTTCTACTTTGTCTGTTGTCTGTTTAACAGTTGATATTATTGTTATTGTTACGCCAGCAGCTGGCTGTAGCGCAATCCACAAAATGGGTTTGCAATGAGCACCAAGGCGGCAACAACAAACAACAACAAGCAGTAGTCATACAGTTCGAGCTGTATTGAATAAATCGAATAAAGCGGTGCTTGGGTTGATCGGAAAATTATAAGCCAAAGAGAAGAAAAAAAATGCAGACAAAAAAAAAATAATCATTTCCACAAAGAAAATTTTCCATTTTAATTTGCTAACGACTATAGGAGGCAAGATTAAAGTGAAAATAAAAGAAAATAAGAAAATTGTGTTGTTGTTTCTAAAGGGAAAATCATGTGTGCTTGTGTGTGAGAGTAGAAATCTACATGCAAGTTAGCATTTGACAGCTTACAGAAGTCAATTACAACGGAAAGCTGCTACGGCACAAATAACATTTCTAAGTAGAAAAAAAGATATATGTGTGTGTATATTTGAGATACATATTTAGCCAAGGATAAAAGCTATTATCCCACAATGACAGCTTTCCCATTTTACACATGTTTATTTTTGCGCAAGCAGATCATATAGAGAAAACTTATTAAGGTACTCGATTTTCTTGTAAGAAATAAGGATTTTATGTTGTGTGGAAACGATTTTAGAGAAAATAAAAAGATTAATATTAAATATTTTAAAATTTTTATATATATTCTATAGGTACATATCTGCAATTTAATACATATGTATATAAAACTATTTTCACTAACATTCATTGCTAAATGCACCGCCCTAAGTACCTTGACTAGCTGACTTAGGTTTTAGCCCTGACTGATATCTCGAGGTCGTCAATAACAATAAAAAAAAAACACACCAAAAATGTTTCGCCTTACAATCATGAGCACGTAAAAGCACATATACATAGATATAACTGTATATGTTTACTAACAATAATTTTTTACATCCCACATGAGTGTATTGCCTGGAGCCTTTCGTTGACACAATTCCCTTTTATTTTTATTTTTTTTATTTTTTTTTTTCGATGCAGTATTGTAAATCTAGACCACAATTCATGGTTAAGTCCCAAAGCAGATTACGCATTTAGAGTAGAACATACATTAAAGCACAAAACTATGTAACTCTCAATGTATTTATGTACATTCACCAATACATATGTGTAAGTTTGTATATGTGTCGTACATAGGCTAGTCCTAGCTTTTGACTGCAGGCCAATTGAAGCGTTAAACAAGCAAAACCAACTCAACCAAATCACTCGACTTCTAATCAATCCAAATTGTTGTTGGTAGAGCTTTTTTATTTTTATTTTAATTTTTTTTTGTATGTTTTATCTATTTTTAGCCGTTAGAAAGAAACTTGAATTGAAATAAATGTATATTTTTGTTAGTAAAAAGAGTTGATTTGAATCAAGTTCAATAAAGCAGGTCGTTTTGTAGGCGGTTTGGATATTTTTTGTTCGCAAGCAGTCTCTGACATTTCTCTAACAAAAAAAATTGTAACAATTCGATGTCTGTAATTTACAGATATTTAAGAAAAATCGCTTAAATCTAAAGTTTTTAAAATTTTTGTCTGTATGTCTGTTTGTTTGGATGCGCATCACTCAAAAACTGCGGAAAGCAATTGTATGAAATATTCACTGTTGCATTGCTAGACTTTGAGCGCATAATTTTAGATATTATTTATATTGAAAGCTTGATTTTCTTCTACACAAATATAAATGCACAACAATAGCTTATTTTTAAATGTTATTTGATTCGTATTCCAGTGAGTTTATTTTCTTCTGAAATTTTCATTGCCACGCGTATTTGCTATTACTTCATTGATTTCTGGTTTGCTGACATTAGCTACACATCCATGCTCAAGTTCAAGTTAATCACAAAGATCAGCTAAGACAACGGCACTTGACTTTGAATGAAGCAGGCGTCGTTGTATATTTTTGTTGTTCCTTTGCCATTTCTATGATTCTTAACCTAACTTTCACTTTGATTGTTGTGGGTGGTGCAGTGAAATAACGCCCAAGGAAATAACGCCCATGGACGTTATTTCCCATTCAAAAAGGAAATAACGCCCATGGGCCTTATTTCCTTTTTAAATGGAAATATCGCCCATCTGCAAAAAGAAATAAAGCCCATGGCTCTTATTTCCTTTTTAAAAGAGAAATAACGCCCATAGGATTTTACGCGAGCAACACGAACTGTTGATTAGCATTTTTTTCACAAATTACCCTGTGAGAAAAGAGTGGGAAACGTGGCACGCGGAAGGACATCACCGTGGCGGTAGCCACGGCTATGGCACACACCCGGAGTTGGAATGGCGTAGCCCAGGGTTATTTTTTAAAGCGCGGCCGAAGGCCGCCTACGCGGAAAGGTGTCCTGCACATAAAAAACGTGGATGGGGCCCCGAATTGGGGATCTGACCCGGGTCAATTTTCGGTTTTTCACTAATAACTTTTCACAGAAACAAAATATTGCTTTTCCCCCTTCGGATTATAGTTACGGAGGCCCGATCCACGATTTTTAAGTGCAGAACACCTTTCCGCGTAGGCGGCCTTCGGCCGCGCTTCAAAAAATAACCCTGGGCTACGCCATTCCAACTCCGGGTGTGTGCCATAGCCGTGGCTACCGCCACGGTGATGTCCTTCCGCGTGCCACGTTTCCCACTTTGGTTAACGTGAAATTTGTGTGTAACTATTCAATAAAATACAAAAAGAATTAGAATATTATTAAAGGGCTTATTTTACAAGGCGCTATTGCACCCCGCCTTATAAAAACATAACAAATATGTTAAAATTTATTGAAATAAAGAAAACCATATACTAAATCAGCTTGTTTTAATTCGTTTTTAACGTCCGTGGGCTTTATTTCTCTTCGAAAAAGGAAATAACACCCATCAGCAAAAGGTGATAACACCCATGGGCTTTATTTCCTTTTTAAAAAGGAAATAAGGCCCATGGGCGTAATTTCCTTTTTGAGTGGGAAATAACGCCCATGGGCGTTTTTTCCTTGGGCGTTATTTCACTGCACCGTTGTGGGTATATCACATTTATATAGATTTTTATGGTTTCTGCTATTTACATGTGTTTTAGATTGGAAGTGTTTTTCCATTTTAACCAATTTTGCGATATCACAAAAAATCATCGTTGGGAGCTTTTACTCAATGGGTTTTATTGTAAGCTGGATGGATAGGTTAGTTTGTTCAATGAGCTTAGAGTTCTTGACAAAAAAACTCATTAGATGCAAGATGCAAGATATGAGTCAGACATCCGAAGTGAACACAATCTGTCAAACGCCTTTCCTAATTTCCTAGGTGGAAAGTTAAATTTTCATTCCTTATAATTTATTAAAAAAATTAAAAGTATCCATGACTATAAATATACACAAAATAAAAATTAAAAATTTTAGTCAATTAAAATTTGCCCATCTCTACCAGCTACTTCGATTCTTTTTTTAAATTACGTCAATAGAATTAAACGTCAATTGATACAAGTGCAAGTAATATTTCAAATGTAAAATATCTCTTCATTCTAGCTGTAAGGCCACGAGTCTTCGGAAAGTAGGTATTTTTAAAAAATTATCGACTGGAAAATGTTTTTTTGGCGTCCATAATAAAAGATTTCGAATGTTACGTATACGCAGTGTACCCTCCACAAAAATGAAAGCTTTAGTTTGCATTCGTATTAGGCACTGATTGTTTCATATTTATATTTTTTTTTTTTCACTAGTAAATTTTTTAGTGGTTTAACAGCTATTAGATTAATTGACAACCTCTTTTCCGAACTCCGATTTCTAAAAAACCCTAACCTCAACCTCAAAGGAATTTTCATAATGGATAAATACATATCTAAAGAATCGAAGGAGTACAAGCATCGTAAAAGTCGAATATTTACTGAAAAAAAAAAAAAATATGCCAATTTCGAGAATAGAAAAAAACTATAATGTCCGCAACAGTAAAATTCAGACCTATTTTGTAGCTAAATAACATAAAAAATACTTTTTTTTGCTTACAAACTTAAGTTCGTTTGTTTTTTTTATTTTGGTACTTAAACCCAAACAAAACAAAAACTGAAAATTAAATAAATTTGGAATAATGAAACCGGAAACTAAACATTATTTCAAACGGTTGCATAGCTTGATTTGTATGTACGCCTTACATATTTTCTTCTTATTTGCTTTTTATTTGTTTTTTTTTTATTTAACTTCCTTTTATATATGTACAAAAATCCAATTTGGTGCCTTCTTTTCGTATTGCCCATTAGCTAGAGGGCTTTTCTGTTTACTATATTTCAGCAAAGCACACACATAAATGATTTTAAGCGTAATATAGAACTACTAGGAATATCAATTTTTAAACCTCAATCATCCCTGGAGTTTTTGATCTGCTCAAGGAGTTGGCGTCCCTCTGACGTACTAAAGCTTTATTTATTTATAAATTGTTTCCCCTCGCTACCCACGCCATTTAAAACAAATAAAAAGCACACAAAAAATTTAAAAAACTTAAAATGGAATATGAAATTGAGTAGCGAGCGCGAGATTGATGATGAATTTACAACCGTCGATATGATTTTCAGTTTAACGTTTTATTTCTATATTTATGTACGAGTATACATGTGTACATACTTTTATTAGTATCACCATTGCTTTTGAGTGGGAATCGTTGAAGCGTTAATTCATTTTATTGCTGTGCATGATTTGAAATTTCTTACTTAACGTTGTGGTATTTGATTTCATAAAAGTATGTACATATGTTCAATGTCATGTGGCAAATGTCAAAGCCAAAAGCAGCAAGTATTTTACTCACTTTCTGGCAGCATAAGTAATATAAAAGTTCAAGGTTATGCCAAGTTGAGATTGATTTATGATGTAAGAGTGATGTACAAAAATTAGAAATTGTTCAATGTAATAATACATACAACTGAAGCGTCTCAGAAGGGAAAATACTTGAGCTTAGGTATTCTAACCAAACCATTACACATTTGCTCTTTACAAATATTTATAGCAACTCCTATTTAAAGAATTTGATTTTGAATTCTAAAGAAAACAAAATTGGTCACCAAAGGGTTAATGTATAGTTACTTGTGTTATAACGCTAAACATACTGGCATAAAAATTTATTTCAGAATTAAAAAAAAAAAAATAAAGGCATTTAATGGGTTAATACATGCCCCAAATATGGGTTAACGATGTAAACATTTAATTTTTAAGTGCAGTAATAGAGCTAACATAAAAAAATTGCAGAATTTATAAAATTTCGTTATTAATAAAAGAGTTAAGGTCGTCAATGGGTTAATGCATGCATTTAAAACTACAAATATTTACTATTGAAGTGTATAGCAATATATTTTTTCACATGAAAAATAATTTCGAAATTAGATAAATAAAAATTTAGGTCACCAATGGGATAAGGCATGGCGTTGAAAGGGTTAAAACGCTTAAAATTAAGCTACTTAAGCCTATGTCAAACTATTTTGATGTGAAGAATTTGATTAACGCCCATTCAAACCTAACCAAAAAATTTTTCATGATATCGTTATATAAATAAAAATGTAGATAACGAGTGGGTTAATACAAGACCGTAAATGTGTTTCTGAATTTTTGATGCTGAATTTTCGGTTTCTGAAAAAGGTTTTCTGAATTTTTCCTACTGACTTTTGATTACTGAAAAATTATTTCTGAAAAAATTTTTCCGAAAAATTGTATTTCTGAATTTTTTCGGTCTGAATTTATGGGGGGCACCATAAAAGTATTGTACACTTACCTACATATGTACATCCACAACTACAGTCATCTGTTTTCTAAATTAATTTTTGATTTTGTACAATTTTAGGACTCCTACGACTACAACAAATTTATCAAGGACTTAAGCCGGGCAACGAATCATTTCAAGTGGAAATGGTAAAACGTATTGCGAATATAACAATGGCCATCGATTTTCTGCATACACTTGAGGATATAGGACGTTTCACTAATAAATACATCGTACTTGATTGTCCAACGGAAATGGCCAAACAGATACTTATACAACATGTACGCGATATATCGTTGGGACGACGAACTTACCATTACTTGCTAAGCGGTTTGGTAAGTTGAATTTCAATATAAGTGCACACACACATACATATGTACATATACCAAGAAGAGCGCAAGCAATTACTTTTTATGTTTGTATGTGTACTCGTATAGTATGTGCTTAGTTCAATCTACTATACATATGTATCGATGTAACAGTTTATTTCTAAGAGGACACGCTTTAGCATTTAAAGCCAAGTAAATAAATCGCTGTGCATGTGACTGCCAAACCACAAATGAACATACATAGGTGATTGTGTGTATGTAGATGTGTATTACACACATTTGCTGCAGATTCGCTCATTCTCTTGCACGTGGGTGTAGCTAATTTTATTTCCATGCAGTTGAAATGAGACGGTCTTCCAAAGACCAGAAGCTTAGCGCAATATGTTGTATTTGTTTCCTTAATTTTTATCTTTTCTACCAAATACCAAAGCTCAATGCATAAAAATATATGTATATATATTTTTTTTTGGTAAAATATTTGTGGTGTAACTCTGAGTAGTTTTTTTACTCCACCTTTTCACAAATGCACAAAACCAAATTTCACATGTGTGAGCCTCACTGCTATACAAATAGAACTGCATCAGCACAAAGCGAGAACAAAACTTGGCATTCTCATATGTAACAGCACATTCGAAATAGAGTTATACAAACATACAAAGACTTATATATATTTATATACAAATATATTTACACACACATGCATACATACATATGTACGTAAATATGTAAGTTTCATCAGTTTTTGTAGCTCGTCGGCTTTATTTGTGCGGGCGCCCACAAAACGATTTGTGTGGCTTTTTTGGTTTGCTCAGCGGTTTTGATGTTGGAAACCACATTAATAACCAATTATCCATGTTGTACGTGTTGCCATTTGCTTTGTGCGTTTTACGTGCCAATTTTTACTTTAGCAAATTGCCAAAACCCATGCTGAGTTTTTTGAAAGTGTATTTATATTTGTGCTCGTATCTGTTCAAATATGCACATATCTATTCATAGCAATGCTTATCTTATTTATATATGTATGTAAGGCTAGATTTTATGACGTTTTTGTGAAGCTCATGTATTTTATACCCAGTAGTGCTTAAGATCACGCTCTTATATTTATACTCAATTAACATCATCTATATATAATCTTATTCATATGGAAATGCTTGAACTTAAATGGCTTATGTAGTACGCAATTTTCGATGAATCTGTTTAATTAGTGTATAGTGGTGTGAATGGTGAACCGATTTTTACTTTAATCGATTATTTTCTTACTATAGATTTTTAAATTAATAATATATTTAGAATATATTTTAAATAATATATCGAATGGCAATACTTCGTATAAAAAATCGATTATTTTCTTCAAAACGATTATTCAGTAATCGATATTTACAAATTGAGGCCACATCCCCAATCGTCGCTTTTGGGGTTTGGGTATTAGAAAAGGAAACCAAAAAGTTTCCTTGGCAATCAGAAAAGAATTGTATGTAATAATTCTGGTATTTTTAAAGCGCTTAATCGATTAGACTTGCCCAAGCTCACTATTGGGTATAGCAAATGGCAGTTCACTCTTATCCACTTTTCGTTTTGCGTGTATAAAATCTGTTACAACAGCTTTTAGTTTGATTCATATGGCGGCTAGGCCTATTTTGATTGGATTTGTTTTTTTCTTTTACTTTTTTTTGTAGGTTATGGACGATCGTTGGGAGAGTGAAATCATTGAATTTGGTGCCATCAATATAACTGGCTTTCGTATTGTTGACACTAATCGTCGGTTTGTAAATGATTTCTTTGACAGTTGGAAACGCTTGGACCCAACAACATCTATTGGCGCCGGAAGGGAGTCGATTTCGGTATGTAACAAATATGTACATATTTACAAACATATGCGTATATGAGAATACACTTTATATACAGACACAAAAAGAGTTCGATTATGAAAACTTTGCTAAGGGTTCTAAATAGAAGTTAACTATGATTTAGGTATATGAAAACATTGTTTGCTTTGTATGCATGTATGTACACCATATTTAAGGATAAATAATAAATTTACAGGCATATATGTATATGTATATAGAAATGTATAATTTTACAATACAAAATAATGTCTTACACAATGTTCGAACAACAAAGTGCAAGCTTAACAAGAATACGAACATGAATATGTAAGACATTTAGTAAGTCTATGGGTGTGTATGTTTACATGTAAAAAAAAAGTATGGTTGAAATGTTAAACGCCCACGAATACAAAGCTATCATATAACATATTCATAACACAAGTCATGTAACACAATCAACTCAGTCAAACAACCCATTCACTTAAGGTATCAAAGGAATATCGTCGTTGATAGCCCAACTTTTTACACGCATTAATGTGGGCCGAAATAAAATATAATAAAATAAATAAAATAAAATAAAATAAAATGAAATAAAATAAAATAAAATAAAATAAAATAAAATAAAAATAAAATAAAATAAAATAAAATAAAATAAAATGAAATAAAATAAAATAAAATAAAATAAAATAAAATAAAATAAAATAAAATAAAATAAGATAAAATAAAATAAATTAAAATAAAATAAAATAAAATAAAATAAAATAAAATAAAATAAAATAAAATAAAATAAAATAAAATAAAATAAAATAAAATAAAATAGAGTAAAATAAAATAAAATAAAATAAAATAAAATAAAATAAAATAAAATAAAATAAAATAAAATAAAATAAAATAAAATAAAATAAAATAAAATAAAATAAAATAAAATAAAATAAAATAAAATAAAATAAAATAAAATAAAATAAAATAAAATAAAATAAAATAAAATAAAATAAAATAAAATAGAGTAAAATAAAATAAAATAAAATAAAATAAAATAAAATAAAATAAAATAAAATAAAATAAAATAAAATAAAATAAAATAAAATAAAATAAAATAAAATAAAATAAAATAAAATAAAATAAAATAAAATAAAATAAAATAAAATAAAATAAAATAAAATAAAATAAAATAAAATAGAGTAAAATAAAATAAAATAAAATAAAATAAAATAAAATAAAATAAAATAAAATAAAATAAAATAAAATAAAATAAAATAAAATAAAATAAAATAAAATAAAATAAAATAAAATAAAATAAAATAAAATAAAATAAAATAAAATAGAGTAAAATAAAATAAAATAAAATAAAATAAAATAAAATAAAATAAAAAAAATAAAATAAAATAAAAAATGAACTAAAATAAAATAAAATAAAATAAAATAAAATAAGATAAATTGAAGTATAATAAAATAAAATAAAATACAATAAAATAAAATAAAAAAAAAAAATAAAAAAAAAAAAATTAAATAAAAAAAATAAATAAAATAAAAAAAATAAATTAAGATAAAAAATAACATAAAATAACAACATAACACATTATAGCCTAACATAACATAAAATAAAATAACATAACACAAAATAGCAAAACATAAACTAACATAACATAACATAACATAACATAATATAACTTAATATAACATAACATAACATGACATAACAAAACATAACATAACATAACATAACATAACATAACATAACATAACATAACAGAACATAACATAACATAACATAACATAACATAACATAACATAACATAACATAACATAACATAACATAACATAACATAACATAACATAACATAACATAACATAACATAGTACTGTAATTACAAAACGCCACAAAGGAATATTGTAATGCGCCCTCCTATTTGTAATTTTCATAAATTGTGTCGTCCATGTATTGGCTTCCCATTCCAACCTGATTTGGTTGGCACTGTCATCGTTATTCTGTTGTTATTATAATTTTGTTATTTGTACACTTTGGCACAGTAAATGTTGCGATAATATCGATATAACATACAGATAAAAGCGAGCACATAAAAAAATTACTCTGTGTTTACGTGCACTCAACGCCACGGCACTAAAAAGGGGAAAAGCTTTTCGTAAAAAAAAAACCATAAAAAGTGTGAACGTTTTTCCGTACGTGCTCCTCGCCGGAGCTCCCTTTTTATTTTACATATTTTTTTAGCTTCAGTAAGCGCTGCGTTTTGATGACAAACCTAACGATATGTAAATCGCATATGATCCGCGTATTATGCTCAATCCGTAAGCTAAACTGTTTAAAGTGTGAGCATTGAAAAGTGATTCCGTAAAATGATATTTAAATTATGTGATTTGATAAATTTTTTTTGAAGCATCGTAAGCCTTTATGCAAAACTGTGTTGCTTTTAGGAGGTTCTTGCGTTTTTTGTTTTTATTTGGTTTAGTTCTGCTCGAAATCTTATCATAAGAACTCTTTTCGATTGTGATTTAAAAGTATGATTCCTTGGAAACTTCGAGAGCCCACAAAGTTATCATTTACTACAGTTTTGTAGGTAATTTTATACTTCAGTTCACATGAATACAAAAGGTAAACAATGAAAGAGCTCATATTAAAAAGCTTTTAGAAGTCAAGCGTTAAATAGCCACAGCTGCCACAAAATTTACAATGAGCTTCAGAAACAATAAGCTTACGCCCTCATACAGTTCATAACATACATATGTACATACATACATACTTTCATGTGTACGTTTTGATTATACTAGGCTGTGCCTTTATTCGATTAATCGAGTATGTTGATTAATCAAATTTTCAGTTAATCGATTACTTGATTAATCAATATTATGAGTAATCAAAACGAGCTTTACTTGAGTATTTTCAAAAATGGTAAATCAAAAATTGTTTAACTAATTTACTCAGTTTCTTATATGAAAGTATGCCATGAATAGGCGATTAATCAATTAATTTTCTTTTTGATTAATCAAAATCTTGATTAATCGAGTAAACATCCTTTTTGATTAATCAAAAATCATAATTAAGTAATCGAAATGATGGTTAAGCAAAATGTTGATTAATCGAGTAAACACCCTTTTTGATTAATCAAAAATCATAATTAAGTAATCGAAATGATGGTTAATGAAAATCTTGATTAATCGAGTAAACACCCTTTTTGATTAATCAAAAATCATAATTAAGTAATCGAAATGATGGTTAATCAAAATGTTGATTAATCGAGTAAACATCCTTTTTGATTAATCAAAAATCATAATTAAGTAATCGAAATGATGGTTAATCAAAATGTTAAAAACTTTGATGTGGAATTTTTTTTTTAATACGAAAGAAAATACCATTCAATCGAAAAAAATTTAATTAGGTGGCAACTCTATTTTGAATCAGATTTTCGACATATTTGTTTTGATGAGTGAGTTTTTTACACTTTCATATGAAAAATCTCAAAATGAAAAAATATTTAGAATTGGGCTGCTGGTGTCAGTTTACAAAGTATCGTACCAGACTCATCGAGCTCCCTGCAGTCTAATCACAGCATTTCCAAGTAGAACAAAAGCGCCAAATATTATACTCATTAAATGTTAACATATCCTTCCGTTTCCGGTGCATCAACGAAAAACACAAAGTAACACAATCATAGCAACAAAAACACACCAGCCTTAACCGGAAAACACTTCTGTTAAATACTGTACTTAACTTCATTTAACCAAACCTCAAACCATTCATATTTATTTTTGCTTGTAATATAACCCACAGGCTCAAGCTGCGCTCATGTATGATGCTGTGTTCGTGCTAGTCGAAGCTTTCAACAAAATATTGCGCAAAAAACCCGATCAATTTCGCAACAACATACAACGGCGCAGTCAACAAACACTTATGGCGGCGGCCTCTACATCGCTTAATGGCACAATGGGTATGATGTCTGGTGGCAATAGCGGCGGCATGGGTAGTGGTATAGGTGGTAGTGGCGGTGGTGGTGGTGGAGGAGGTGGTGGTGGAGGAAATGGTGGCGGCGGTAGTGGTGGCGGAAATGCGGCACGTGCACTCGATTGTAATACATCCAAAGGTTGGGTTAACCCATGGGAGCATGGTGATAAAATTTCGCGCTATTTGAGAAAGGTAAGCAAGTGGAAGAACATTAAAATGCTTACACGTATTCAAAGATATTCACTCATAGCTAAGTGTAAGTGGTGAATGTACTTATGTATGTATATGTATTGAGTACGCGCCCACAAATTAACAAACAAAGTGGCACACATAAATAAAGTTGGTAAATATACATATATTTAGAGAAAAGTCAAGGCAAGGGTTACCTGACAGTTAAACAGCTGGAAGAATCATTGTAAGCTTTTCAAACCTTTCTAATAGCAAAGTGAACACATGATATGCAGTCGTAATATAGTAGATGTTGTATAGGTGAGTGGGTTATAAAGAAGCACGAAGTTTATTGAGGAGAGCAGTGCTTTTCGAAAAGGTGATAGTGTCAGAGTTCAGAGCATGTGGCGCTGGATATTTGAAAGGAACAAAATGAACAGCTTAACAAACTTAAACGTGCACAGACAATGGACATACAAACAAGAAATTTCATTTCACATTTGAACTAAAAGCTGAAACTTTAAAGCTTTTCACATTTTAGAGTTTATAAAACGCAGGAGTTTAAAGGTAAGCAAGATTCATATGCATCAATTAATAAATAGCGATCAACTTTTTATTAGAAATAAACTGATATGTAACATATCGCGATTTTAAGTAAAAAATATGTTGGCCTCATAAATCAATTTTGTGTAAGAAATTTTTTTTCTTAAATTTTATAAGCAATTAATTGATTAGAAAACTTTTTAAGTGGTTGATTAACTTTTTTTTGAAGAATTAGTAATTGATTACGATTAAAAAAATATTATAATTTTTTACCATTATTAGGGAAAAGAAACTGAGCAAAATAAAACTGCCAGATTGCTTTAGATTATTTTTACTTTCCTGTTGATTATTTTTCGATTTAATGATTATTCTTAAATTTTTTTTAAATATTTTTCAAAGTTTTTTTTTGTTTTGATCTCAGTTGCATGCATACATAAATCTTAGTCTGATTTCACATAACCTCTTGGAAAAAGTTTTCCTTATACACAAATATATGAAAAATGAAAAATAATCAAAAAAATTTAATAAGTCAAAAAAAAAAACAAATTCAAAAATTATCTAAACATCCTACTTAATATTATAAATGTGAATGTAGCGATGTTTGGATGTCCAGACGTTTGCTTTTGTTCCCTAAAAACGTGAGAATGGCAGGCCGGATTTTGATGAAATTTGGCACGCCTACAGGTTATAGTCTGGAAGGAGCTATAGGCAATTTTTTTTTAATTTTGGGGGTTCCGAGCCTGCTAGGGACCGTTACTTTCCGAAATTTTTTTATTCCATATAACTCTAAGTATATTGAACCTATACTTATGATATTTCGCATATAGGTATAGAAAGATCGTACACCATGGGTATCAAACGAAAGGAGAAGGCCGCAGGTTTCATTTTGGCTTCGATAGGTTTCGATAAATTTATCTATAGCTGAGTTATCGGTGATTGCCCAAAAAACTTAACATTAACCTATAATATGGGTATAAAACGAAAGGAGAAGGCCGCAGGTTTCATTTGGTCTTCGATATATGTATTTCGATAAATTTATCGACAACTGAGTTATTGGTCAAAATGCGATTACAGAAAAACCTTAATATTATCCTACAATATGGTATCAAATCAACATTGGAATTTGCATTCATCCTGGCACAATTTGTCAAAATTGAATTCTTGAAAGGCGTTTTCAAAATATTCGAATTTGGTAAATTCTTCAGTAGACAATATTAATTAAGAATATTATATAAATATGAAATCTTAAAGTATATTATTGATTTTGAAAAGCCCCCTAACTACTTACATCCCGAGCAACGCCGGGTACCCTGCTAGTATGTACATAAAAGTAATAACTAACAATTTTTGGACTATTTTAAATTTTTTTTAAATTATATTAACCCCCCGACTTTTTGCCATTGATAAAAAAACAGGAGAAAAATATTTGCATCATGTTTTTTGAATTTTACGTCAAAACGAACAAAATGTATTAACTTTTTGAAGCAGATTTCAGAACACTTGATTTAAATATTTTTTTCTTGATATTTTATCAAGATTGACAATTTATCAAGAACACAGAATCGGGGGGTAAAACAAAACCATTTTTTTGAATGGAATTTTTCATGTTTTTGTAAATTGATATTAGAGAAATATTACAAAGTTAATCACAGAGACGATTTTCAGACATTATCGTTCATAATTAATATTATTGGTAATCAAACCTTAAATGGATTCTCAAGAAAATAAATATTAAAACCAGTAAACATTACGCTTAGTATTCGTTATAATTATTTAACAGGCCTGTTCCAGTGTGAGCCGATATTAAATAACCGACTATGTTAATAAAATGCGGGACATTAATTTGCCTTTGACCAACTTTCTACAGTCAACAATTGTCTTCAAACTATTCACTCGCATGTTTGAGTTAAGTAATGGCGAAAACTACTCTCGCATTAGTGAAAAGTCACATATCTACCTACTTTCTCACATACATTCAGATATATGTATGTAATCATGCTTATCAAACATAACCTAAAAGCAATAATGAGCATCTGTCGTCATGGTTATATTGAATCACGTACACAGACCAGCCCGAGTAGATATTAAATTGTTGCCAAGTGAAAACGTAATGAAGGATTGCCAGTTAATTGCCTATAAAAACAGAGCATTTAATTAGTTAGCCAATTTTCGCGGATATCTATAAACATTTGCATGTAGATATTTCATTTAATTTGCCATACAAAACTAGAAAAATATGAAAATCCATATCATCCATATATGCTATTACTAAATTTCGAACAACTGCATGAAATCGTTATAATTTTTATTTTCTTTTTAAGTAATGATTTTTAGAAATTTGAATTAAAATACTTTTAAAAATCAAAAGTTTCTGAGAAATCATCGAATTTGATTATATTTTCTTAAATTTTTAACTATGGTACACAGCAACTTATTCCTCCAGCAAGTCTCTCACACAGCGCTCAATAGCCATATTAAGTTACTTATACGACGTGTTGTCGATGCAATTAAGTATTTGTGCTACCCGGCAATTTAAATCGGCCATTAAGCTATGCATCATTAAATTAACAAAGATCCTCACAAATCGTAATGTGTGACAACAACGTGGAACACACATACACACATACTTATATTTTGCTAAATGAGCTATCTACTTGCTTTCTTGCGCTGACACACTTAACAACACAAACACACACGCATACATATGTACATATGTTTGTATGTGTTAAGGGTATCTGGGGGCGTTCCATACAACTTTTGCGATTAAAAAATATAAATTGGTCTGGCATAATACAAAACAAGTAAGAAAGTCTAAGCACAGGTGAAACCAAACATTATATAAGAAAAAGCTTGAAAATGTTTATTGAAATATTTGGATAATATTTTGATAATACTTATCCACATAAAACTATAGTTTGATTAATGAAAAATGTCTAGAAAATCCATACAATTTATGGAGAAATTATTAGAATTATGAAACACCATACCATTTTTCTATACAGCTGTGTTCAACATATTAGTAGTGAAATATCATTTTTTTCTTCTAAGGTCTTGCGTGATATTTACATACATACAACGTATGAACAAAATTTAGTTTTATGAGGAAGAACTCACTCTAAATTAACTGATAATTCAGAGAAATTTTTGAGCGAGTTCTGACTTGCTAATTGATCACTGTATATTCAGATATTTCCTAGAAATTCTGCGAAAAAATGGTGCGGATTTTAGTGGTAATTTTTTTAATTAACTTTCCTGAACTGAAATGTAACCTAAAACTTTGAAATTTCCTTTTTGCCGATTATTTTAAATAAAAATTATTAAAAATGCAGTTTCTTTATATTTCGTCGAATGATATCAAGTTTAATTTCACTGCTATTTTATTGAAAATTTTCGAATTCTTTACTAAGCTGAAGTTTAGATGAGGTCTTGCAATATTCAATATTTTATAGGTAAATAATAATTTATGCGAAAAAAATCCGATAGGTGGCACATTAATGATAGATTTAAAAAATTTTGCTCGCTAGGTGGCACTTGTGTCGAATTATTAACGTATCATACTGATGTGGAATGCGCCATATAGAAACGTTTTGCTGCCAACTATCACTAGCCTTACTACTTTCTTTTAGCTGTAAAATCCATTATTTGTTTTTTTTTCTTCTTCTTCTTCCTTTTACATGTTTTTGCGCTCAATCAACTCACACTCGCTTTGCTCATCAGGTGGAAATCGAAGGTCTCACAGGCGACATCAAATTCAACGATGATGGTCGACGTGTCAACTATACACTGCACGTTGTCGAAATGACTGTCAATAGCGCTATGGTGAAAGTGGCCGAATGGAGTGATGATGCTGGCCTTCAACCGCTCTCAGCTAAGTATGTGCGTCTACGGCCACATGTTGAAATCGAAAAGAATCGTACATATATTGTTACGACATTACTTGAAGAGCCGTATATTATGTTGAAACGTCCCAGTATTGGTGAGCAATTGGAAGGCAATGACCGCTTTGAGGGTTATTGTAAGGACTTAGCCGATTTATTGGCCAAGAAGTTGGGCATCAATTGTGAGTATATGTGTATATATATATAAGTAGGTATACATACATATGTATGTATGTTAGAATATGTGCATGTATGTATTAAAGCGTGCTAAATTGTTTGAGTAGGTTAGTTGGGTTTATGTGCGCACAGTGGGGGAATTATAGGAAATTTGATTAAGTCAAGAAGGAGGTTATTTATATTACTGGCATGAGCAGTTCGTGTGTGTTTTACTTCACATACATATTTATATTTATTTCCTGCTATATAAAATTAACAACAACACAATTTAGGTTTAGAAGATTTTTAACACAATTGCCTGTGGATAATTTAAAAATATATTTTAGGATTTAGGGAGAGCTGCAGATGACTAAATTAAGTTAGTGGAAGTTAAGGGCATTTTTTGAGTAAGCCGTTTATCGCACCTAAATATGTATATACCAACATGTGCCCAATAAAAACAAAAATATCTAAATTGAGTCTATCGAATTCAGTTTTTAGATATGGGATCCAACGTTTCAGTACTCAAATCCGCTCAAACCTCTTTACTATCATATAATCTCCACTGCGTGCTTCAAAGCCCTACGACCACTTCAAATACATTAACTACTGGCATCAACTTGATCTCGAATAGAGTTCGAGTAAGCAGTCGATATGCGTGTTCTTCACTGTTGCTATTGTTACTAGTAATTTTTTAAGGACACGTCTAATGGTTTGTTGGAGCTAAGGAAGTTTTTTGTTGCATATAATTCTATTGCCGTGTGATTACTAAGCGGTTGTGTTTTATTCTGAGAAGAGTGTCCGAGTACCCCTTGAGCTATTGTGAAATGAGAGTATCATGGAATTTATTAATATCCCTTGGACTAACGAGCACACATTCCAACTAATATTTAAGCATGATAAATGCTTCGGATGACTCTTCCACCATATTCTTTATCTTAAAATAGTTCGAGACACCACCCACCGAAACACCTTGGCCTTGTAATTATTTGTTTGTTTACCTAGTAACAGCAATCCTCTCGTGGAAAACGTCTTTCTGGGTAGGGTCAACACAAACACGACACAGCACCATTAGTCAATATGAGCTCTACTACCATATAAAAGGACACTTGAGTTGCCACCAGCCAGTGATTTCAAAAATGTTACTTACTTTCTGAGAAATTCTGCAACCAAATTTCTCAGATCTTACTTTGTTGGTTGAATAAATAGAAATTTCATATGAATTTTGCTAGTTTGTAGGCTTACTTTTAGAAGTGAAAACATTCATTCATTGCACAATTCGATACGTTTCGACTTTGTACTACAAACTCATGCAACTTTTCGCATTAACTCGATTTTTATTTTTTTTTGTTCTCTTCCACTACCTGCGCCTTTTTGATGCTCCAAACGATATTGACTTGAATGCGCCTCATGAATATATTGCCTATGATACAGATGAATTACGTTTGGTCAAAGATGGTACCTACGGTTCAGAGAATCCAACAGTGCGCGGTGGTTGGGATGGCATGGTTGGTGAACTTGTGAGACGGGTAAGTAAATACACACACCCACATACATACATACATACACACATACACACAGATAGCGCACGTGTCCGCTGCCAAATTGGTTGCACACGAATTTATTCCAATTGCATGAACACTTTCATTTGGCAAAACGCATTCACAATATTTTTCTTTTATATTGCTTTTTCTCCTTAAACTCGCTTCGTCTGCGTCGTCATTCAACACCATGACCCACCAATACAATCAACATACATACTTTATATGTATGTATATGGTCGGGCTGGTCGTTCTTATCTCGCTGCATACAATGATTATCGTTGGATGGCTTTATTTCGCACCAAACCGTTTTTTATACGTGCCTATGACCACAAAAACAACAACAACAACAAAATAAAAAAAAACAACAACAACAAAAAACATATAAAACCATACAACTTCATTGATGTGCTGCTCGCACGCATGTATTTACATGTGTGTGTGTGTGCCCCCATTTAGGAAGCGGATATTGCAATCGCTGCCATGACCATTACCGCTGAACGGGAGCGTGTCATCGATTTCAGCAAGCCATTCATGTCACTAGGAATTTCAATAATGATTAAGAAACCAGTGAAGCAGACACCAGGCGTTTTCAGTTTTATGGATCCGCTTTCGCAGGAAATTTGGGTGAGTATGCAAACGTTTATTTATATGTATATGAATTGTAAAAGTACTCAGCTATGTTATGTAAGTACACTATATATGATGAATTTCATATCAAAACGTTTAAAAAAAGGCACATTTTGTGCACAACCCAGTCAAAGTTTGATGAAATTTTGTATAGCGTAACATTTTACCTACACAAATACAAACTTATTTTGAGAAATTGCATTTTCGTAAAATTGTGGGCGTGGCAAGGTATCGAAATATCTGCAAAATTATGACAATAGGTAATTTTAGGCAGTGTTTTTATGGACTTACTCAACCGTTTTCAAAGATTTGTATACCATTAGAAAGGTATTTAAAGCAGCAGCTGAAAGTATACCTACACTGTAAACATTTCTTAAAAGCGGAAACCTTTTTTTTTGTTTAATATAAAATTTGAATACATCAGAGAACATATGTAGTTAAAAAACATTTTTTTAGAAAGCCATGGCGCTTGTTCTTTAAATGACTGCAAAGTCTTCGTGTTCAAAATAAAATTTAGAATTTTTTTTTTGTATTTCGTTTTTTTGGTTTTACAAATATGTTTTTTTTTGTTTAATATAAAATTTGAAACTGGAAAAATACTTCAGAGTGTTAAAAAAAAATTTTTTTAGAAAGACATGGCGCTTGTTTTCAAACGACTTCAAAGTATTGATGTTTAAAATAAAATTGATGAAGGTTTATTTAATACATACATATGTACATATATATAAAATATCTACATAGAAACTTAATTAGTGTTTTTCTGTTTATTTGAATGCCTCTAACCGATTTGAAAGATTTTTATACTATTCGATATTTAATTAAATTAGCTTTCAAAAATATACACTGTAAACATTTTTTACGCGCGTTAATTTTTTTTTTTTGTGGTAAAATAAAACTTTAAACTGCAAGCTACTTTAAAGGACAAGAGCATAAAAATAAATTTTTTTAGAATACCAATTTCTATTTTTTTTTTTAAAACCACTTGACTTTTGAAGTATTTTGCAAGTTTAAAATTAAATATTTTTTATTAAAAAAAAAATTTCACTGCAATATAAAATTTTCACAGTGTATATTTTCGAACACGCGGCTAAAGTTCGTAGGTCCCATACAGTATGTTGCTGACATTTTTGTAAAAGTTCGCATTTAAACTATTTTAAAGTAATACAAATTAACTATAGCACGTTAGCGCATTCGACCAAATGTCTGCTATTTACGAAAGTCGAATGGCATTTGTTCGTTGCAATATTAATATCTTTCATCTTGACTTTCTTGCGCACTCCAAACATTATGCTGCCTTGCGCTTACAAACTTTGACGACTACAACTACAACTATTTGCTTGCAAAAGTTACAACAACTCGCTCTCATTAATATGCAGAAGTGGCTGAGCTCAGCTCAAAGTCGACATGCTGCTGGGACATTTTAATTTTGTACAAAAATTACTTAGTATTATACTTGAAAAGAAATGTAATAAAAGAAATCTGCAAAAAACTATTTGACTTTGCAGACAGATTTTGCAAAATCTTTACTACAATTTTCCCACTCACTGGAGTGCGAACTGAGTTTTTTTTTTTTTTTTTTTGTGATTACGTATTTTTGCTGAACAAAGAAAGAAAGGCTTTTCATTGCTTTACGATGTTGGCAAGTCAAAGTAGTAAGTATGTAGGTGTTTCTTGGGTAGTAGCTTTCTAGCTAACGTAAGTGTATTTGTTTAGTCTAATGTCGCTATATTTGAAAAGCGAAAAAGTTTGATGAACTCGGTGTAGAAAAATAGGAAATTGCAGTGAAGTAACAAAGGAAATAAACTGTGACGCAGTTGGTAGCAGCCGAGTAGAGTAAAAAAGCGAAAAACGAAATCATACCAAAGTTGTACGAAGAATTGAAACAAGCACACTTGGCCAGGGGGCCAAGAGTTCAATTGGTGACTGCTTTGCTGCTAGTTTATGACAGTTGATGTGGGTAGTAAAGTAGCAGCGAGAATCTAAACGAGCCAAACCAACCAACAATATCTAAGCGTGTGGGTAGCATGAAACTGGTCTATGTGGTTGCGTGGTTGGTTTGCGTGTGGGGGGGGGGGGGGGGGTAAAGCAAACGCTTTGCTTAACATAGAAGTTCAATTTTCAAACAACAAAACTTTTCGCCGGTTTACTACATTAAACTTTATAAGCTTTCTACATTTTGGCCAAATAGAAAACTTGCCAAATAACAAAAAAAAACAAAAACCCGAAGCAATGAAAGCCATGAGCGCACGAATGAGCAACCCAAAAAGCATCGATGCCGCGGTTATTATACTTAGACGTTCTAGTTATTGTTGTTTTTGTTTTTTTTGTTTGCTTACTACATTTGCTGATTTTCTGTTGTTGTTGTTGTTGTTGTTGTCATTACTTTTTCACTGTGTTGCTGCAGTTCGCTCTTGGCGTTTGTTTAATGTTGATGGGGTGGAAAACTTTAAATTTTCACTGAATGCAAAGCTAACCAAACATACATACATACATGTAATAGATACATAAAAACGAGGGTAGTTTGATAAGTACATGAATTTCAAAGTTATCTTGAATTTTGACTTGAATGTCCGAAGCAACTAAAAGCACTTCAAAGGAGACTCTGATAGTGAGACCAGTTGTGCGTTTTAAGAAGAATGAAAATTTTTATTTTTTTTTTAATTTCTTTGCAGCGCTTTAAGGTCTAAAATTCATTCTACCAATTTAAATAAGAAATTAGATTTTTCACTGTCAGTTTTCATATATTTTACGTTTTTTTTCGTGAAATCAGCAGAAAAACTGACGAGCTCTTGACACATCAGCTGAGTAACATAAGAATGAACGCATGCAAAGAATTTGTTAAACAAAAAAAAAAAATCAAATCGATTACAAGCATTTACAGTAAAACCTGCCGTGTGTGAACAAAAATCTTCTATTCTATTTTTAAGAATGTCTAAGCTTTGTAGAGGCCGAGTAGTTTTTTGGTATTTTTATTGAGATTTGTATTATTTTATTTGTCTTAGAGAGTAAACTATTATTAATTTATTTTTATTATTGGAATTATATGTTCTTACCGAACGTGGGGTGCCGGGCACCTGTTAAACCTTGTTTCTATTCATTGGGGGCGTGCACTGCTGGCTCTGAGGCATTGCACGAGATTGGCTTCCTCAATTTCGTTGTGAAAAATCCCGATTTGGGATATGCAGACACACTCTATATCTTCAGAATATTTCATAAACTGGTTGCGAATTATAAGAGGGTGCGCAAATAAAATAAACGAAAGAAAGTGCTTATGTCGCTTGAGCAAAGCATTTAACAGGCTTGCCTCAATTCTAAGTATACAGAGCTGGGTAGTAATGATCACTTTAGGAATCAAATTACCCTCAATTCCCCATTACATGTAATTGGGAAAAGGAATCAATTACTTTGCTCCACAGAAAATAAATATGGCCCCGAAAAGTCCACCCACTTCAATCGTAATACGATTTATACACAAATTTTCTTTTGGCATTTCAATTTCTTTGGCAATTCCTTTGAGGAATTGTAATTGGAAATTCTAAATAAAATTTTTCATTCCTTGTAATGTAATTGAAAATTTTTCTATTTCAATTCCTTTCAAAGCCCATTACTTTTGAAATTACAATTAAACAAAGTAATTTTTTTCAATTCCTTGTAATTGAGCCTCAAAAAAAGAACATTATGTACTTTCGGTAATTTTTTTTGAAGAATTGAAATGGAATCAATTCCTTTTCTGTGGAGCAAAGCAATTGATTACATTTTTCAATTACTGAGGAATGTAATTGTAATGTAATTGATTTTACCCAGCCCTGTCAGTATACGATGTTAAAAGGAGATTAAGTTGAAACAATATTTTTTATTAAAAACTTGCTGATGGTTCAACCCGCTCTCGTGCATACATAATTGCAAGCAAAGTCACGTAATAAAAAAATAAAAATAAAAACAACAACAAAATAAACACAAAAAACACCAGCAACAAGCTACGCAAATAATGTAAAAATAAGTTTTTTTTCTGGAAAGTTTTCTCATTTTTAAGCAGCGCAATTTCTGCTACATTAATTTTTTACACAAATTTTTGTAAGAAAATTTTCACACGACTTTTACTACAACAACAACAAAAAACATTTAGTTTGTTCTCTAGATAAATTTTTCAAAGGAAATTGAAATAATAACAACAATTTACCATGCTCGTAAAATGTTATGCACCAAACAATTGACTATATGTTTTTGAAAAGTTGAATGCGAAAATAGGCAAATATGTAAACTTATGTAATACTTATGTACATATGTATGTTGTGTGATGTGTACTATCCTAGTAAGTTGTAGATAATAGAGATTCTCAAATTAGAATGAATAAGACATACTCGGCCGAAATATGTTGAATTAACTACTCGGTACATCGTACAAAGTAAATTTATTTTTAAGGCTGCTTTTTGGATGTGATAGGGTTAAATATTAATAGGTTGCCATGTAGCTGAAGTTTAAATACATAGGGCTGCCACTTAATCTTTGTATATTTATATTAGAACCAGAAGAACCCGGCAGATGTTGTTATGCCCAAATTTAGGGAAAAAATCGCACCATTAATAAAAAAATTTGTAATATTTCGGTCCCTAGTCCACCTCCCGGAAAAAAAGAAAGCCCATATTTTAACAAAAGTAAAGTGTCACCTTTGTATCAAATTTGAAGAAAATCGCACCATTATTAAGAAGTTTGGAATATTTCGGTCCCTGGTCCGCTTCCCGGAAAAAAAGAAAGCCCGAATTTCAACAAAAGTAAGGGGCTACTTTTGTACCAAATTTGAAGAAAATCGCACCATTAATAAAGAAGTTTGTAATATTTCGGTCCCTAGTCTACCTCCCGGAATAATGAAAAATAGATAACGGCTGATTCTCAGACCTACTAAATACGCTCACAAAATTTCATGAGAATCGGTGAAGCCGTTTCGAAGGAGTATGGGAATTTTATATATAAGATCGCATCATTATCTTTCAGATTACATACATACATACATGTTTTGGGAAATGCGAAATAAATTTGTTTGGCATCGATATAAAGGCCCTCCCCAAGCTTCATAGCTAATCTGTATGCAACACTTCAAAAAGATATAACTCAATGTATTCAAATAGTCTAGTTCTTCTGCTGAATACTGATATATGTATAAGAGCATATACTATAAAGTGATAATATATCTCATTTCCCTTATGTCGTCAGAACCTACCATTAAACGCATAAGCATGATGATACACTCTGTGAATTATGCTCAACTGCATATGCTGATGAATGTCCCAAATGGAGATTTAGGTCAAGTTAAATGGATGGCACTTTTAGAGGTATTAGCTGAAAGAACAAAATCTATGCTAAGTTTTAAAGTAGTACTACATCATATTGGTCAAATTCGTTATATACTCAAGCTTATCAAACAAAATTTATTTAATGGAAATTAATGGTATTGAGGTAAAGCAAAAGTTCTAGCTCTAAACGTTACCGAGATGTTTACAATTTTGCCAAAATAAATGCTGCGCAGTTAAAACATTTATCTAATAAAAAAAAAAACAATATTTAATATTTTTAAAATGAAACTTTACACTTTGCGCTTAAAAGCATTAAACATTTAAACGCCATTCGAAATGTGTGGCATAAAGAACTTGCCGCCATAAATTTTCATTACAATTGCAAGCACTTATGCGCATACACACATACATACATAAGCAAATACCAAATTACTCATACGACTAGTACTCGTAATCCAGATAAGCTTAGTCAAACAAAAAATAGCAAACACACACACATACTTACTAACATGTAGATATGATACATACCCAGCAGAAAATTATGGGTTTTGAAGTTTGCATTGCATCCGTTTTTCATACACATACATACATACATTTGTAATATAGCTTCTGAAAGTGAGCGATGCCACGCCTGTTTTTGAGATATATATAAAAAATGATGAATTAAATACTGAAATTACAATCCAGATATCAAATTTTACAATCATAGTAGTAATCTATAGTGAATAATAATTTTTTTTAGGTTTCCAAAAGATTTGTTATAAAGAAGTGGGCGTGGCTATATTCCAATTTCGATCATTTTAATAGCGGGGTCCAGTAATTTTAAAAAAGTATTTGAACATTACTATAAGTTACTGTCCTTATTGGTTTTTTTATTCTCCTAAAAACTTCGATATGTTAGTCTATATCGCTCTCGCTTCACTCTCTAAGCCAACAAAAATTCCTTATTTCCCTTTCAATAGAGATTCACCGAGTTGCTTTGATTCAAGCTCGGGATAACTAGCTTCTTTTCGACGTGATTTCGGAATAGTTTAAGGAATCATTTGAGCAATTTTTCAGAATCGTTTCGTAAATGTTCTAGGAATCATTTTGGGGCTTTTTACAAGAAATTCTGCCGAAATAATTCCAAATTCATTCTGAAAACAATACCGAAATGGTTCGGAAAAATACCAAAAAACAATAAGGAAAATGGCCCAAAATTACCCCGAAAAGTCCTGAAATGAGCTTTCAAACTATCACGAAATTATACCGAAAGTAAGCAAGTAGTCGCGTCACACGATTTTTTTGGATATGCTTTTTTGCCAAAAAAAATTATTTGTCTATGGGGTGTTTTACAGCTGCGCCGCATACATACGAGTATACACAAATGACTGTAGTAAATCTGTATGAGTAATTCTCACGTTGGAATAATATTTGTATGGATATAAAATTTTTGCGATTTCTCACTAAGTAGACTACCTACTTTATAATTTGACTCATACATACGTGTGCCACTGACTATGCACGATGCACACAAACCTACAGCTATACTTTAATATACATACTTATTTATGCGTTCTAGAAATAAAAAAAAAATGAGGCCAAAGTATTTCAAATTGCATTAGCAAAATGAAATTGTTAGCTTGATAGCAAGTGAATTACAAACAAATCTAATTCGCACACATTCATTCACATTGGTTGTTGGTTACTAAAAAACTTTGTTACATGCCTGCATATATACACATACATATACATACATACATACATAGGTAATGCTTAAATATATGCATATCACTTGTACATAGTTACTTACATAAATGAAATGAAAGTACCGTTGAAATGAAAATGTTAGAATTTGAATATTTTTGCATTTGAATTTGGTTATAAACTGGAACACTTCACCACAATCATACAAGTTAAATCAGATTTTGAAACAACTTTTTCAATGTTTAAAATGGCAAACGCATTCCTGAAAGTTAGACACAAAATATAAGCATATGGCATACATATACATAAATACATTAATATTTAAAGCAGCTGAGATTGTCTGTCAGTAGGCACAAATTGTAATTTATTTACATACATACATACATACATACATGCTTAATGGTGAATGCCTGTCGACTTCTGTAAAATGAGAATAATAGATACTGCGGGCCCTCTACATTAAAGTAAGGGCGTACGAAATTTTCCAGTTTTAATTGAGTAGTTTTCCCCGAATTCAGTGTAGCTACATATATGTGTGCCTGTATCTCAGCGGATACATTTCATGCTATCATAGTTATCAGGCGAATGAGCTCAGTCCACTAGAAATTCTTCATCGTTTGAAGCAAGACAACGAATGAAAAATGCTTGATTCTCAGGTTAACTCAAATCTGTCTCTCCCCCCATCGGTGAGCGCCAATAGAAATGTCATTTAGGCACGAGCGGAAAACTAGGCTAGAAAACATAGCCTGTGGTTTTTAATTCTACTACTTCTCGCCTTAGAAATTTTTAATTTATTACCAAATAATGGGGTAAGGTTACTTTATTCCATTTTTTATATATTTTATGAGAATTTTTAGCTTTTCAGAGAGTAGAAAGATGACCCGGAGCCACTTTTTGGTATTACAAAATTTTCTATATCTGTTGAGCATTTCATAAACCGATTGCGAATTACATGCAGAACAAATAAAATGAACGAAAGAAAAATTGGCAAAACTTACGTGTTTCAGTATGTGGCGTTTCTTCTTGTGGGAAACCTCAGTATAATCTCGTTCCTCGCAAAATTTTCGCAATCTTCTCTTCCATCATATTTTCCAGCACATGGATCATATACTGATATAATAAGCAATATCACAGCGAAAAATTGGAATCAATTTGATATCACTTACAAAGGAAGAAATTTGAAAAATATAAATTTTCCAAAATGGGCGTGGCCCGCATCTTTTATGTCGGATTATATAAAAAAAATTTATCTGCCAGAAATTGCACCAAGTTTTGTAGGTTATTATGAAAACTGGCACGCCACCCTACTTATATTCCTTTATTTTTCTATAGCTGGATTCTGTTTCCATCAAAGCCAATGCCAAATATTTTTGGTTTTGATGAGCACACTTTAAACAGGAATAGATTACAGCAAGGAATATCCACACTTTTCACCTGTTCAACAACAAAACATTTCGATTTATATATGTCAACATATGACATATACATAGCTAATTATGCATATTTTAACAGAACATACATACACATAAAAGCATATTTATTTATCTACATAAGTCTTTCATGCAAACAGATTTCCGCTGGCACTTCAAATACATACATACATATCTACATACATATATGTATACTTCGAGGTCCTTTACATGTGTTTGTATACATAAATATTTGTGTGCTTATGTTGAGCTTTCAAAGTTTAACAAATGTCAAAAGTTGAGAAGCTAATAAAAGGCGTGTCATTTCGTAATATAATGCACAAAAACAAAAACAGAAGCCAAATGAAAGTGATGCTGAGAATGAAAGTGTAAAATATAGAATGTAATCGGCAGAGAAATGTAATCTGTAAATGCTTATCACAAATGAAATTAGGCAATCACGCCCACATTTGTGCAAGCCATGAAATTAAAATTAACCCAAAGCGTAAAATGTGCAAAATGTTGGATAATTCTGCACATGTGAGGTACACAAAAGGTTACACTCAATAACAAAGTAACAAATAAAAATTACTCCAACAAAAAGCACTGCCGAAAAGTTAAAGAAAAAATTTTTTAAATAAAATCTAACGCACCTTTTAAATTTGTCAGAAAATTGAACTATCTCAGCACTATTCCTGAAAAGGCTTGGCTCAATAGCATAGTTGAGCTTTGGGTAGTTCCCGACCTGTACCAGTTTACTCCCAAAGTTAATATTTTCAAATTTTCGTAAATGTAAAATAGAAAAAAATCAATTAAACCATTCCTTTCATCAACAACCTTTAACTCCATTGTGTGCTTAATTTCCTATAATGCTAATTTCTTTTCCTCTTAAACTTAGTTTTACTTAAAATTTTGTTGTTGAAATGACAATCCTTTGTCATGTTAAAATTATATTGTCTCGTTATATTGCTTGTCAAACCGTCTGGTTAATGCAACTTATTTCTTCATAAGGGTAAGACATCGGCAGAATTTGCCTTACTTAAGTTTGGTCGAAAATTGACTAGGAAATGTACAACATACTTTCTTACGCGGTCTTTGTCGATACCCACTGCGAGCAACTGGTTACCTCAAAACACCACTCATTCGAAGTTTTGAAATTGATAACAACAACTTTTAAGTATTTGTGTGAGCATAAAATACACTTCCATGTTGACATTTTTACTTGAACTGGTTAATATATTAATATCCTTGTATGTATCCAAATTAGTGTTTTAGTCATTTGAAGAACACCACAGCATATTTGGCCAAAATTGTGGCTTAACAAATATTTATTAGACAAATTAAGTCATTTTATTTAATATTTTACTTAGTTAAGCTAATAGAATGGAGTAGCTGAGAACATAATTAAATACATCAGAAAGCAACAAAACAGTTTATAAAATATTTATTTTGGTTTACGTTTGTATATTTATGTATTTATACGAGCTGAGACATTTGCCACACAAATGCATTAGCAAATATTTCTTCTATTTCTAAACACAAAAATGTTTTCTTTTCATTCCGCAATGCAAACATAGCTAGATGTAAATATTTAAAATTTCAACAACAGTGAAAATATTCATTTGTATGTTCAAGTTTTCTTGCAATAACCGCTTAACTCGTGATTAGACAAATTTATTTAGGTTTGCGTGGTTTTGTTTTATTTGAGGCGGCAAAAATTTGTAATCGGCATAATTCTATGAAAATGATTTTGGAGTTATAGTGGTAAAAGTTGTGAGACTCAGAGTAGACGTGCTCTGGTTTTTTAGTAATAAATAAAAGTGATTTAAAAAGATCTCTCATATGACATTACCATTTCATTATAAGGGTGTTGTAACCAATACGACGGTTAGTCTTAACCTAATGCATATTATATAAGGCAAGCTATGAAGCATAAAATATGCAGTATTCTTCATACATACATATTCATAATGGTGTTTACCTTTTTTCATATATATATCTACAATTTTTCTTTTATTTTTTTTTTCTAAATATGCAATTTGTTTGTAAAAAATGAAAAGTTGTAACAAATACGTTTTTTTTTTCTATTTTTCTTGTATGAACGCTGTTACCGGTTTCCGCATTGCTGCTTCCTGTTTGCCAACCATTTATATCTCTCTCTCGCTCTATGCAGATGAGCGTCATCTTCAGTTATATTGGTGTTAGCATTGTACTATTTTTTGTATCCCGTTTTTCACCGTATGAATGGCGCATTGTACAATATCAAACAGGTAAGTGTTATGGACTACTCTTGAAATGTATTTTATAAAACTCAAACTACCTTTATTCTGTACACTGCAAAAAGTTTATTATACTCAAATGCAAATGAATTAGTTGATTAGTGTGATTTATGTGCAAAGCGGGAGAATGGTTACCAAGGCCAAGAATAATTATTTTTATGAAAATTATTTTTTTGCGATCTACTTTGGAAGCGCTAGATGAGAATTTTTGGTATGCAAAACAAAAGTCGGAGTGTCAAAATTAGACACACAAAAACAATAATCCATAGAATATGGAAAAAAATATATGAAGAGGAGCAGAAAGAAGGTCAGATAAACACAGAAGAAAAAGAGTAGGTAATACGCGGCGAGGAGTCACAAGAAGCGTAGATAATAGTTAAAGACAACTTGAAGGTATGTAGAGGAGAAGATAACTAAAAATGTTTTGTTGGAAAGGTCATGCCTAACTGCTTCCATAAACAGCCTGTATAACGCGATTATTAAAAACAAAAAGTAGCCGAACATTAACTTTTTGATAAAGCAATAATACTCCTTGTCCATTTAAGTTCGCTATTACCATAAACACTTATTAAACAATTCCAAATGACAAGCCACTTTGTACACCTAAGCTAGGCGCTCAAACGATTTATTCATTCCTCCTTTTTCTGCTCGAAACTGTTGCTGAACAACTTTCCAATCAATTTTGCTTCGGAAAAAAACTTTAGCTAACTGCTTCATACAACATTTTCCCATATGCCGTTGCCAATTTTATGTATGTACATATGTGTGTGTATGTGCGTGTGTGTTTGGTTGGCAATTCGATTGGCAATTTAACAGCAATCCTGGCCACAAATCACAAATCCTTTCAATTAGGATGCGTTCATTTAATTCACTCGTTCTAATCTTGCTACACATCAAAGTCACAAATTATAGCGACAGAGCGTGTTGTGGATGGTTGCGCAAAATATTCACACAAAAAAAAAAATATAACACACATTCACATACAGGCATAGGTAAATGAATACCCAGCAGGGAAGGTAGTGACCTCTGTTTTTGATAAACAAGAGGACCGTTAATATGGTATCTAGCTAGTTTGAAATTTTTTTAAATTTAAATTTTCATAAACCGAAAAATGTAAGTACGCTATTAAATTTTGTACCGTAACTTTTTAAGTTAAAAAAAAAAAATTTACAAAAAAAAATTTGGAAAAAAATCAAAACTTCACAAATTTAAAAAAAACTGAAGTTCGCTAATTTTGTACTTAATTTTATTTTTTAATTGAGTATCTTTGTGTCAACCTAATTGAGCTCAAAGAGCAAGTTTAAAAATTAAAAAAAAAAAACGCATAAAAAAATTAAATTTCCAATTTTATAAAATTTTTAATTTTTCAAACACAAGAAATTAATGTTTGACTTTTAATTCTGAAGAAAGTTAAAAAAATGCAACAAAAATATTTTGAGAAAAAAATTTGAAATTTTAGTTTTATCAAAAAATTAAAGCTCGCTTATTTTGGAATTAATTTGTTTTTTAATTGAAAGTTGTGTTTCTATCTAATTAGGTGGACGAGAAAGATAAAAAAATTAAAACAAACTAAATTAACTAATTAAAGTTTAAAAAAAAGGAACAAAAATATTTTAAGAAAAAAATTTATGAATTTAGTTTTTTCAAAAAAATAAAAAAATTAAGCTCCCTAATTTTGGAATAAATTTGTATTTTAATTGGAAGTTGTATTTCTATCTAATTGAGCTTAACTAGAAAATTAAACAAATTAAAGAAAAATTTTGAAAAAAAAAAAAATTTTAATTGCTAATTTTAGAAAATTTTTAATTTTTCACAACAAAAATTCAATTGTTGACTCATTTATTTTTTTTTAATTAACTTATTTATATTAAGCAAATTTAACTTCACTAGAAAGTTTAAATGATTAAAATATTTTTTTTTTTTTTTTTAATTCAAAACCTCCTGAAAGAAACCACAAACAGCTTTGCTGAAAATATCAGCATCTCTTTAGACATTCAAAAAAAGTGTAATAGAAAAAAATTAAAATTGATTTCATGTGAAAGAGATCGTTTAGGAACCTATAGTGTTACTGCTTGCACTACAAGCACGCCAATTCAAAATTGGAGACATTCCCTACAGGGTGTGTCTGCATGATAAAAATGTCCGTAGGTGCGCTCACTTGTCTACGTCATGCCATGCAAATACCATGAGCGAGCTGACTAACTTTCAAAACAAACTCAGCTCGTTTCGTTGTTGGTGTATGCCGTGATGCTATAGCAGGACATCCATCAGACGAAAGTTGTGCCTTAATTTAATTTCTAAAAGCTTGTGAGCATATGCATATCGTATATTTTTGTGTGTATCTGTACCGTTATATGTATGTATGTCAGCATGTCTGCTATGCCACTGACGGAATTTTGGATCTTCTATACACATTCCAGCTATACTACCTTATCGAGGAGGCGATAAACGGTACTTTACTCTCACAGCTTGATAAGTCACAGCAAGACCTTCAAAATGTGCGCCCACGAATGGTTGGAAAATAATTACTTTAATACTTTAGATGGTATAGAGCCAGTATATGGTGTGACAAAGTTGGATGAAGTGCTTTCTTTGGAGATTATCATTTAGCTGTATTAATCGGTTTACTTGGTTGTAAAGCCAGGTTCTAGCATTAAAGCCATTAACAACCCAGAGCTAGGTCCTGAATAAAAAATGATGGTATTGATCATGTCGTGGTTGACGTCTTTGATCTGCTTACTTTACGAGGTTCCAACATCGACGAAGATCATCATCATCATTCATCGATCTATAGAAACCTTCGGAGGGCATATATTTTCCACTCATTATGTCTTGCAAAGATGACTGCAGAGGTTCGCGCACACTTTAAAAAAATTTCCCGAAAGATTTTTTATGTTAAATTTCGTTGCGATCTTCATATAAGCCACAAGTCAAACAGCTCACATTTCTGTTCAACTCTTAGTTTATCTTTTATGAAAAAATCATTCAAGTATTTCTTACCTTAAGCTAGTTTCCTGTATCAATTTGTCTTCCATACTAAAGCAATGTCAAAGTGCCTTAAAGCTACAAAAAAAAAAAAAAAACAAGCACGAAACTGAGTTCAAAGCACCAAAAAGACATAAAGCTGTGAGGAATTCTGCTGTATAAGTACGTCATACGGAATGAATAGCAAAAATTCGACTAAAAAATAAAACTCGAGTTAAATAGAAGATGCCAAAAATTCCTTACCACATATGAATTTCAATACACGTACAACAAATAACATGCCATAGCCGACTATGGTATGTGGCTTGGATGCAGCGCATAACTTTGTTGGCATTCAAAGTGCGATATGAAGCATTCATAGACGCCCAATTTAATCGTCGTAAACAAGAGCCTATTCGTTAGCACTAACAACATGCATATGCATATGTATGTATGTATGTGTTTGTGTGTGTAGGTAGGTAGGGGTGTCGGCGCGATTACCTTAAAAGGGAGAGAAGCATTGTCTTTTATAAGAGATAAACTATGGTTTGAACCAACATTCTATAAATTATAGGACTTTGTTCTTGGCACTCGACTTTTTAAAGCTCTTTGATACGTTCAACCACGACACACTCCTAAGAGACCTGGAAGTGATACCTTTAGTTGCTCGCCTGAAAACGTGCACCTCTAACTACCTCAATGATTCGAGGTTTCCCTCCCTACCAGAGGATGTTACCATTGTTTCCCCTGTACCATGATACCTCTCCAGCTTTTTTCACGCTCAAAATCTGACCCTCTCTACCAAAATACCGCCATAAGAACTGACTTGTGTTGTATTCTTATGTCATCTTCGTCTCATCTCTTTCAAAAGTCAAAAATGCGCAATGTCAGAACTGTTGAGCAGACATCTCTTTAAGCATTATAATGAGATCCGGTAAGCAAGGTAATACCGTTTTGATCTGGGTAACCTCAACTACCTCTGCACTGTGTAGTATGTCCCCTCACGGCAGCAAAAATCTCTTTACCTGTTCAATTGAACCTGGTCCAACCTTCTTCAAACTGCGCATTTCCTTAGATTTCTGTTTTAAAAACAATTATGTTTTTAAAGCAATTCTCAGATAGATCGTTCCCAGTCGGCAAAGGTGTAAAAGAATGCATTCTTTTGCGAATAATTATTCATTTGATTTATCGCAAAAAGCTTGCAGTCTTTTTTAGAATTCTTTGATTAGGACTTAAAAAATGAAGTCACTTCATTCTGCGACTTTGAATTCTTTTTTTCATTCATTTTTTGGTTATTTATGTATTGCATTCATTGAATAAAAAGTCTCACTGAAGTCAATTGAATTCTGTTGGAGTCATATGTAGTCATTTGAAGTCAATTTACCTGTGGCATTTGAGACATGATCGTAAACTATTTTTGTTGCAAACAGTTCGTGACTTCATTCAAAAAATGAAGTCAGCAATTGACTTCTTTAAATGACTCCAAAGTCGTGACTTCAAAAAGACTTCGGACTAAATTTCTTCATTATTTAGTCAAAAAGCGAGTCAATGAGTGCATTCAAAATTTGAAGTCATTGAATAAGACTTCAACTGTTTGCATTCGCATATGAATGCATTCTTTTATAACCCTGCCAGTCGGCAACCCGAACCATTTTGAATTGGGATTTTTGAACCTTACTCTATAAAATAGAGCTTTCAGATCATTAAACACTACTCTACTACGGTATACAGTTCAAACTGGCCTGCACGAAAACAATAATTTTTTTTTGTAGACCAGTGTTACCACATACTTACATATAAGTATGTAAATCCAGCAATGTGAGTGAATGTGAGCTATGTTGAAGCTGCATTTGCAAAGTCAATTGTTAACGCCAAGATTTCATGCACAAACAACAACACACAACTAAGGTTACAGACTGCTCGCAAATTCAACAAGCTAAATAGTGTTGAAATTTTTTTTTGCATATATTTTTACATACGTACATTTGTACAGATTAGATATCTCATATACACACATACATATGTACATATGATAATGAAATTATAGCGCGCACCTCACACTTTACGTTTCCTCCCAAACCTCTAAACGAATTTCATATTACATACACAACACTTATTGCTGCATAATCTTTATACTCATCGTATTGCTTCTTCTTTTCATAACTCTTTTTTTTTTGTTTGCAGCCGATTCACATTCACATCACGATCAAATGGCAAATCAACAACCTCCTGGCATTATTGGTGGTGTACCTGTGCCTGGACCAATGACTGGTACGACTAGCGCAACGGGTAGTCCGGCAAATATTGGTGTTGTTGGTGGTGGTGGTGGTGTTGGTGGTGTGGGTAGTGGTATGCCCGGAAGTGTTATTGGGCTTGGCTCATCCGCAACCGCAGCGGTCAACGAGTTTAGCATTTTGAATTCATTTTGGTTTGCTTTGGCTGCCTTCATGCAACAAGGTTGTGACATATCACCACGTTCCATATCCGGACGTATTGTTGGTGCCGCTTGGTGGTTTTTTACGCTCATACTCATTTCATCGTATACAGCCAATTTGGCAGCATTTCTCACCGTCGAACGAATGGTGACACCAATCAATTCACCTGAAGATTTAGCTATGCAAACGGAAGTACAGTATGGTACGCTATTGCATGGTTCAACATGGGATTTTTTCCGAGTAAGTATTTAGTACATTGTATGGCATAGGAAATTTGTATGTATGTTTGTGCATTTGTATGTATTTTGTATGACTCTTGTGTGGGGTGAATGTCAGAAATAATGGCTGTAAAATGGTATTTATTATCCACAGCTGGGGTATCGTAGACTCCATGTTTTACTTAAAAAAAAAAAATTCTTGCCCAAAGCGAACACTTCTATCGGCAATTTGTGGTAGAAAAAATGTTATTAATTTGCCCTAGACTTCCGATTTAGCCTTTCCATAAATCAAATATGACATATACAATTCCTATTTCAGTTCACTTAAGTTTACTTCCGTATCATCCTCAACTCCGTCTACCTTACACACACCCTGTATATTTGTATTTGCAATTACACTTCTAAAGCGTAACAGTAGCTTATCGCATATGATTTGTGTAAATTTAAATTCAATCAAAATATCTGAACAAGTCAAAACAGATGTATTCCATTTGGGAGTTTCCTAGAATCAAATTTATCTTTGATTGATTTCATGTTGTCCTGACAAGTATGTAATTGCCTGAAATCGATATTGGCTCCCCAAAAAATATGAGAAATTGAAATTTTATTAAAAAAGGGCTGAACCACGTTGTCAGCACGTACGCTCGTATGTATGTATGTATGTATGTATTTACTAGCATTTCAATGACAGACAAGCTGAGACAGACAGCAGTTAACAAACTGACAGCAGAGGCACAGATGCCAGCGACAAGTTGATGTCAGTATAAGAGTGCTGCCGGCAATTGAAGTGAGGTACTCTGAGCGTGCCAAATGTCATTCACATATGTACGTACATATATCCCTCAGCAGGTAGCAAAAGGTATGGATATGAGGTACAGAAACTCTTATGCGGCTGTGGAGCATGCAAATTGATCATCTGGCACATTTATTGCGCCATAGGAAATTAATAAAGACAAGTCTGTGGTGTACTGTGACCCCATAGCTCTCTCGAATACCGTGTAAACTGATTAAAACACTTCTCAAAGGCCTGGATTCAGGATCTTCTACCTTTCCCTTCTAGCTAAGGTAATTTTAAATAATCCCAAGGACACGTCTTAAGTCAAGCCACTATCTTGTCAGTGTCACAGACTGGTTGAACTACAGCAATGTGGTCTACATGTCCGACTAAAAGTATCAGTCGGGTATTTTTAGGTTAATGAAAGTAGACTACAAGGCTAGTAGATGACCATGAGAGATTCATATTTGTCAAATGACTTTTTACATTACATTACAAGGTAAGGGAATTAGATTTTCAATGATGACATTCAAAAACAAAAAAAATCCCAGTTATTTCTTGTTGAGCTGTTTCATTTACACACGTTCAATCCAACCAAAATGCTGTTAATCAGGGTTATAAAAGAATGCATTCATATGCGAATGCAATCAGTTGAAGTCTTATTCAATGACTTCAAATTTTGAATGCACTCATTGACTCGCTTTTTGACTAAAGAATGAAAAAATGAAGTCTAAACTCTTTTTGAAGCTACGACTTTGAAGTCTTATTCAATGACTCCAAATTTCGAATGCACTAATTGACTCGCTTTTTGACTAAAGAATGAAATACTGAAGTCTGAAGTCTTTTTGAAGTTACGACTTCGAAGTCATTTAGAGAAGTCACTTACTGACTTAAATTTTTTGAATGAAGTCACTAACTGTTTGCAACAAAAATAGTCTACAATCATGTCTCGTATGCCACAGGTGAATTGACTTCAAATGACTACATATGACTCGAACTGACTTCAATTGACTCCATATGACTCCAAATTACTTCAAGACTTTTTTTCAATGAATACAATACATGAATAACTAAAAAATGAATGAAAAAAATAATTTGAAATCGCAGAATGAAGTCTGAATGGTGACGTCATTTTTTAAGTCCCAGTCAAAGAATTCAAAAAATGGCTGCAATCATTTTACGATAAATCAAGTGAATAATTATTCGCAAAAGAATGCATTCTGTTACATCTCTGCTGTTAATTCAGTGCAACCCTGCCTAAGTGGCAGTCATTCGTTTATGAAATCACAACAACATGTATTAATGTAATTTTCCAATAATATTTTTAAAATGTTATGCTTCTTATAAATAACTCACCCCCCCCCTCATCCATCCCCAGTGTAGAAACACAAAGGATTTTCGTGCACCCTCAAAATTAAAGCAACCAAACTGACTTTTGAGTTCAACACTTTAGTGCTAGCAGCTTTTGATAAACTGCAAGTTCAAACTAAAATTTTGCCAGTGCGGAAGTTTTTGCACAAAGCCAAGGGATAGTTGGTAGAAGCCGGAAATTAGCGTACGGCTTCAAGTCGGATCCGTAGTATTTGCTTTTGGTCAATCCCGTCGAGTTTCAATCTAAAAAACAAATTCAAGTCACTTGTTTTACAGCTGAAACGGAAAGCTTATTGAGGCGCAAACGTTGATACACACACACTCACATTCACTTCATACACATCTACATATATACATTAAGATGGATCTTCTTTTTGAGGCTTAATTGTTTTCAGAAGAACAGACTACATAATTTTAAATAAAAAAATATTTAGAGCGCAACTTTTGAGCAACTAAGGGAACAATTATGGATTAGCGTATTCACCTTTGAATTTTTCCAGTCTTATCTGAATGAATTTCTAGCACTTTCACTCAAATTCTACTGAGCTTTTTGCTTCATACTAAGTAAAAGTTTCAAGAGCAATTAAAAGAGAGGGAGCAGAATTATGAAATCTTAAAAAATTTGTATTAAAGGCACCACCCTAGTGTACGTACGTTTATAAAATTGGTACATTGCTGCAACAGTAGTTGTCTATTTTTGTAACTGTTGACTGTCAAAAATAATTGCGCTACATGTCAGTCACTCGTCAATCGCTTTTTTGTGGCAAGCAAATGATGAACCAGCGTAACGGTATTTTTTTCTCGTTCATCAACCAATAAAGCAAAAGTTCTCTATGTACTCGTATGGTGAATGTACAACGTTTTGATATTTTTTGCTGCACGTTTCTAATATGCCGCTGTAAAATTGTCAAATGCAGTCTGGCAAATTTGAGCAAAGCTTTGAAAGGCACATTGAAATTGTGCTCCTATTTTTAAAGCGAGAATATCCATTTTTGTTGGTGTAAAACTACAGAGATGTAAAAGAATGCATTCTTTTGCGAATAATTATTCATTTGATTTATCGCAAAGTGATTGCAGCCATTTTTTGAATTCTTTGACTGGGACTTTAAAAATGAAGTCACTTCATTCTGCGACTTCGGATTCTTTTTTTAATTAATTTTTTATTTATTCGTGTATTGCATTCATTGAATAAAAAGTCTCACTGAAGTCAATTGAAGTCTGTTGGAGTCATATGGAGACATTTGAAGTCAATTTACCTGTGGCATACCAGACATGATCGTAGACTATTTTTGTTGCAAATAGTTAGTGACTTCACTCAAAAAATTAAGTCAGTAAGTGACTTCTCTAAATGACTTAAAAGTCGTAACTTCAAAAAGATATGCCAAACTTCTTTAGGAAGACAATTATGCCCATTTTGAATGCATTCATTGCGTACCGGACAGTGGGAGGGCACATTCGTAAAATTTGGTTTTAGTCACTTTATTCTTTTTGGACCATTTACTCTCCTATATGAACTTGATAATGATCGTGTCGTATGTCCTGTGATGACACCTGGTACTTATCTGGTATATTCGCTGAATGCCCGTCGATTTTCCTTAGAAGATTTTCCTAATGGCGGTCGCTAGAATTTGTCTGGGAGAGTTCAAATGATCAAGAGAATGAGTTTCTCTGATTGTTGGAAATACAATATTTCATCTCATCCGGCTAATGGAGAATTTTAGTTATTTGGAAAGTAGAGATTATAGCACTTTGCAACTTGACTATTGGAATTTACAACAAAAGTTGAGCAAAAACTCAGATAAATTTCAATATGTAATTTTTTCTTGCCCAAATCGTCCTTTGAGAATGCGCCTAAAAATTCAAAAACTTTTTGTGCTATCAACTGGAACCAATGGCAATACACATACACACATCTCCATACATTTAAATTCAGCACTTATTTATACTCATATTTCATGGTAGCACGAAATTTATTAATTTAATTGAATATTCAAGGGAAATTTTTTACTCGTAAAAGCATCAGAAAAATTCACTAACCACCAACGCCATACAATTATTGTGCGATTTATGAAATTCCTAGGAATTTCCTCCCTCATATGTATTTAATACATACATATTCTCATAAGATACTCCCTCTTTTTTGGCCAACGAAAACTTTATAAGATCCATTCAGAAATTCTTTACCATGCAGCTCTTGAAAAGCTCGAGCAAAAATAATGGCGTCACGAAAGCAATTTTCAGCAAAAGCACTATAGGCCAAACTATAAAGGCTTACTTTGTATGTATGTACATATGTATGTATGTATGGCTGTGCATGGAATGAAACACCCTGCAGGTAGAAGTAGTAATTTGGAATTTTTATGTTTCAAGTGCTTTCGATAGCTCTGCTGCTTGTAGCTTAAAGCCTTTTTAGAAAGAGTTTTCAAAGTTTTGAGAAAAAGTTGTTTCAAAGACGACCAATCTCGTTTGAAAATCTCTCTTCTTCAATAAATTTATGGATCACATTTTTCATTTTGTTCGAAGAGCGTATTTTCTCAAAGTCTGCTTCTATAGCAATATCTCAAGCAAAAATATATTCAATCTATGATGTGACCTAAAATCCTATAGGGATCGTTCGTCAACTGGACATATTTAGTTGGAGGCCATTATTTTAGCAAAATATAAAATACGACCGCAGTCAAAGTAAACTCTATCAGAGCAGCTTCTCTTGGCTAATTATACCTTTTTCTGTCTACGGTAACTCTATTCTTGAGTTTGCCAATATTAAGTTAATAATTTCTATCTGGCACTGCTTTCCCTACAGGGACGCATCAACGAATATTTTGTTGATTTGCTATATATTTTTATGGCATGCATATAAATTCCATGGTATTTAAATATTCAACGCTCATGTTTTAACTGGGTGCCCCGTTCTTTGAATTTGGGTTGCGAATCTGTTAATTCCGCTATATGTCTATAGTGTAAACGTATGTATGTATATGTAAAGAAAAGCAGAAAGAGAAGGTCACTGATATCTTAAGGGATTTCATTTTACTTGTCCAATAAACAAACATGACGTTTAAACTTTTATATAACTATGTGTGATATATAGCTTTATCTATACTAAAGACTAGACTAAGTTGGAACTAAAATTGTGTCTTTTCTGCTATATTAAAAGTTAAGCAAATGTGACTCCTATTATTACTTTCTCTCTCGCACAATAGAAGATCACCTTGTCTCAAACCTCGGCCAACGACTTCAGTTTTGATAAACTAGTTCTGGATACCAAAATCTACATAGATATTATTTCAAAAAATATACAAACATTCCAGCATACTGTGGTTTTGGTATACGGTACTCTCAGTTTAATATTGTATAAATGGCTCTACCACAGAGAGAGAAGAGGTGCTGATCCCAATTTTTTTTTTTACTTTAAGTGCCAGGATTTTCGGGATTAGAAATATGTTACTAAAAACTAACCCTTGTAGATATTCATAAAAAATAAAAAAAAGGTACACATATGAAGCTCCTGTAATTCGAAAGTTGTATGAAAATGTCATTTTAAAAATTATTGTAAAATAATTTAATTTTTTTGATTTATAAAACCTATCTAAATTTTTTTGTCGACGTGCAATTAATTATTTTAATTTACCAAACAATAATGATATGTTTTAAACATATCGCACCCTAAATACAAAAGGGTCACAACTCAAAATTAGAGGTTCTTTGCTTTGAACGCTTCTAGATAGCGCTAGCTTAGCTCTATTTTTTTAAAACCAAGTAGGACGGTAGCCCTTTAGTTGAAGATGATAATCATTAAGAAAAAAATCGGCTGTTATAGTTGATCAAGCGTTTGTGAAAGGATAAATGTCGAAAAAACCACCTGAAATTTTTTTGAGTTGTGACCCTTTTGTATTTAGGGTGCGATATGTTTAAAAAAAAAATTAACTCTTTTTAAAGTTTGCTTCGAAATTTTAAATTTAGGTAACTTTTTGATATTTCTTTGCCATAAAATACATGCAAATAATTTTTGTACTACATATACATATATATGCATATATATTTTTTTTAAATTATTCGCATTGTATCTGCGCAGTTTTAGTCGTAATTTTTGTGCCTGCCTAAAGAAATTTTTAAATGTAAGACAACAAATATTGAGTCTCGTATTTCAAATGTATAATAAGTTAAATTTTGATTTTCATTGAAAATTTTAAGTTTCTAATTTATTTTTTTATATAAAAGGGAAAGGAAAATTTAAGAAAACCCGGGACTAATACCGAAATTGTAAAAGCGATTCTGAAAATCCCGTGATTGTTAAAATTCCAAAAATTTCGCATCCCTAGATTGAATGTCTGTATTTATGTATGTACATATGTATGTATGATAACACTATAATTTTACACATTACATACATATTTATTTATAATGAATCACTATATATGTAAATAAGTATATAATTATGTTGTGCATGTAAATAATATATTTCAGAGATCCCAAATCGGCTTACACAACAAGATGTGGGAGTATATGAATGCGCGTAAGCATGTCTTTGTTAGTACATACGATGAAGGCATACGTCGGGTGCGTACATCAAAAGGCAAATATGCGCTGCTGATGGAATCACCAAAGAATGAATACGTTAATGCTAGGGAGCCATGCGATACAATGAAAGTTGGTCGTAATCTCGATACCAAAGGTTTTGGCATCGCAACGCCAATTGGATCACCATTGAGGTACGTACAAGTACAAACATGTATGAAAGCTTTTATGTGGTTATGTATAGCTCGGGGTTTTTTTTTTGTTGTTTAGTTTGGTTGGTATGCAGAAAGCAAAGCAAGTAAGCAGATAAAGCTACGTGAATACTTAGCAAGGCATATCAAAAGAACATCTCCAAATAAACGATATCGAGTCAATCTTAATGGGTTGGAATATTTTGTAGTGCAAGCAAAGACAATCCATTGTCAGAAAATTGGCGTACTAAACCTCCCTTGGCACATATCTTCGAAGTAACTTTTTAAACTCTAAAAATTATAGACCATTGGTAGTTGCTTCCAGTTGTAATATTATGCTCAGGTTTGAGTGACGTCCTACAATTTCGACTACCACTCAAGTTCTTGCTTCCAGTGTCAGATCTACTCAGATACTCACTCTGCTTCTTTGAAATTAAATTAATTTAAGACACACAACGCCATTGTAGTTCTCTCAGCTTAGTTTAAGATATTCGCAGAGAAGTAGTTTTATTCGTCTAAAAAAATACCGACCGTATATAACACATGACCCCGCGTATTGGCAGTCAAACCTAATTCGTTTGTAGACCTCAACAAACACAACCTTCTCTTATTCCACCACCATGGAGATATTATATTTCTTTTTGACTGCACAATTACTTTTATTATTATTAATAATTTATTGAAAACCAACCACAAATATTTCTGTGGTCATAAGCAATAAAAGCCTAAGTCGACTTAAGAAATTAGACCAGTTGCAATTTTTGCAGGCGATTTTGAATAGCAACATCAAAACATTTTTCAAGACTTTCATTGCACTTTTATTACTTTGTTTATAAACAATTAAATCCAATATGTTTGCCTAAGTTATAAAGCAGTTTTGTTACAAAAAATCGCAAGAGGAAATTTCAATTGGTCTAATTTTTTAAGTCGAGTTACCCTGCTAAAAATGCGATTATTCAGTCAGGATCAGTCCTGGAATCAGTTGCAAAGGAAATTGAGACTAATACCTTTTTCGATGACTTTTTATGGGCTGAACTGTTCACATTTGCTTGAGCATGTCCTTAGAGACATTATTTGTATCCAATTATAACCAAACGAGTACGAAATTACTAATCCATTTTCCACCTAAACGAGTATTTTAACTCCTAAAAGTATGCTATAAAGCCTAAAATTAGCTTTCACCCCTATTAGTATGCTAAAAAAATTCACTTATGTAGATTGTATTATAGGCAACTATAGACTAAAGGAACTAGTCACGTATCGCTCGATTTAGAGATTAATCACACTATTTTTTGCCGGGTAGTTAGTTCCTTATCAAAGCGATATACATATGTGCCACAGCTGTCAAAAACATCAAAGGCAAATGGCCAATGTTGCCAGCCCTACACAAAGTAGTTAGCAAAAGACTCGCTGGATTTGGAAATCGATCACTATAATTGAATCCAAAGGCGCACTATGCGAGCACCAAATATCGACCCGAAAATACAGTTTGCAGTTAACTTCTTAGGTGGAAATTTAGAGTCGAAGGTGTTTCAAATCACAACTTTTTATTATTTTTTGGCAAAAAAAAAATAAATTGTAGCAGCGTAAATTTAAAAATTAATTTTACATAGCCTACTTTTAGGAACTTTTACACTAAACATTAACTTTTGAAGAGATATTTTTTTGTATTTCCAAATATTAAATATTGATTAGCTTTAGAAAAAATCCTCGAGTAACGAAGTAAGATTGCTGGAAAAAAATTTAAAATGTAGTTAAAAAAGTGATTAGAAAGGGAATAAAGAGAGATAAAGGAACATGTAAAATAGTACCTGGAAATGTGGGCAATAGCCATAGTCGTTTTCAGATACCAAAAAAGAAAATAAATTTACTCGATATTAAAAATAGCAACGCACAACTGTCGAGAATTAAATATCGGTGTAAAAGCAGTATTGCTATAGTATTGCATTGCAAAGAAATTCATGTACCTATTATGTAGTTGCCAGACTATCCTGCAAACTCTGCTTCTGCTGCTGCTGCTCTTTTTGTATGCTATTCAATTAAAACTTTTCTGCTATTTGAACTATTGGAATTTATTTTGTAATTTTTTATCTTTCATCTCTATTTGCTGCCATTCGAATCTTTCTTTATGGGTATGCAACCACAACAACAACAACAACATCTATAAACTGCCATATCCAACGCCAACTCATCGCTGTATGTAATGTGCACAAAAAACTTCAACGCTAACATGACACAAAAAATGCAAAAAAATAAATCAAAAAAATTTAAAAAAAAAACGGAAAATCATCCAAACGACCAACTAACAAATTTCTTTGATTCCACTAATCTCTAACAAACTTCGTTCAATCAAACAACCAACTAATCTTTTAACTATCTATTGATTAACTTTGTGTGCTTTTTTTTTTTCTTTTTTTCGTACTTTTTGTATTTGCATTCGTAATTTGTATTTTCTTAAAATACCCCATAATACAGAGATCCGATTAATTTGGCCGTACTATCATTGAAAGAAAATGGTGAATTGATAAAATTGCGCAATAAATGGTGGTATGACAAAACGGAATGTAATCTGAATAAAGACAATCAGGAGACATCACGCAGTGAATTGTCATTGAGTAATGTTGCTGGTATATTTTATATACTGATTGGTGGACTCTTGGTGGCCGTTTTTGTGGCAATCATTGAGTTTTGCTTTCGTAGTAAATCATCAGCGCAAAAAGCGAATGGTTCCATGTTGAGCTCAGCGTCCGGTGGTGGTGCACATCAAAGGAATTCCTTAACAGACGCTATGCATTCCAAAGCGAAATTGACCATTCAAGCGAGCAGAGAATATGATAATGGACGTGTTGGGGTAAGTTAAATATATACTTAAGCATATTATTTTTTTGTTTTGTATAATCTTTGAAAACTGCGTACATATAAATAAATATGTATACAAATAAATAAGTAATAATAAGCGTAGCAATATATCCCAGCAAAATTTATTAGGTATTGAATTTTTGTTTTCTCTTTGTATATGTTTTAGAGTTGTCAATATTTATGCAGGGCAACATTTGATAGGGCTGACATGTAGTTGCAAGCCATTAATAAAAACCCAAAATGTTGTTTAAATTTTCGAAGACCTAAAAAAAAATAAAAAAAAAGTTCTTAGTTATTAAAAAAATACTTTAAAAAAAGTCTCACAGAAAATTTCTTTGAAGACTGGAAAAAAAATTATTATTAATAATGATATTCCAAGGTAACTAACAAAATAATAATAACGATTTACTAAAATTTTGTGAAAGTCGCAGAAAAAAAATGTGCCAATACTTATATCCGATACTGTACATATAAAGTATAATTACTATGAAGTATTTTTTTGTACTTGTTTAAATTTCTGTAATTTGTATGAAGCTCAAGAAACAAATAAAAAAAATTACGACAAAATTTTCCAGTTTGTAAGTTATTAAATTCCAGTCTCACGAAGTGCAAGTCTCACGAGTCTTAAAATTAGTTTTGTCTTTGAAATTTTTTTTTTTTTTTTTCATCATGTTTGTTAGTTTCTTCCAAATGAGGTTTTTATAGTTATTCAATTTCAATTCAATGGAATAAAATTCATAAAATCAACAGACTTAAGCGTTAAAAAGATTAAAAACTGAATACCCAAAAATCATTTTGAAAATCTTGCATCACAGTTAAACACTTTCCTGGAATTTTTTCATAGACTCATAAACACCGATTCAATAGATTTCTACGAAATAACTAACTGTGATTTTATAGGAAAATATAAGTAGGTAAAACTTCGCTCTGCCCTAAAAAGATTTTATTATTAAGCTCATTTAAAAAAAAAAAAATGATGAATTGTATGATAATGATTTCTCCGTCCCTACCCTAAAACCTTTTTTTATAGATATTCAGCTTTCAGCATTTAGTATGTATGGGAGGTGCCACGCCCCCTTTTCGTATAACTCCAATTTTTTTCTGTTACTATTGAATTGATATCGTTTATCTCCACACCAATTTCCAGAGCCCTACATGAAACCCTTTCAGAGATATTCAGCCTGAAAGATTGTATGCGAGGTGCCACGCCCTCTTTTCTGATGAACCTCACTTTCTTGCATGAGAAATCCTTTTAGAGACATTCAGCTTGAAAAATTAAGAGGTGCCACGCCCCCTAATATTTTTTTTTTTTTTTTCAATCTAACCTGCGCGTGGTAAAAACAAAGAAACACCAATATGTGAGTCGAAAGAATGGGAACCGATGTATGTACATATGTACTGGGGGCTTTTTAAACCACTGACTGGAGCTTTTAGGCGACTACATTTCAAATGAAAAACAATTTGAAAGCTTTAAATTTACTAACGCTATATTTGGGTGCAACTATGTAGATGCAAATGCTTAAATCAATATCAACGTTTAAATCTCCACACACACATAACGCAATCATACCGAGTAAGGCAACACAATTTTGTGAAATTCTAAACGCGACGCCAAGACAAATGTATGTACATATGTATTTTATTTACAAGACTGTGCCACTGACTGCCGTGGTTGTATCTAACTAATGTACGAATAGAACCAAATTCTACCATTCTACTATATAAAAATCTGGCAGGCAGATGAGCAGCAGTAGTTACCAAATAAAAACAAATCAGTCACCAACACTACATACATACATACATAGTTAGATATGTTTTGAGCGAGCTTATTCCGTACAAGCTGTTTCAGATAAAGCTCATACACACAAACACACACACACATACATACTTGAATACACTGATACATCACGCAAAAGTCATTCATACTAAGCCTAAAGCATCCACAGTACAAAGTACGCATACTTTCGACAAATGCAGCAAGCACATAGAATAAGACTGCATATTGCATTCTCCCCCCCCTTTGAATGTTACAGTGCAACATATCTAATCATAGAAATTTGTATAGAGATGTGTGCTCTTCTACTTTCAACTCGATGCGCTTATTTGCTTCCATACTTCGCATGGCTGAATAATCAGCGCGTTCATTAATATCAACCAAGCAGCTTTTGTATGGTGCACAACACGAACCAGCACGTCTGATGCTACGGTGGCGGCGTCGGCGGCTGCGGCAGCCAAAAGCTGTATTCAACTAATGACTGACATGAGCATATCTGTCGCTTGGTGACCACGTCCATTTTCGTTTTTGAATGCAAACGTTAGTATGGTAGTGTTTATGTTTATATTGACCCAGCAGTGAAAGTCAGTTTCCTTTACAACTAGTTTATATTTCGAAGCCAGAAATTTGGCAGTTGATAAAGAAAACGACAACCTCCCTTTAAGCTATTGAGCTTAAGAATTTTGTCCAAAATCGGAGCGAAGACTGCTTATTATTTAAACTCAGATGCGTTGAGATCGATCAAAGACCGGCAATGGACCAAATCAGCTTTTGCGTTGAATACGTTAATAAACATTAATGAAATAGTCAATGGTAGTTGAGTTAGACTTTTTCTTTCCTATAACGAGTTGAGTTTCAATTAGAACACTTGCGCTGTAAATTAGTTTCAATGCTGGGTACATTTCATTGCATGGTATGAGTTCAATAGTGTAAACACCAACATCCACAGATGACCACTTAATGGACATCAAACACCGCACAGTGGTTGTATTTGCATGAAAAAGAGGTCAGTGATATATTTCAGCAAAAACTTAAATTCGTCTACAGAAAATGAAGAGTTAGTGTTCTTTCACAAGATTTTACAACTGTAAACTGTTTTTCAAATGTTCTTATTGCCTCAGTAATATATTGGTCGGGCAGCAGAATATGTATCTAGAAAATTCCCATCAGCGCTACTTCAGTTCTGACATTGTTTGACTGGTTGATATCTGAGCTACGTCATATTTAAACAGAGCTGCCACCAATTATAAAAAATTAAAACGAAAATTTAAACAACTGGTGCAGGGAAAATTTTGTTTTTATATTACTATTTTTTTTTATTCTAGGGATGTGTGATTAAATGATAGAAAATAAATTTCAGTTGATAATATTTTAGTTAACCAAACAACTGTGGATTAAGCAGATATCGATAAATCACAATCCTAGTGTTCAGTCAGGGAAAAAAATTGTATTGAAATGTATTATTTTAATTTATTTTTTATTTATTTATCAATTTCTTTCGTACACTTAACTTAATTAAAAAAATAATGATATAAATAGGAGCAAGAGTGATAAGCTTTTTTAAAAAGCGTAAATGTTTATACATACATCGAAAATGTCTGACTTATCGATACCTACTTAATATAATACTTTTAATTTTGATCGATTTATAAACATAAAATAAAATTTTGAATTAAAAGTCATAAACAGTCCGATCATCTAGAAAAAGTTCATCGTGCAAATTAAATCATACCTTTTTTTTTGTTAACAATTCTACTATTTCGATGTCTGGGTATGTTTAACTTTCTCGGAAAACGCCTTTCTGTTACTGGATCTAATATAAGTTAGCAACACGCAACAGTAGCAATAATAAATACATAGCTAGATAGCTAGCATCATATTCATGTTACTAAGTTGACTAACCGTAAACGATGACTACCTATGTACCTATCTTATGTGGTGATAATGGGCGCAGAAATATAGAAACCGTGCATGACTGCATAAGTTAGGTTCTTTTGAATGGTCTCTACGTAGCTACTAGGCATGTACATAGATATTATAATCCCGACTATTTTAGAGATATGAATTCATAAACGAGTGATGTCGGAATTCATTTCCAAACTCAGGAATTCGGTATGCTCCAAACTTTTTTGAGCAACTAACTAACTTTAAAATGGATCACAAATAATTATTTTTAGTGGTGTTTTGTCTAAAATTTCAGTTATTTAATTAGCAACTTAGGGAAAACAAATTTTTTAGAAATTTTTTTTAGCTAACCTTAAAAAAAAATTTTATTTTATAGTGTTATGAAAATAATTTATTAGTATTAAGACAATAAATTTGTAATTTACATGATAATACGGCACTTTAGTAATTTTTAAAATCACTGTTAACAATCATAGAAGATGTAATAATCCCGTAAATTCTGTGAGTAATATGAAAACATAATTTGCAGGGCCTAAAAAAGCACGGGATTGGCAATTGCTAGTATCTAGTAATGATGCCTGCACCAGTTTCTAAGTATTAATTACACACACACACATACATAAATACCAGTGATAATGCAACCTTTCTCGTACGAATTTCACAAACTTACACACACACACATACATACATGCACCCGTATGTAGTCGCTTATTAGTAGCCATAGTAGCCCACAATCTCTGGTTAATATTTGAGCACTAATTGCATATTGAAACAGGTGCCTGATAATAAGGAATATATTTAGTGGCATAGTTTGATATATTTTGATACCAATTACAACCCTTGGTGGTTGAGTTAGCGTTGATTACTTCCTGATTGCGTACATACATAAGAATGTAGGACAACGAAATATCTTTGAGTAGCTGCCGCTAGTCGAACTGATTTTCTACATTGTTATTGCATAGCAAGCAAAATAATTGTATCTCAAGCACAATTTTATTAATATGTTTGGAAAGCAAGTAATCACTTTTGTTATATTAGCTTACATACCCAATACAATGGAATTTCACAGGTTCGTAATTGCATTACATTAATTATGACGGAAGACATATAAAACTACTCTTTGAAAGTAGGGCTTTTTCAAATGCATAAAACCAAAAATAAATATTTGGCATTAGAAGAGCAAATTTAAAAAGTTATACAATTAAAAAATTACCTTCTAATAAAAAATAAGTTTTTATTTATCATTAAAAAATTTAAATAAAGAGTGGAAGGCTCTCTAAAAAAAATTCCGGTGTTATACCAGAACGGTCCTGAAGTAATAACGAAATTCCTATTTGTTCAGCAACTAGCCGTGTTTAATTTAAAACTAATAACATTTCAGCCATTGCTCAAATTTTTATTAATATTGAATCAATTTTTTTTTGTTATTTTTTTTTTTCACACGTCACTTACAATTTCTGAAAAAACTTTACGATACAGGTCTATTATTAAAATTTTTACATTTCTCTATGCATGGATTTTTTTCTGCTTATGTCTAAAAGCTTCTATAACCAAAATTGAGTTAATAGTGATTTTAAACATCACAGAAGTACCGTTTGGAACTAACAGCTTTATAAATGCTGGGGGTTCTCTTGAGAGTTATCCTTTCCAGAAAACCTATAAAAAATATATTATTAGATCAGATAGCTTCTCAAGCAATTTCTTGATTTTTAATTCAACCTGAATCATATCACGGTATATTTAAAAATTACAAAAGTAAGGCATCACCTTTATACTTATACATATGAATATATCTATCTAGTTATACATAGTTACTAAGAATTACATATATACATACTTTAAGAAATTTGTTGTTGTTTAAATTGATTTTCCTAAATCTATTATTAATGTACAAACAGTATCTGAATTGTGCCTCTTTGCAGTATTATCCAGCCGGACAATTGAGTGCCGCATCGGAGGCTGAGACAATGCACATGAATGCACACAGTCAAGTTTGACATGAACATGCGCAGGAATCGCGCCTTTGACGTACACCCTGCGCACCAACTATTCGACGTATAATGGCCAATAGTCGACAAGAAACGGAAAAGATATTGAGCAATCATGATCAAAATGCTACAACAATGCCGAATAGTCAGAATAGTACGCTCTTGCGTAATCCCGATGTAAATCATCCCTATGCCAAATAAACATACAAACTAACATACATAAATACATAAATACAATATAACTAACATACATACATACATAACTTAGTATGTAACTACGTACATAAATGATGAAGCTATAACATTAGATAATGTAGAGTTGTGCTAGCAAGTATGTACATATGTATGTATATCGTTATGTATGACAGTGCATTTACAAATAAGGTAAGCGTAACAACAACATACCTACAGATACATACATACATACATACATAGCATAGCATAGTAACATAGTTTGTATGTGTTACAACAATAAGAGTGAAAAGTGAATACATAAATGACTTACATAGTAGTTATACATCAATACATAAGATACATACAGATGCATACGAAGACACATCCATACATACAAACATGCATTAAGTTCTAGCATAATTCATCTGATAAGTTATCAAATGGAACAGCATAAGTCATACGGATGGCATTACATACATTAGTGTGTGAAGCAAAAGCATGAGTTCATCTGTTTGAGAGAAGCCTCCTTCAAAACAAGCCTATACTCATTTCATGGTTTCGAACAAAACGCCCCTGTAGGGGAAAGTTCTCTAGTTTTGAACTGGTGCGCTTCTAATGCATTCGGAAGCATCATTAGTTCAAGCTCAAACATTTTAAAATTTAATCAACGGAGGAAATTTTGATTTTCAATGTTGTAGGCGTTGGAATTTTCGCGATAGCTAGTACTCTTCTGAAAGCTCTATTGCGGGTTTGACTCAAGAACACGGTGGAAAAATCATTTCACTCAATTGTTTTTATAGATATATTAAAAAAAATAATGTTTATGATTTTTCAGCATAACCGTCATTTAGCAGGAAAAATTTTCAATCCCACTTTTTTCTAGTTTCACAACTACTTAAGAAGTAACACTATGGTGGAACCAACTTTTGTACTTTCTAGATGACCTACTGTACATTAGACACAAACATACATACATATTTTTCAAAAGCACCACTTTTGCTTAGTGTCTCAAACTGGTGCAGATCAATATGACGTATCAATTTACAATTGTGGTTTTGAAAGCTGACTGCTAAAGGTGGAGCATGGAGATGCAAGCAAGGCGGATAATGCAGGCTGACATTTAATATTACAAACATAGTACCTTTAAAGTGTTTTTTTGAAATAGTATGAGACCAAATAAAATTATCGTTAAGAGGAGAGAAATACTTTTTGTAAATGAATGAAATATCTGTTTTTGAACCACCAATGGGTTTAGTCAAACTTTATTGCAAACAATTACTACTTGAATTGTTCATGGATTAAAAGAAGAAACAACGTCTAAATAGTTAGTTATACATTGTGTCTAAGCTTTGAGGGAGCGAGAAGTTTTTTTTTTTTAATTTTAATTAATTTTTATATTATATTATTTATTTGGGGTGGAAAAGGGGGCGTGCAGAGCACATATTAACTAGGGAGCCCTTTTCATATTTCTTTGTTATTATTTTATTATATATTTAATTTATGTGTTCTATATAGAACTGGGAGGATGCAGAGCACCTGTTACACCTTGTATGTATTCATTGGGGGCGAGCACTGTTGGCTCTGAGGCATTGCACGCGATTGGCTTCCTCATTTTCGTTTAGAAAAACCCCAATTGGGTTAGGCAGCCAAAAACAATTTCTTCAGAATATTTCATAAGCTGGGTGAGAATTATAAAAAAGGGTTGCAAATGAAATAAACGAAAGAAATTGTTTAAGTCGCTTAAACACATTGAATGGCTTTAACTAAACGTGATTGCAATCAATTGTTTAAAATTGAAATGAGAATATTTTTTGTATGATAAAGTGATTGCACTAAAATACTTCCGAACTATTGCAATATTTTGTGTATTTTATAATTGTGATCAAATTTTATTTAGCCATTTGGTAGGAATAATCTGTTAAATCATTAGCTAAAAGCTCCCCGAAACAAGTCAATAGTTTTATGACTAATCGTATTGTTGTTTTGTTTTTTATTTTAGTACCTAACCAAGCTACCACAACAATCCCCGATAGTACCACAGTACCATCCTAGCTCATTTCTAAATCTAATCTATATCGTCGCGACCGAAAATACAATGAAAGTTTGAGATTTTTCAAATACTAACTGCAATCATTTCAGTACTGGAACCACATTGAACTTCGCAGACTTGCTACGGTAAATATTTTTTGTTCTTTTAAACCTTACAAACAAAATAATGAAAAATTTTCCATGAAATCATGTTACATACACACACATACAAAAACACAAAAAAACATATTGACATTAATTAAAATAACTTTAGGCAACATAAATAGATAAAATCCAATAAATCAAACTGGAAATAAAATCAAAAAGTAATATAAACAGAAATTGAATTCATAATAATAATTTTTTAAAAAGTCAACATAAAAGTTAAAACAAAGCAATTAAATGAAGAATTAAAATTGGTATGCAAACATAGAATAATTAAATTTTAAGTAATGTTAGTAAAGCTAGATATCGAGCTACAAAATAAAGAACGCTTGAGTGGCAAATAGAAATAATAATGAAATGGAAGCTAAAGGCAACTACATGAAAACAATAACGAACACAAACATACTTACAATTTCATATACATTAGGGTGGTGTTTAAAATCAATATTCCGCGTACACTCTGAAGGCTCAAAAAAAAAAAATTAAAATTAATCTTTAGTTTAATGATACCCGAAATCGATAAAAAAAAAGCTAAATTCGAAGATAGAAGAGGTGGCTTGTGTTTCACAGAACACTGCCCTTGAAACCTTGTACTACAAGCCAAAACACGTCAAAACTCGGAATCCCCATGACATCTTCGACTATAGTTTTTTTGGATTTTTGTTATTAGATTAAAGAAAAATGTATTTTAATTTTTAACTTTTCTTGGGGTACACTGAACTTTGACTGATTTGAGACACTCATTAAAAGTCTCGAATTGTGAACAAAACTGATGTGTGAATTCTTTGCTATGTTTTCAGATTTTCACTTATATTTAATTTAATGTATTATTTCAACTAAACTGATATATTTCACTACAGTATAAGCTTCCACATAGTATACAGTAGGGTAGATCTGAAGCTCTGATGTAATACAATTAGATCAATTTCGCAATTCATGCTTTCCACTTTAACTTGCAATCAATTGTTAGATGTTTTAAAATACACTTTAGACTTTCCCTACAGGGTATATAAATTCACGCATAAATATGTTTATTAAACAGAATATTTAGTGCATTACGGCATGACATAAACTTATTTGAAACAAACATTAATTTTTATTTATATATTTTCGAGCAATGACCTAACCAAATGGTTATTGCTGACAATACAAACATCATGTTTACATACATAAAAAAAATCCAAAAAAAAAAAAAAAATCGAATATTAATGTTCGTATCTAAATTTCTGTACATAAATAAATAATTGAAAGTATAGTAATATTTGAGTAATTTTATATAATTTATAAGTACACACAAATGTAGGTTAAATGAAAACTGCAATAAATTGCATTGAAAATGACTGATCATAAAAAAAAAATTTTAATAAACATGTGCGAAAAATAGTGGTAACATAATTATGAATTAATAAGTAATAGAAATTCAAAGATATAAAATAACAAAAATACATAAATAAATAAATCAATAAACAATAAAAACGAGTTGGAAAATAATATTTGGTTTGGAAAAGCAAAAAATTAACAAACATACGCTACATTAGTCAGGAGAAGCAGTAATTACAACTAGCTTACAAGAGAGATCAAACTAGTCCAAAAAAAAAAAAAAATGCCGAACTTGGACTAACAGCGAAATCGAGGCATGGAAGGACTGGTATAGATATAAACTTATTTTGCCTTGAACTAGTTCAAAATAATTTCTTTATGGACAATTTATTTAAGCTGGTAAAAATTTCATTACAATAGAAACCGTGTAAATAACATATTTTCAAAAGAATTGGGCTTTTTTATTTCAAAAACAATAATCCTTGCTACATTAAACTGAATTTTCGAAGGTAAGCGTATTAAAAAGAAGCACAAAGTATGAAGAGGAATAAGAAATTGATCACTAAGTACTTTCCCACAAATTTTACGGTTTACATTTTCAGTTCTTTCTACACTCAGAGACATATTAAAAATAAAAAAATACCATACCATTTAAAAAAAGAAACACAACACTAATATTTTCCGCAAAAAAAAAATTAGATTAAAAAAAAAATCAAATAAATCAAAAGCTAAGAAAGAAATATCTAAGTAAAAAAAAAAAATCCAGAAATATTAATGTTGTATAAAAATGAGTAACATAAAATGCATTTATAGTTTTACATACTTAGGTTTATTAAAACTTAGTACATTTCTAGAGAGTTAAGCGTACCAATGGTGTAAAAATTAATTCCTAGTTCCCATAGACTAAATTTATAGGCATTAAAAGTGTAAAATAAAATTAGAAAACAAACACTATAAAATAATTAGTTATAAGCTTAAAATATATATATATATATATAAATGATAATATCCAAATAGCTAAAGTGCTTAAGTCATATCAAAATTTAAAGACTAAAAAAGAAAATTTAAAAAATTATTACTAAAAAAAGAACAAAGTTTTTTTTTTTAATTTTTCCAGTACATGTATGTATATATATATATATATTTGAATAATAATTTGAAACTGTAATTTAAATTAGCAATTATTAAATTAAATTAATATATTCTATAAATTGTTAACAACCAAGAGAAAATATAGCTTGCGAGCGCATACCTAGTATGGTAGTAGGTTGGAACTGATGTACAGCTTCGAAGCTAAATTGCCAAGAGAATTATCAGTAAACTTGGGCCGAAAACAAACGTTTAGGTAGATAACTATATGGGCCAATATTTGTTGAACTCTCCAACAAAATGACTCGGAGATTAATATTACACCAACAACCATCATACTGAGCGCATTCACAAGTTATGTCTGCTTTAACTTTATCTACTCTCCGCTGACTATACAAACTAACACAGTGTTGAGAGTAAAATTGTCATGTTAAAAGTATTTATTGCTTTTAGTTAATATATTGTTTTGTTAAACGAAACGAAATCAAATCAAATCAAAACAAAAACACGCATAGCAACTACAAATTGCAAATAGAAAAGATCAAATCCTCCAATGTAAATGCAAATCAAAATCACAAAACTACCGTCAATAAATTGAAAGCAAACTCGCCAAACATATTAACCATGTCAATATAAAGACTGGAGCAGGTTCAAAATGGCTGACTTAATATATAATCAAATGGGTAATTAAATATCTCAAAAGATTCCAAATAGACAAAAATAAAAAAATAAAAATAAAAACCATAAAACGGACTGGCGTTTTTGCATTTAACAAAATATTTACACAACCACAAGTATCTGTTGCATAAATATAAATTATACATACACATGTATGTACATATGTATGTGTTCTCCGTTTTTTATACTAAATTATTACAAATTAAAAATATGTGCGTATAAATGAAAAACCTATGTATGTATGTATATGTAAATCAAATATTCGATTATAATAAATGGGTAGTTAAAATTTATATATGAAATTTTAGTTTAACACTTAGTTTAAATTAATTAAATATATAAATAATTAGTAATAATTAAAAACATATGTACATTTGATAAGATTATTATCGTTATAATTTATTAAACATTTTCTTTTTTGAAATAAAACAAACAAAAACTAAATAGTATATAAGTCGGTGCATATTGTTATCGGTAATCTTTAAATATTATATACTAATTTTAAATAAAAAAAAAATACTAATAATTATAAATCAATAAAACAGTGAAATAAATAAAGAATAAATTAAATAAATAAATACTAAATTTATAAAAGAACCACAAAGTTGTTAGATTTTAGTGTTATTTTATGAGAGAGAGGACATTTTATAAAAAAATCAGAGGAGTGCTATGGACCTCAACCTGCACCTCAAATATAAACGTCATATCGCTAATTGATGCTGCATTGTATCCTATCCTGTCTTATTTGAAGTTGGATGTTAAAAGGTGGGTATTGAATATGTATTTGTTTCTGCTAAGCTTTTGCAATACGCTTTTCACAGGAACAAAAAGAAAGCTTATTTGTACTTGTACCTAACACGCATACTAGCCAATATACATACATGTTTATAGCAAAAATGTTTACTGTAAAGCTGCATTTGTGAGCTTTGCTAAGTTTAATTCGAACTTGAAGGCCATAAAGCTCTGCTAAAATAAAATAAATTTCGTTACTCTGCATAAAAGCTTACTAGGTTGGAAGCAAAATAACAACAGCTACTTTTATACAGATAACAAAGCTTTAAAGGTATAAAAAGCTTAAGACACCTGATATATTTACAAGAAACTTCTGGTGCCTCACATACATACATACATATATCCAAAAAAAAGAAAAAACAATAAACCTGCATTACTTACATATCCGGTTGGTGTCCGCGCTTAGCTACATATATGTATAAAGTGTTGAAAATGATAAAAATGCGGTAAGAAAATCTAAGGTCAGATGGAATTTTGAATATTTTATACTCAGCTGTGGTGGAACGTATTATCAAAGCACTTTGCAAATGGTGGCATAATGTAATAATTCATCAACTATGCGCAATGTAACAGAATAGCATGTCACGTCATGATTATCACATGTTATCACTTTGCACAAGGTGACATCATATGAAAATTAATTCTATACGCACATTATTGCAAATAGTGCTAGACACATCCCATGTAACTTATTTGTAATATATTGATAGTCAGTTGAAACTGCAGTGGTATTATCATATACTTACATTTCCGCTAAAACTCCAAAAACTCCTACATAAAAATTCACGAAAACAATTCAAGTGAAAAATATTTTTTTTCGCTGTGAAATTTAAAACAAAATTGAGTTAGAGAAAATGTCCTTGCATTTCATTAATAAAACTCATTGGGTTTTTTTTTTTTTTTTTTGTAATTTTTACTTAAGTTTTATTTCACTTCATTTCCATGTCACTTGAAATATGAAAGATTTTACGCTCATTTCGTTTTGACATAAAGTTTAATGCTGTTTATCATTAGAAATACGTTTAATCCTATTTCTGTTTTTTTTTTTTTTTTCATTTTGTAGTACGTTAATTTGTGTGATTTTGTTTGTTATGCTAAGTTATGCTAATTTATCATTTTTTTCATTGTGTTTTTGTTTGTTATTATTTACTTAAATTTTGAAATTTCACGTTTTGCATACATTTTTTTTTATATCCCGTTATTAGCTTATATTTATATATGTATGTATATTTGTATGTATGTAGTTAGTAAACTGCTTTTATCAACGCATTTTCGACAAATGAACAGTATTTTTTTGTTTGTATTTTCTTTGTTTTTTTTGTGTTTGGTAATTTTCAGTGTTTTATTTTAATATAACTTGTCCATAATTTTGTTTTTCTGTCATTTTAATTTTAATATTTTTTCATATTTTCTTTAGTTTTTATACTTATACAATTACATATGTATATAGGTATGTATAGGCTTGCCAAAGTAAATGGTTACACTAAGTTTATATTAGTGCATTTCGTCATTAATTTTTTCGCTATTTTTTTTAATTCAATCTTTGTTTTTAATATTATTTAAATTATACTCAGTTGTGATTAGCATAAAAACCATTTGTTTAAATGTTTGTGTATTGTGAAGGCTATAACCAAATAGAAATGAATATTAATTTATATAACGGGCCTAAACCGCCATTTTGGCGTGAGCATTAAAATTATAAAGTTTATAGTTTTAAATAATCTCATAAAATATCACAACCATTACAAAGTTAAAACAAAACAAATTTTATTACATATCTTACATCAAGTGTTATATCTTAAGCATAGACGTAAAAAATCTGAGAAAATTTAACACCTGTTTTTTATATTGGTTTCATCCTGCATCTCTTTCCATCATTCGTTAAAAGATAGGAGTAGCGGATGCGCCGCCATATTGAAGTGTCTCAGTTGTAAACAATGAACGTCATGTTGATGTGCCTGTCAAACGTTTGACAGATAACATATCACACTTGTGTTAAAGTGGTACTGAAGTAAAATTTTATAGCGTCAACATTTTAGAGAAAAAAATATCTATCAGCTGATTGAATAATGTCACCTTGTACTGAATACGCCTTGATAAAACTAATGTCAGCGCTAGTGAGAGTGTTATAATGTCACTGGCCAATCAAGAGATGCCATTTGTTAGTGAGGCGCTCACTAGCAAGAAACAAGTCAATAGCGTATGCGCTAAAATGGCCTCTTTACTCACGTTGCTTGCCGGTGAGAGACTGACTAGTTGTATAATAAGGAACGAATTTTGATGATCCCTGATTTACACAATTCTCTTGGCAATCTTCATACTGATCCTGATTTCGCAGTAACAAATCAATCTCTGGTACTATACAAGCTGGCACAAACGAAAATTTCAAAAAAAAAATCAGCTAAGAACCACATCTACTTTTATATAAATTATTGAAAAAAAAAAAAAAAAATTCTTTTTAGCTGAGTATATTATGTTCGGTTAAACCAGAATTGTGATATTATTGTTTTTTGTTTTTTTTTGTTTTTCTTCGGTTTCTTAATGATGTTAACACAGTCGAAAATCGTGATCCATGATCAAGTTTTAGCTACAAGTATATAACAATAAATGTACTCATAATGGTTATACATAATGTGTATTTATGTGCAAGTGTGTATGTATGAAAATTAAGTGTATAATTTTTAATATTAAATTAGAGAAAAAAATTATAAAATTTTACACATATTAAAAATTTAAAACCCAAACATAAAAAATTTGCACAATAAAACATTTTGAAATTCGTTGGACATTTTTTAAAAAATAAAGATTTATGTATATATTTTTAGAGCCCCATTTAGATACAGCAACATAAGAATAATAATAGCAAATTGCCGTAGAAAGAAGTGATTCAATTATAGAGGCAACGTACAGCTAGAAATTCAAAATTTCCAATGGTACAAGTTTATTACGTTTTGCAAATGCTTTATAACAAACAAAAAAATAATCACAAACACACTTGCAATTTTTGCAGAATTTTTAAAAAATATTTAAATATCGTATATATGTGTATGTATGCATGTCTGTGTGTTTTTGTAATTTTCTAAGCGCTAATATTTTGCATTGAAAGCGCTGCAAGATTAACCTTTTCACAAATTTATCATGACTCTGTGGCGGTTTTATGTTTTTTTTTTTTTTTTTTTTTTTTTTTTTTGTAATTTTCACTTAGTTATACATACATTTTCATTTTTATGCTAAATTAATTATTTTTGTGTTACTGTTTATTAGTTATTTTTTTTTGTTTTTTTTTTTTTTGCATTTTTTTTAAAACGTTCGTGCATTTTAAAATATCTAACATGAATTATAATTTTACTACTTTGCTTAGTTTTAATCTCACATGTTTACTTATTGATTAATATCTTTAATTGCTAGTTTCTTTAGAATTTCATTGTGTCTTTAGTAATAACTAATATAAATACAAATTTTAACTAATATAACTTATTATAGCTTATACATAATTATATTCAATTAATACATATACATTGTATATATACATATGTATGTACATATATCAATTGATACGTACTTAATTATATGTAATGCCAATTATTTTTGTTTCTATAACATTTTCTTTAATTTTGTAAAACCTTTGGAGCTTTTTGCTAAATACACAAAAGAGGCGCAGATGAAATCGAAGAAAATATTGTGTTCTTTTCTATAAGAAAGACGCTTTAAAAATGACAAAAGAAAAATTATTTCAAAATTTACATTAACAAATCACAGATTAAGTCAATATTCACGTTAATAGTTTGCAATTGTTGATTATTGCACAAAATTTAAAATAAACAAGAAAATAAAATTTAAGATAATCAAAAAATCTTCCCTGTCTTTTACTTTCCAACGACATTTTACCTCTCATGAATTTTTGCTAGATATTATTTAAACAAACCATGATTAGTGAACAAATTAGACTAGCGCTTAAACTAACAACTAATTATTCCAAATAATAAATTAATTAATTGTGTAACGAAAACTCAAATTTTATCTATCAATCACTAAGACACAAATAATTAAAATACTCATGCCTATTCCGATATCCGACAGATGCTATTAGCGGGGAGTGCGGATCGATTCACGAAATATCTGTTGCGGATTTGAGTTAGAAAACTTTGAAACATCAATTTTATCGATGTGCTTTAAATCTACTAGCCTAGTCAACTCAAGAAATAAAAGGAAATATCTAAATGTCGTTTTAAATGTTAAATCTATTTTCTTGCGTAAAGCATACGTCGGATACCGTAATTGGCATGCCTATAATCGTTATAATTCCCCGCGTGAACAAATCGATGGCTGGGTGGAGATCATCATATTTCAAAATATTTTTAGTAAACGTCCTATTTTAGAATTTTTTCACTAAAGCTCTACTTGATAGTTTCATTAAAAAATGGGCTAGCAGAGTTCGTTCAGAAAGGAGTTTTTATATACATACTCTCTCAAAATCGAAAAATAATATTTTCGTAAAGTTTTGTTTCACAGAACTAAAAGTATCAATTAACTACATTACTTTATCCGCCTTTTTAACAAAAAAAAATTTCATCAAATTAAATCAAACAGAAATATTTCTATGGACAGCTTGAAAGTAACAATTTTATGATTTTTATGAAACTAATAACAGTGCAGCTTGAAGATGGTGATCGCTTTTTTTTTTGTTTAAAATGTTTGTAACTTGAAATATCTTGTTTTTGAATCTCAACCAAATTCACGTAAAATATATCACTATAAATAAAATGCGTTTTACATAAATAAAAAATTTAATTCTAAAAGTTGTTTTTGCTCCGAAACCGTTGAACTGCTTAGTTTGTTGCAATTTTTCTATGCTTTTTGGTAAAAAATATGTTTTCCACAATTTTTGTTAATTTTTCGAAATTTGCCAAGTACTATTTTGTTGTCAAATTTAGTTTTATATATTAATTTTAATGAATTAAAATTATTTGCATTTTATTTTTATTCTAATTATATCTTAAAAATATATATATTAACTCAAAGTTATCACCGATCAATTTATTCAACGTAGTATTCAATTTTTGTTTTGAAATTTTGTTTAGCAATTAAATTCCCGTTTCATTGTTATTGCTTGCATTTTATGTGTGAATCTTTTTTCTGATACCAATATATTAATCTAAATCTTAGTTACATGTGTAGTGGTATGTGTGGCCTTTGAGTTTGACTGACTTATGCAAGTATAGAGTGTGTCAGCGTGGTCCATGGTAGTTGAAAAAAATATGTAAGCGTTTAAATTAGCGTTGAAACACTTGCGAGTATGTGGCAACCCTGTAGACTTTTATGCAACTCAAATTTTCAACAAAGTTTCCGATAAGTTCTGTAACCTCCTCTCGATGGTTTTTGCTTAATACTCAACTATACTAAGTATTCAATTAAATATTGTAGCTTTTTATTTTATAAATTGACTAGAATTGTTTTAGTTTTTGAAATGTAAAGAAGGTTTCCCGTTTTGATGCTGTACAGAAACCCACTAAGTATTAGAAAGAAACTGCCACTGTTTTGGTGATGCACTAAGAATTATATCAGATATTCCAAATAACTTTTATTTCATTATTTTTTTTTTCCTTTTCAAAAAATTTCATAAAATAAATTTTGTAAAAGCACCAAATAATTTGCATAACTGGTCCCTTATTGAAAAGGTAACTATTATTTTTGCAGCGTTGTTTTCCATCCATATTTGAGTATAAGGGTGGACCATGGCCAAGAAAAAATTAACTATAAATTATGTCAATATTAATGAGTTCAACACAGTTTTTAATTTTCGGTTCAAGCTTGTATGAAGCTCAGTTTGGTTGTATGTTTTCCTCTTCTTTTCTCTCTATGTATGCAATGTATGTATGTATGTATGCGTTTGTGCAAACCGACTGCTATAAAATTCTAAATATTTATCATACCCAGGTGCTTTTTGAAGCAAATGGCTTCAAACCAAATGCATTCCATTGGTAATTATATGCTATTTAAAATAAATAAATTTGAAATAATATATACATATGTCCATGTACACTTTCACGCCTTGCAACTATGCTGCAACATACAAACGTACATATTTCATTTGGCTAAGCATTTATAAAAAGTTTTTTTTTTGTTATTTTTCTTATATACAAGTTATTACTAAACTCACACAAATCTATTGCATATAATTATGTACATTTTGTAACAAAAAATATAAATAGATATACTCAATCATACAAAGTTAAAGTAAAAATTATAAAAGTGGGTGTCCAGTAAATTTTTTTAAGAAGTATCACCAGTGAAAAGCTATAGTACTTCAGGTGTCCCCCCATAAATTCAGACAGAAAAAATTCAGAAATACAATTTTCAGAAACCAAAAATTCAGAAACACCATTACGGTCATGCATTAACCCTTTCGTTATCTACATTTTTATTTTTATAACGATATTATGAATGATTTTTTGGTTAGCTTTGAATGGATTGTGCTGCACTTAATTGGTGAATATTTAAAATTATAACCCATGAGCGGCCATACGTTAACCCATTGACAACCTCAATTTTCTTTTAACTCTGAAATCAAATTTTTTCACATCAAAATAGTTTTACATTTTCAACGTTTTAACCCTTTAAACGCCATGCCTTAAACCATTGGTGATCTAAATTTTTATTTTTATAATTTCTAAATAATTTTTTTTTGTCGGTATGTTTACGTTATAACACAAGTAATTATGCATTAACCCTCTGGTGGCCAATTTTTTTCTTTAGAATTCAAAATCAAATTCTTTAAATATGAGTTGCTATAAATATTTGTAAGGTTCTTTGGCAAAGTAGCCTATCTAAAAATTCAGAAAGTGAAATTCAAATCTAAAAATTCAGAAAGCAATGAGATGGTAGAAAAAAATGTAATTTTGCGTATCATTTGAGCACTGTTTAGTTATATGGTAATGTGGCTATTCTATCTATGTGGTATTTAAAAATAAAATTAAAAAAATGACAAAGACTGATACAAAAAATTATTCCTAATACGATATTCCAGCTATGTCCAATCAGACCATGAAGATACGAAAAATATTTGAAGGACACCCTTGCAAAGTTAAGTAGCTTTCACTGTCTCTAACTTAATATTGCAAATATTTTAAATATAAAATTATTTGTGCTAAATTATAATCAGCTTTGAAATAAATATAAATTAACCTTAAAAATTCTATTTGCTTATCTTTTTTTGTTTTGTTTTTTTTTTATTGTAAAACTCATAGTCTTACATTACACATTAGCGTGTATGTAGTAGTATATATGTATGTATTAAGTTGCGAAGTTTTGCTCCTACTCAAGTTGGTCTGTTCTTAAATTTATTTATATATTTTTTTTGTAACCTGTTGTTGTTGTTGTTCACTTATGTATATTGTTTTTAAATAGCATTGCTTGCTAAAGTAAATTAATGGAGTTAATAATAGTTTATGTATATTTATACTCGAATTTATAGTGGCTTTTAGAGCGTTGGACGTGATGGGCTTCCAATTTAGCTTTGTTGTTGTTGTAGCTGCATATCAATTTCTGTCGTGATGTCTCAACAATTTGAGACCTTTTCATTGTAACACTTTTCACAGTCTGCCTGCTGGGTTCGGCAACCATTTTTCTTTTTGCTGCTCCAACGAATTCTGCTACTCAAAAATCTAAGCTGACGCTGTGGTTACAGTGTTTCGTTTTACCAGTGCTGCCAACTCATATAACGTTTCGTAGTTGCATACTTGTTTCACCCCAGTACATTCCGTACATTGTCCAAACGCAAAAGGCCAGTGCAGCTTCGGTGATGGCGTTTACTAGCAAATTTTTAAAAGTATAGAAAAGATGTTCATCGGCTGTAGGTGCAATTTCTTGTGTGTGTCTGGCATGCTATATGCAAGTTATATATATACATATATAATGCATACACATACTAAAATTCCTAAATTGTATTTCTTTAACTATTTTTTATTAAATTTTTATTTTTTAACTTATAATTTAGTTCACTTTTAATAATTTTTATATGTATGTATATGTGTAGGCAGTTTTATTTAGTCCAGACTTTCCTTTTAGAGGACTCTTTTTTTGTTTTTTTGTTTGTCTTAGTTTTTAACCCTTTTGCTATTTCATTTGATTTTAAATAATTTTTATATATTTATTTAAACTAAATACTTTTTAGTACAGCATTTTAATTATTTTTATTTTTATTAGTATATAAGTTTTCCATTCCACTATCTTACACAACTATTGTAATATTACTTCATATCTTTTTGCTTTTGACCGCTACATCTATTACCGCATTTCGTGTATTTTTTTTATTTTGTAATTTTTTTTTTAATTTTTATTATTACTTTTTTTTTTGAATATAAAACATTTTACTCTAGATATATTTACATACAATCAATCCGTATTGTTGTTGGTGCTATAAAAGTGAATTTAAATATATTTTTTTTATTTTTGCTATATAGTGTATCTACATAGGTATGTGTGCATGGTTATCATCACACACAAACTCGCGTTCAGCTACCCAGCAGAAAATGGTATGAGCGATTATAAGAAATACATTGTAGTGCGGTGCCGCTTCTGGGGCCAGATAAACCTAATAAGAAGGTCATATATTGCCTTAGGATAAACACTTTCACTATTCAGCACCATTAAATTAATTTCTTGATATTCCTACAAGCTTGCAACCTTCAACCATACCCAAATAGCTTAGAAGTTGTAGAATTATTTCAATGCAAACATAACCTGTGGTTGATGTTGGGATGCAATGAATGACAGTAATGTGTTATGAAAATAAGAATGCATTGCTTGTCTGATTTCTTATATCTTGGAGCCAACTCGAGCTGAAAGATTAATTTTTAAATATCAAAGTATGTCACTAAATGGCAGAGCCCAACGCAAAAATTGCAACTTTGGTTTGGTAACACTGGAGTCATTCGAAGATTTTGCGGTAATGTTCTTACCCTAGAACACTATCTGAGAGTAAGTTTTTTAATTCCAAAGCTTTGGTTCTTTCGAAACCTTTGTGCTGAATTTTTTTTGTACTTAAACAATTTGAACTAGTTAATCTTACAAGCTTGGTAGAAGGCTAAGTTAAATTTTTTTAATGTTGGAGAAGGATTAATACCTTATAACAAAGACTTTACATGGCCCATCAGCTGACCATGGAGTGTCTTGCAATAATAGCGTTAACTTTTAATTCAATATGTTGAACACGTTTTTTTTTTTGGGTAGCAGATGCTGCAAGTTTTTATGCGAATCTTGTGTATGTATTTGAATTAAAACATTTTTCGTTAGCAATTTCATTTAATTTTTTTTTTTTTAATTTTTTTTTGTAATAGGATTGCATTGGGTTATATATATGTATATATATGTACACATGTTATTATATATTATTTAGTATATGGTGCCTTAACACACAAACCTACACATACTCATTGTCAGTTGGTTTTAAAGTAATTGGTTTTTAGTACTGTTGTCATTGCAGTATTTTTGCATACATACGTACATACATATGTATATGTATGTACATGTATTTGTATATTAACCTTTGTTTGTAACACGTAAATATTACGAGTATATAGGGATATTGTTCATTTGCGCTTTTTGGTTATACATACAAATACATACATAATTCGTTTATAGGATTTATTTGTTGGGGGCGGGGGAGGGGTATGTAAAAGTTTAATTTCTTCTTTTTGTTTTTTAAGACTAACATGTGCTTGGTTATTATTATTATCTATTATTAATTAACATTTTCTTTACTTCTTCATTTGACTTTTGCGCTTTTTAATTTTCTGTTCTTTTAGTAATTTATGGAACCACAAATTTCTTTTAACAAACTATTTCTAGCCTGCAATGTGCGATGGGTGTACTTATCTATCGTTGTGATGAAGTGGGTGTGCGCATGCGCAGTAAAAAAAAAAAAAACATTGTTAAAAATTTGATTTCTTAAATTAAATAATATTTTTTAGCGCTTTGTTAAAAAACAAAACTATTTCAAATATTTCTTGTAGTGAAAATGTAATAATAATATACAATAAAATTAATTAAAAACTACAATATATTAATACGACTAAGTGTAATTAATATATGTACACGCTCGCCCAAATATAAGATCACACACTCTAAGCAGGCAATTGCCAAAATGTCTTATCTCAAAACAAATTCAATCAACATTTTCAGCTCTTCCACTGGTTACCGAGTTCGTGGGTGTGTTTTGAAAAATATTATGATACGGCGCATCTTGCTAACCTGCACTCGAGATGTGGTGATCTTTTACTTCGCAGGCGTTTTGTGTGCTCAAATGTGTACTTAAATATTTTCCGTTAATTAAAATTACTATTGTGCTTTAATTTGTTTGTTGGCTGCTAATTTCATGATTTTAATTTTTTATTCGTTTAGGTATAAAAAAGTTTGGCAAATAGTTTTGGAAGCGCTAAAGTGTCAAAATATATTAGTATACGTATGTACAAAGGTTAATTTTAAAGTATTTTAATATTATCTAACCGATTGTAATTGCTTATAATAGAGATTTGAGCTATCGAACGATATTTAATGTTTATAAAAAAAAAAATTTATAATTTACTAAATGATAAATTTTGTATATTTTCTTTAGTTTGCTTCAAGAGTTTTGGCGGCTGAATGCGATTGCACGCCGCAAAAGAAGAAAGTTGCCTATAGCGTCACGTCACAGTTTGAAGAACTACGAAGTACTTAGCTTTGAATGCCACTGCAGAGTCCTTCCAGAGATAAGTCGTCATCGCATGGGTATGAATTTTTATATGATATTGTATATTTAGTAACAACGAACTTACACATGATGAATTTAATAAAGAAAGCTAAAAAAAGAAAGGCACCCGAACCCGGCCCTCTCAGATTTTGTTTTCGGAAAATCCCGGTCGTGATTGCCACAGAACCGCTCAACCGTTTTCAAAACTTTTTCGAAAATGATTTTAATAACTTTCTCATGGAACATGTATTTCATTCTGATTGTGATTAAGCACAAAATAAAAGCAACTTTATTCATTATAAATATGAGATAAAAGGGTTGGTTATCCCTGAAGGTGCAGGAGTTGCAACAGAATGATTTAAAGACTTCAACGATTGCGCTCGAATTGAAAATATCATACTTGAAAAGTATAATTTCTTTTAAATGGCTACCACACTGAATAACCATGGACGTTGTAGACAAAATCTAATCTCCCAGATTATTCTAGACTGTGAGTGAAATCGTAGCGAGCACAGAAGTTAAATATGTATGTATAATATCAAATTCGTTGCAAGAATTACTTTTTGGTTGTTTTCAAATAAACATTTTTCTAGCAAAACTTTTTAAAATACTGAATATACGCTTAACAAACTCAAGAAAAAAAATTATATTTCGTAGGTGCATGACGAAACTTCGTGCGCGTTACTGAATCATTATTTTTTTTGGAATAAATTTTTTTTTTGTTTTTTTGTAATAAAAATCCTTATTTTTGCATGTGTGCGCGTGAAAGTATGTGTGGGATTTTTTTGTTGGTGTATGCATGATATTTTTTGAAGACGTTTCTAGATTCGCTATAATTTTCTTTGTTTTGGTGTAATTAATTGGCAATATATAAAATTGTAACACCATTTTGTTTAACGATTATTTTTCGTGTTTTGAGCTTTTTTAATTTGTTTTATTGCAGATTTTAGTTGAAAGTTCTTTTTTTTTTGTGTTTCATTATTTTTGCGCTAAAGTGATTTTTTGTTTTTATTTTTGTCAGTAATGTGAATGAATTTTGCTGGAGAGTAGTTGCAGCAATGCTAACTTCTTTCAAAATTATAGCAATTTGATTAGTTTTGATTTATTGGTCGCATTCTCCCCCAAATGCGCAACAATGTTTAGCGGCATAGTATAAATATTGTTAGTATTAATTATTTCTTTCAACTTTTTATTGTTTTTTTTTTTTTTGATTTGTTTATTATACATAGCTACGTTTTTCAAATTTATTTTCCTAACTTCACGTGCGTCATAATTATGCTAGTATTTTTCTCTTTTTTATTCTCACTTTTAATATGTATATAGTATTTGTTTTTTTTTCCCTTAAAAAATAAGCTTAACTAATTTAGTGCAATTCGCTTAGTTCTTCTCCTTTTCCTGTACTACTGTTTTGCTCTGCACGAAAATTCGCTGCGATTTAACTCGCTCAATCGGTAGCTGCTACACGCCTAGCGTGCATTTACCGCTTTGCGCCGTTATTTTGTTTTAGTTTTTTTTTCGCTGCTGCGTTCATTGTAACACGCATTTATTTCTCTTCACCCAGCAAGACCAGATCATCGGCTACAACATCGCTCACATGCAAGTAAATGATCCAATACATAAGATTGAAACAAACGAAACACACTGGGAACACTATGCGAGAATATTTGTCAATGTCCGATGGCGTTATGCCGAGCAGCTTGTTGATATCCTGTTTACAAACAAATTGAAATAACGAATACGAGAAAAAATGATATAAGAAAGAATAAGAAAAATAAAAAGAAATATAAAAAAGGAAAAATAAAAAGACAAATTAAAATGAAAAGAAAAAGTAAAAAAAAAGAAGAGAACAAGAAAAATAAAAGGAGAAAAAAGAAGGAAAAAATGAATAGAAAAAAAAAGAAAAAGAAATAGAAAGATAAAAAGAATTAGATAAATAAAAAGTGGATAAAATTAAAAATAGGAAATAAAAGAAATATAAAAAAAGAAAATGATAAAGAAAAAGGTACAAACAATTTAAGTAAGAGAAATAGCAAAAGAAAAAAAGAAGAATAAAAAGTAAACGGGAAATATGAAGAAGCAAAACAAAATAAAAAAATTACGAAAAATAGATAAAGAAGACCACAAAGAAAAAAAATAATAAGACAGAAACGATAAAGAGAAACGAAAAATAAAAATAACAAGAAAATGAAAAAAAGGTTTTAAAGAAAAAATTAAAGAGATATATTAAATTAGTATTATCACACAATGTTCAATTGGTATATGTAAGGGCTTTAAATTACTTTTTTTACCTTGCCCGGGTGTAATAAATGGGATGGTACTGCCGCTTCGGCGTCCCCACCTTCGGGCGCTCCACCTCCACCGCCGCCGCCACCACCACCGCCTCCGCCGCCACCTTGTGGTCCCGGACCGGGTGGACCAACCGGTGGGCCGCCACGTCCACCATTCACCGTATTCTCGAGTGTGCCACCTTTGGAATGTGCCTTCGGATCATGCACCTTGAATCTCACCTCCTGGAACAAGGGTCCCACTATCGAGCAACCGCGCGTACCAACATTTTGTTGCATATTTGAAAAGCCAATTGGTCGGTTACTCACTGTTTGTTTTGGCGCATGAGGATGACCATGGCTATGGCCATGACCATGCCCATGTCCATGATCGCCCGCATTCGGATTTGGATTAGGCGCTTGTTGCACGCCATCTAATTGTTGCTTTTTTTGTTCAGCTATCTTTTGGATCGCCATAAATCTTTGTTTTCGCATTTGAATTCGTTTTGCCATATAGCCGACGGTGGCGTATTCTATAGATTTTGGTTTTTTTTTTTATGTTTCAAATTTTTTTTGTTGGTTTTTTTTTTGTTTTTTTTTTTTGAATCCAATTAATTTCATGATTATATATGTAAATTAATTGGTAATCAATAATATAATTGATTGATCGTTAATGATGAATTAATCAATTAAATATATGTAAAATATTAATCAATTAATAAAATGTTTGGTAAGCAAGCATTTGGTTTTGATTTCGGTTTTTTTGTTTATTCAAATTGGCGTAAGAGTTGGGCATTTTTGGTGGTTCCAATTGGCATTTTGTTTTGATGTTACAATTTGATTGATTTTGGAATTTTGTGTGTTTTTTTTTTTTTTTGTTCATTTTGCCGGATTTAGCGGAAGAGCAGGAAAATAAAATGGAAAAATAGAAAAATGGAAAATGAAAAATAAACGAAATTTATTTTTTTTTTTTCTATAAATATTCGTGTAAAATATTTGCAAATTAAAAATGATTCGCAAATGCAACTGATTAATTATTTACAATATGTATGTATGTAAGTGTGAATAATATGGGTAGAAATGGCTAGAAATCAGCAAACTATAACACAGATCTAATAAAAAGATAAGGTCTTGAAATCAAAAACTAGCAAAACTTAGTACCTATCCCATATCTACAAACCATGGCTAGCTAAAATAATAAAATAATAACGACTAATATCAGTTTTGATCCCTTTACAAGGGTTAACTCAGACAGAGTCCCTCCATTCCCCTATGAATATATATATTTCAACGCCTACAAGTATGCTATTAAAATTAAAACCGACTTTAGCTGGAACCAATTAAAACCCACTGCAGAAGTAATTGATCGCGAATAACTCTCTTTAGAGATGAGTCACACGACTTTTAAATTATACCCGCCGTGGTAAAAATACGTGGTACTGTCACCAACCTAACAACAACACAAATTTATGGAGTTTAAATAAAAAACGCGTGCCCAAAAGTATGGATACTCTGTGACCTAATAAGAGAAGCAATTTCAACCGGTTAACAACTGAATCTTTTCAAAGAAAATTTCGCGAATCTTTTTTCGACTTTATGGGTTGCGCGTCCTACTGAGTTGTTATTTATTGGGGAAAAAATTCGTTTACGCTAACAACTTAAAAAAATGTATTAAAAAATAAAAAATATAAATAAAACGTTTCAATGAGAATCTGTGTGCTTGAGTTTAAAAAAAAAAATGTTTTCAAAACTGCATAAGCGTGCTCTAATCGAAATGCAAAGATAATGTTTGAAAAGCAGAAAATTTAAAACTAGTAAAGTGCTTATGAAAAGAAATCTCGTGCTTTTAAATTTGTTGCTGGTGATTCAAAAATGTGTTGCTTTTTCGTTTTAAATATTATCGTTTGATGAAAATGCGCTGAAATGTTGGCTGTTAAGCTGATTTTATGTTGCACAGTCAATATTTCAATTCAAATGTGAATTCGTCGAACAGACGCTTTTGTAATTTGGTGCAAAGCGTATATCATGTAGATGTGTGTGTGTATGTTGGACAAATGTGGTTTTCAAATAGTTTTTTAGAATTATAATTGTATTTCTGAGAAGTGTAACAAATTCCACAGCGTAGACTCTTAAAACACAAAACACTTGAATTGAACCCTGATATCCTTAAATGGGCCTCACTGTTTAATCTAAGATTTAAGTACTAATCATCCTAATTTCTTACTGGAAGGTTTGAGAACATTACGACCGAATAAATAGTTTTAGTTGGAAAACATACTTTTTTGCAGGCCGGACCTTAAGAGATTATTCTGATCTAGAACCAAAAAAAAATAAAAATTGAATAATACTCTAGACGAAATAAAATTACTTGGACTTACCTTTTCTCAATTAATAAAAAAATAGTAAGTAAAATATTTAACTTTAAAGTTGGCGTTTAATCAATTAACCTACTAAGGTGCTTGAGTGAAATTTAACTAGTCAGAAAATAATTAGTTTTGATTAACCAAAGTAATAATCTTTTGATTAGTCTTATTTAAATTGATCAAAACTTAATTAATTTGTTTAGTCCAAATATTGGTTTAACAATTTTGTTTTATTTACGTGTACAGTTGTGAGCGAAATATAAGAATGGTATATACTTCATAGACCAAAAAGTATAACTCACTAAGACAGTTAAAATTAGAGAACAGTCTCATCACAGCTTATGCCGTTAAAAATATCTTAGATGACCTTAAGGAATATATGTATATATGTGATTTCAAAACTTTCAAGAGAGCGAAAGAGATTTTTCAATAAAATGGTTTATTAAACTTACCTGCTGAAACCCGTTTTTATGTAGACATCTAAGGAATTTAATTTTTTATTTATACTTTAATAATTAATAATAGAAAGTGGAACTAATCATTCGTGCATCATCAGCTTACAAAAGACCTACTATGTACTGTAAGGTCAAAGGAAATCACGTCGAACTGTTATTAAGCTTAGTTGACTTTATTTCTCTTTCAAATATTTTATTTGTACAGCGTGGTAGCATTCTGTGGATTGAGTGACTTTTTTTTTCAAACTATCGTGGCGTTGTATGATATGAATTTTAAATACTTTAATTTCCGAATTTTTATTTTATAATATTAGATAGTATGATTTCCGAAATTAACTCAGTTTTTTTCCAATATGCCTAATCAAAAACTACAACCTAGAAAATACTAGCCAAAAACCAGTACTTCCAAAATATTAGTAATTAAAAACGCAGTATTTTCCAAACATTTCTCATCAAAACCCGTTTTTTTTCAATAATAATAATAATAAGCAGCATTTTTACGTTATTAATAATTGAAACTCAGTATTTCTCAAATATTCCTAAACAAAAACCAGCATTTTTCAATACCAACAAAAAATAATTTTTCTCAAATATTAGTAATTAAAACACCCGTTTTTTTCAGAGATTAGAAATGAAAAACCCATTATTTCTCAAGTATGTACTATCAAAACCAGTATTTTTTCAATAATAATAAAAATAATAAACAGTATTTTTACGTTATTAATAACGGGAACCGAGTATTTTTCAAATCTTATTAATTCAAAAGGAGTGATTCAGAGATTAGAAATGAAGACCCCATTATTTCTCAAATATGTACTATCAAAAACCAGTATTTTTTCAATAATAATAATAATAATAAACAGTATTTTTACGTTATTAATAACGGGAACCGAGTATTTCTCAAATCTTAATAATTCAAAAGGAGTAATTCAGAGATTAGAAATGAAGACCCCATTATTTCTCAAATATGTACTATCAAAAACCAGTATTTTTTCTATAATAATTATAAAAATATCATTATTCTCAAACCTTATTAATTAAAATCATTATTTTTTTTGTATTCATAACTAAAAACCAGTACTTCAAATAGTAATCAAAAAATAGTATTTCTTAAACACGAATAATTAAATTCCAGTATTTCTTCAATATTCTTCTTTAAATGGCCATCTAACCGCCTGAGCGATTTTGATTCATAATCAGAAATTAGTACTTTTCAATACTAACAATAAAAAAAACCACTATTTCTCAATAGATAATAATAATGGAATTTCTCCAATAATAATAGTGAAATACAAGTAGTTTCATTAGAGTTTTCAATTGAAACTCCATTGTACTATATTACTTCCGTTCTGAAGATAGTTCATTCCTAGTCCAGAGTGTGGCATATCAGAACTAGTTATATTGATAACCTACCTTATTATCGCATCATGCATTTACCGTGTTGAAGCCTGCAAAAGTCTTAAGTTAAAGTATTAAATTGTTTATTTAATGCGTTAAATACCAAAATATTTTAAATGTTAAAATTTTTGGCATTATGTATTCAACGGCGGTGAAGCCTATTGAATGCTTAATGCGAAAAAGCTTGCAAACAATACAGTAGTGAGCGTGTTGAAGAAAAGTAGAAATCACCATTTCACATGAGGCACAACGCTGAGGTGCATAAACAAAACTCTTTTGTTGAACTGAAGCTGGGCGTATATTGATATCAGGGTACCATTTAGGTGTAAACTGGTGAGGTTATTTCTGTGGTTGTTGCTGTCAGCAGTGCTTTTTAGTAGACATTTTTTTTTTTTTTAGAATTTTTTTTTTTTAGATTTTTTTTTTTTTTTTTGCAGAAGTGGTCTTTGCTTTTATAGTGATTGTGTGTGCCTCTTACATAAATAAGTGTAAGTATGAAAAATTTATAATAACAAGAAAATTTAAGTTTGTATGGATGTGTGATTGATAAAGGTGAGTGATTGATTTTGTGTTTTATGGCCATGAGTTTTTTTTTTTTTTTTTACTTTGCGCACATCTTACAAATGAAAGCGCGTATCAATGAATTTACATTCATTTTCCTTACAAATGATAATATTTAAAACTCAATGTTTACTTTCCATTGAAAATTAACAATAACATACAAATACGAAAAAAGAGATTTGTTTTTGGTTTGGGTTTTGTACGTTTAGTTTTGTTAAATTTGTAGTGGGTTTTCTTTTGTTGTTATTATTTTTGTTAGTGTCGAAAATTTAAAAAAGTTTGTTTGGTTTTTTTTTTTTTTTTTGTGAGTTACTAGTATTATATACATATACAAAAAAAAGTAAATTAATATGAGATCGTAATAAATTTATATATAATTAGTAATATATATACATACATAATTAAGTAAAGTGTTAGAATAAAATTTGGTGATTTTTATGGAAGTTATGTGAAAAAGTGTGTAATTTGGTAATTAAAATTTTGGAAATTTTGTAAGTGAAGAAATAAATTGTTAGAATAATCATAAATTGAAGCTTTTCATCATAAGGAAAGAAATGCACAAAGAGTTTTAAAAACAAAAAATAACAAAATGAAAAAATTTTGATAAAAATTAGTTTGAAAAGTAGCCAATTGCCATCACGAGTATGTACAAAGTATCTAAACTATCGACTACCTTCAATCGAAGTGCTGACTCAGTGTTTTACTGCCAGCATGTTTTATTTTTGTTAGCTTTATGTAGAGAGCAGAGTAAGGAGAAACGCAGCTGTTTTGTATTGCGCTCACATTGGCATATGTTGGGATCTTTCACTCTCTCTCTCTGTCTCTCTCTTTTGGCATATTACTCTAATGGAGTTTTTGAAATTGCAAGCCTGATTAAACTTTGCCTGGTTAAAATTGTTGAAAAAAGGCACAGCTCAGCCTTCAATTAAATATTATATCAAGACGCTGTATAAAAATGTGGGAACTTAAAAAATCCAGCATTCATTCTTGGTAGAACCGATTTGTGGGTGCTCAGAAAGTCTTGAAATCAAGCCATTATTGTGAATTTTTTCGGTGACTACAGCTACCGCTTAAAATAATTACTTACAAATAGGCTAGTGATACATTCCCGATATCGGCAGAGCTAGTAGTGTAGTTTAACCGAAAAGTCTCCTTATTTTTACAAAAACAAAAACTAAAATATGTGAGATTATTGGAAAGAGATCTCTGTTTCTTGAATAGCGTACCAAACACACATCAAAGAGAAGACCTTAAAAAATTTTAAAATGCGGTTTGCTTACAACTCAAGCGCTTAACAATATATCTAGATATGCATAACTTTTCATATTTAGAAAACGAAAATGTAATCAATATCAAAAACTTAACATATTCAACATTGAGAGTAATGGAAACAAATACTTATAAATTTTGAAGATATGTATATGTGTGAGAAATGTAAAATATGAATTTGTATGAATGTATGAATGTATTCCTTTTACTTAGTTTATATACGAGTATATGTAGTTTACCCAAAAGGCTGGCAAAGACCATAACGAAGCATGTTCCTAGATATACATCAATCGATTTGACATATGAAATCTTTGGCAATGCTGCATTTGTTGACGACATAAGTGTGGTCATTGTTAACACGGTGGTAACACCGAGCGCCACACGAGCCGGTGTGGCATTACGATTTAGCCAAAATGATACCCATGATATAATAACGATCAGTCCAGAGGGTATATAAATTTGAATGAGATAATAACCCATCGAGCGTACGAATTGTATCTCACAAGCGAGACGTGAGTAATTTCCTATTTAATTGTTGGTATTGTTGTTGTTGTTGTTCACAGATTGCGCATACGTTGTTTGTTGTTGTACGTATTTCCGACGTAGAACGTGTAGTACGTTGTGTCGCGCACATAAAGAGAAAGAAAAATATATTAGTTTGCCGGTATTGCCAGTTTTTTTCTTTTGATTTAATATATTTTGTTAAATAAATTTAAAACTTTTTTTTTTTTTTTAATTGCTATGAAAATGAAAGACAAGAAAACTAATAATTTACTGGAAGTATTGCATAGCATATTGTTAGTAGTAGTGGAAAATGGTAGGTATGTATAATAAATTATTGCAAAATAATGTTCATGTAACTAAGAGCGAGTTGGTGTAATTTATTCAAAAGTTTAACGAAATAAAATTTATTTCAAATATGTAACTATGTATTAAATTACTTGTATAGCAGTTTTCAATCAAAAAACAAAAAACCAAAAAAAAAAACGCTTCATACTAAAATACTGGTTAGCTAAGTAGATATACATATTTATGAATTGGAAAAAGAAAGCTGAACATTTTTTCGAGATCCAAAATATAAAAGCTCTTATGCTCACGCGAAATGTTTTTGATGAAAGTCAACCAAAATGACACTCAGCTGGTATATGGTATGGATAACCCATTTTCATGTATGTGATGTATTTTTCTGGCCTGTTTAGTACAATGAGGTATCACATCAACTAGAGACATGACATCAACTTGCGATGTCAGATCAACTAAAGATGGATGGCGCATCACTTAATAATGTCACGTGACCAGCTAATGTAGCATCAACTAGTTATGTCACATGAGCCACCCACTTTTTAATCAACTTATCATGTCACCTCAAAGACAGATGTAGCATCACATAATAATGTCACATGCACAAGTAATGTCGCATCAGCTTGTGATGTCATATCAAAGACCATTTTTGTATCAACGTCATTTTTTTATGGTTTTTACTTTGCCTTCAAATGAACTGGCATGTAGTAAGAAAATGTCACAAGGGCAAGTAATGTCGCATCAAACTAGTGATGTCACATCAGCGACCGATATCATGTCAACCTTTATTTTTTTTTTCATTTCTTACACAATTTTGCTAGTGAAGCCACATCAACTAATGGCATCACATGAAAAACTAATGTCGATTGAACGAATTCTCAATTTCTCAAAAAAATATTTTCAGTTTGAGAGAAGTTGAGCACTGCTCGAGCTGTTGAGAGGTGATTTAAATATCTGTTGCTTCGGGTTTCGGTTCATTTCGGCCTTAAAACTTATTTTGTGTTCTTGATCATTTTATTACATTCCAGCATTTCTTTTTTCTTTTGTGAAATATACGAACGCCAGAAAAAATTTCACGCAACCTTACTTTTATTTTAAAAACTCACAAATTTTAGTACTTCACAAAGTAAGAGGTCATAAAAACACTTAGCCAAAAAAATTTGCTGCACCGAAAATTCAAACTGATTTGTTGGCTTTATCAAGTTTTAACGTCATAAATGTAAGACAACGAAAAAATGTTTCACCTTATTTCAAGCATACAAAAGATAAACTAATATAGCTTGCATTAGTAATTCTAAAAATGAAATGGAAAATAATTTAAAATCAATAAAATTCAAACAATCTAAAGTGACAATAACAGTTCAAATAATTGATTTCCATACGATTTTCTTATAAAAAAATGCATAATAAGGTTGAAAACTATAATAATTTTACTACGAGTATCTGTAGCCTAGGATAAGAGTAAATGTAGGACAAAAACTAGTAGCGCTTAATAATGAATAAAAAATGCTTGAGGCTGAAACATAAAATAATAGAGCGAACCTACGTAAAAAATTAAACTTTTCATTACATTGCAAATGTGGAAAATTTTAATAAAATTCCTTGTTTTATTTGTTACTATTAACTTTTATAATAATTTTATATAAAATAAATTTTAAATGAAACAAAAAAAAAAAAACAAAAACGTTGACTGGCACGAGAGTGCTAAATTGTAAAGAAGTTGTAATTAAATGAAAAACCTATGGGTTAATGATTGCGGTTAGTAATAGTTGTAGTTGTTGTATTATCTAGTATTACAAGGAACTTGCATATTTTTTAATTAGATTTAGATTTCATTATCAATTTATACGCTGTTGTGCTAATAATTTCATTTGATTTTACTTTTGCGCTTAATATATTGAGTAAATATGTAACTCCTTTAATGGCTATACTGCGTATGATAAAAAGAGAGAGATATATAGCATGCTTGGGAGGGCGATATATTTTTATTTTTTGTTCGATTAGCTCTTTCTTGCGATAAGTCAATTTTTGTTTAAAAAAAAGAGATTGTTTAATATTTTTTTAAGTAATTTTTTGTTATAATTTTTAAAACTTTATATGCATGAAAATATTTGTTAATTGAGAAAAAAAAAGAAAAATTAACCCGTTTTTTGCATTGCTTACTTCTTTTTTTTTAATATATATCTATATATATATGTTTTAGAATTTATTTTAAGTTATTTATATACAATTTTAATGCAAATTGTTTGCGTGATATATTTTGCTTTGTTAAATTAAGTCAGTAAAAGCGTTAAGTTGCTGTTAGCGTGTGTAAGGTAGCTCAACTATTTTTAAAGGTGAAAATTGGTGAAAAAATCATATTTAAAAAGTGCATTTAAAAATTGAAATATTTACTACTAAGCTATGTATGTATTAGATTTGGTATAGTTTATGGGTATTTTGTGATATGAATATCTTTGATTTTATTTTTGATGCGGACAAGTTCAAGATAAAGTTTTCGTTCCTATAACCCTCTAGACACTGAAAATGTAGTTAATTCTTACGCTTTCTTTTTTTTAATTTGGATTAGCAAACACCGTAACTTAGCGATCACTAATGAACCTTAGCATACAAATTAATCTCTGACGCCTAATATTTTGGTGAATTGGAGAGTGAAGAGTTGATTTATGTGAAGAGAATTTGAATTATCTTTTGACAAATTTAGTTTTGTGGCAAGCTGGTTTCAACGTGGTGCCACCCACAACTAGGAATAAAGGAAATATGTACTGACATCGAATAGGAATGCACATTCCCAGCAAGAGCTATAGCAGCCAAATTCAAATATATTGCTTTCGTTTTGGGCACGTTTTTTTACACGAATATACATCGCCAATCATGAATAAAAAACCATCATGAGCAATTGTGTATAATGAACACTGCTCCTTATATTTAAGATAAACAAATATATTTCCATTGCCGACATTTCGTTTATTATTTAGGTAGGCTAAAACAGATTAAAAGTCGGCAAAGCAATAGATAAAGCTATGACATACAACTTTAAAGTACTTATTTATCCGTCACTATTTCATGGTAGCAAACTGAGCGTAAGCGCTTTAGCTGATCCTACTGTTTAGAATGTGTTAAATAAACGTATATATGTACATATATATGTATGTACAACAAAGAGTGTTTATATGCAGTTGAATAATAGTGACTTAAAGCTAAAAGAATAAATGCACATTTTTAAATTAAGTGAGATGAGTAAAATATAATTATAAGACAATGTAGGATAGGTGTCGAATAATTGAAATAAGAAATCGATGTGTAATATTTTAATTGTTTAGATAATTTTTAAAAGTTGGCAGCTCAAACATGCACTGGGTAACTGCAACTACCTTCGCTATTTGTACTCGAATTCTGTTGTTTTAATAAAATTTTTTTTTTTTGTTTCAGTATGAAGTATACATATGAAAACATAATAACTAAATATAAAACTAAAGCATAAACTGAGTTATTTCTATAATTCAAAATTGTGTAGAGGGCTCAGCAATTAAATGAGAAAATAAATGTTGTAAATATTCTATAGAAGAGTAATAAAGCGTATGCAATTAATGCAATATATTTTATTAAAAAATATATAACAAATTAAAACGCAGAAAATAAACAAAAATTGGCAAAACTCTATAAATGATAAACTAACGAAATTTATATATGTATTAAATATTAAGTAGTACGCAAGTCAGCATTATATTTTTGAAGTTATAAATCTATGCGTTTTGGTTAAAGCTTTAGGTACGACTAAATATGTTATATAAGTGTTGAGCATATCGCTTGGTAGTAAAAATTTTAGATGCAAAATTGGTTAGATTTTTTTTTTTTTTTTTTTTGTTATAAAGACGCTTATATCACCAATTTGTATTTACTCGATAAGTTGTATTTGTCGTACAGTGAAACATATGTATATGTATTTGAATACAAATATTCGTATACAAGTATTTTGTGAAAAAAACATGCGAAATTGGGATATTTAAGGAAAACTTCAAGTGATTAATTAATAATTGTATGTAAGAAATGAATACTTTTGTTTTTTTTTTTTTAACTTTAAATTACGTAAATATTTACATTATATGTAATAAATATTCGTAGTTGCAATTTGAATTTAATTAATGTAATTTTTTTTAATCGAACTTTTTATGTTTATAATTTTTTTTTTTTTTTGTTATTAGTATGCATGTATCAATTTGTATCAATCAACATCCAATTGTTTTCAAGCTGCGAATGTAAACAATATATGTATACATATGTAGTACATTCTATGCAGGGTCAATTCAAATATATGTATATGTATATATAGTTATAGGGAAATAAAAAAAAATATGTTTACTAATTTTATTATTACTATTAAATGTTATAACTATTTGTATTTTAATGCATATTTTATTATAAAATGTTATAAAAAGAAAAATTTATAGTTAAGAAAAAAATATGTATTGCTTTCGACCATTGCCGAAATGTATGTATATTAACTTCATGAAATCGACAACTGAATTATTGAACGCTAATTTCTTTTCGGAGAGTCGTGGTAAGTACACTCGTCAGCCGAACATCAACAGTACCCACTAGCGAAGTGAAAATGAAAGTGATGCGACAAAGCATGCGACTAATCAGTTTTTATGTATGTATGTATGTCCATAACGCAAGTCTGTAGTGTATCAACATGGTCCACTAATATCACCGAGTAAGCGGGTGGCTCAGATATGAAATTGCGAGGATAACCTTTTGTTATAGTTCGATGTTGCCTATCTTCAGCGTAAGCTTTTGTTTCTATCTAGCTGTATACAATTTTTTGTAGGACTAGATTATGTCAATAAATTTGTATGCGGTTACGATTTTTAGCAGTTTCTCGGTTTATTCGTAGTCAAAAGAAATAAAAATTATTAGGTAGAATAAAAGCGATATGGAAATTCCTCTAAAAATCTTTAAGTCGTATTTTATTAAAAAAAAAATAATAATAATAATAATATATAATATCACTTAAAAAAAAAATGTTTTAGTATATTATAAGAATGAAAATGCGGCGGAAAAATGCTACAGATTAAGGATGATTAAAAAAAAAAATAGCTTTAGAGAGCGCTATATTTATGAAATGCACGATATATGTATGTATGTATAGAAAAATAAGAAATATAAAATAAAAATATTTGTTTTTATATGCGTATAGGTCGATTTCATGAAGCAAGTAAACTAATATTTAACCAGACATTGGTGTCATGAACTTAAGATCAACAGCTTATCATAGTCGAATTTAATGAGCTAGAAAACTCAATACTCCAAACAATTCAAAAAATTCCGTGAAAAAATTTAAATTTTTGATTAATTACTTTTTTCAGTTTTTGCAAAATTTTGAGTGCTTTTTTAAAAGAAAATGTACAGTTCTTGCTTTAGACCATGGCATATGTTTTTATATAGACTTTTTTTAAATAATTTTATGAAGTACAATTTTTTTAAGAAAATCGACAAAAACCAATGTATGTACATTTATGTTATTTATTTGGATTGGACTATTCAAAAAGAACTCTACAAAGCTTAGTACGATACATGAAATATGCTTTAGCTGTACAACACCAATGTCAGTCAGGTTAAAGATTTTAGCATATTAACTTTAAACATCATATCTTCATAACTATTGTTTTTTTTTAACTATTCATCATCAAACACCACTATTAAAATTATTAAATAAGTTATACATACATAAATTTAAACTATAATTTCATTTAATATCAAATAATAAAGATATTATCATACATACATATGTTTACGCTAGAATAACCCACCTCAAAAATTCAAATTGTTTGTTTCTCAAAACGTTACGGTTGGTTTCCACTGTCTAGCTGGGCTACTACACTCAATTTCGTTTATAATAATTGAGCTGCAGTAAACCAGCCATATCATAGAGGAGGGAGCTCTGGGTCACGCCATAAACTGTGAGAAGAAGCCTTCTTGAGGGCACCTTGTCGGATAAGGTAGTTTTTTTTTTTTTTTTTTTTTTTTTGTTTTAAATGTTTTGATATTTGATGAGATCCTACATTCTAATGATGAAAACTTGAAAATTTTATAAATTAATATGATATGATAACGTGTAGGAAACACCTTGCGAAATCTTTTTATATGGATTTGTTTGAGGGAAACTTTGTGAGAATTGAAAAATAATCGAAACTTGGAACAAAATTATTTTGAAGTTTTTTATGTTTTAAATATCATTACCATCATTTAGTGGCATTTAACTATAAATGATTTACGAAAAGCAACTCAACTCATAGAGAGAATCTTTATCCGAATGCTCGGAAATTCTGGAAACATGGAAATTATTTTTATCTGCGTTAGATCATTCAAGGTGCATGTCGCTGCTAATAGTGCTAGTGTTTTCATGTGCAATTACAAATGTTTGAAACATAGCTTCTCTTTTTCAAAAACGAACTAGCTCTTAGCATTGGTTGGCCACCACCCAGTGTATTTCTACTTTAAAAAAAACTTTTAGCATTTTCAGATATCTACCTTTGAGAGTTGTTATAGAAGTTATGCAAGGCACGAAATGGCACAGAGCCTGGACCTTGAATCTCTTAGAAGGTAATTTGTATTGCGCAAAATATTTTCAACCGAATTGAAAATGCTCAAATGCGAAATATCTCAACATTAACCCAATTATTAATTCATAGTTTGTACAATACCTACACATATATAATATATTAAAGTCACAACACCGAAAGTAGTTTTATGAAAAAAAATAATTTTCTGCTTCAAACAATATGTGCTTTATCGTCTGAATTTGTACGGGGTGAAGCAGTTTTATTATAACAAAAAAAAAAGAAGAAAACTGCTGTTGACTGGTTTTTGTTTACACTCGCAGATGAATCTATATATTTACATATCAAATAATTACTTAATTGCTGATTGATTTTGAATGCTTACAAATAAATTTTGAAAAACTAAAATGTACGCTTCAAATGTTTAATAACAATTTTATGCAATAATATTTATAATACTTTACATTTTTTTTTTTGATAATTTTTTTTGTTTTTTTTTTTTAATTTTCTATTGTTTTTCTTTTTTTTAAATTTCAATAATATTCGAATAATTTCAACAAATCATAGTAATCGAATGGTAATAAGAAACAAATAGCAATTGTATATTTCAAGTCATGGTATCTAATTGTGAAAGTAAAATAGTAGTATTTGAAAAAAAGAAAATTGATTGATTTGGAAGAAACTAAACTAAATAAATAAAAACAATAAAAATAGCTGGAATAAAATAAAAATCGGTATCCGTCTACAGGTACCTGTTGTAAGACTGATTTCCATAGCCCTTTGACGATGACCCAAGACCTTAAATTGGGGCAGAGATACCTCACTCGAAACACCAACCGAGTTTGGACCTTCATTCCACTTATAACGAATGTCACGCATTGTATAGCCGACTGTTTTTTGTTTTTTGTTTTTATTTATTATTTTTATTTTTTGTCCATAACGTTGGTTTTGTCATTTTCGTATGTACGTATGTTATATATATGAGAGTTATGATTTTTGTGAAACGCGCAAAACGTTCAATGACGTGTTTTGATAATTTATTTTGAAAATGTTAAGCGAGTAGGCGTTGCACGTTAAAGATGCATTCACGTACAAGTTATGAAATGCAAGAAATATGTATATATAGATTTTTTTTTGTTAATTAGGTGTTGGGGTAAACGATTTGATCATGAAAGTTGGTTCATTTATATATAACGAGTTAATAGGTGAAATATAAATTATTGTTTTTTTTGAATTTTTTTTTTTTTTTTGAATTTATGTAAATTGTAAAAAAATTATATTCGTTTCAGTCATTAAATCGGTCGGCATTGAATAGTCGTAATTATTTTGTAAAGATTGAAAAAAAATATATATAAATAAAGAATAAATTGTGAGACTGTTAAAAATTTCATATAGATTGCGGGACACTTATGTATACGATAATTTTTACTAAATTCTATAAATATTTATTCTATAACTAATCATGTAGATAATATTTCGCGCGTTCTACTGTTTGAGTTTAAATAACATAGCCTGAAATTGTAATACGATAAACTTTATAATGTCAGTTTTATTTAGAATACCTAGTTTTAAACAAATACTTCAAAAAATTTCAGGATTTTGTTGTATACAAATTTGTGTAATTTTTACGAAATATAAACACGTTGTCTATCTGAACTGTGGAGCAATATCATTGCCAAACTGTAATTCAAAAACTTTGCAATAAAATCGATTATGCTTTGAAGATGGGGAGAGAGAGATAGAGCTAGAGAGGGATGTGAGAAAAAAAAAATCAATTCTTCTATGTGATCTGTTTTGTTCAAATTGGTTTAAATTAAACATTTATTTGAAAGAATGATTTCAAAAGCAAAGAAAATGCAATATTATACCAGACTCTCAATAACTTTGAATGGAATTTTCCCTTTTTATTATATTTTATGAAAGATTCCGCAAAAAAAGTTTGTAAAATAGTATTTCAACTGCTATATCATTGAGTTTTGATAATTTAATCAGCTTTACTTTGTCTACAATATACCCTAAAATGACGAAAACGGGTGACCTAAACATTTGAGTGACCTAAACATTTGGAAGTGATGGGTTAATCATGGAGTATGTATTCTATATAGAAGAGAATATGCGAGTAGTAGATATGTATATATGTAGCTCTACACCACTAGGTGGCAAGGGGCTCTTCAAATTTTCCTTCAGTCTCCCAAACCGTGCTCATCGCTCTCTCTATTACCATGAAAAATGGCCAAGGCAGAGAACTGAATTTTCTAGTTAGCGATATTCACATCGATACTTTTAATGCTGGTTCAGAACAGGGAACCTCCCAAATGGTTCGAAAAAGTTTATTTTTTTTTTTGCAAAACGGGTTAGCTGGTTTCATGGTTTCATTTGTCTATGATAGTTTATATATTGACAAAGGTCTACAGGGCCTAGTCCTAAGCTTTCTTTCTTTGATATGTACCTTAAATTTGCATGTATATATATATAGAATTAAATTATATTATCACCTAACATACATATTTATAAAGCCTTAAAATTAAATTAAATATATACATATATATATATATATAAATCAATAATAATAACTGTACATTTTAAATGCCGTGCGCTATACGCAAAATGCTAATGCTTGTGCTATTTTATCCTTTTGCACTTTTTATATAAATTTATTTTTGATTTTTAAATATATTTACAACTTTAAATTGATTTATTAACACATTTCATTTAAATTATTTTGTTGCTATAACTGTACAAATACATACGTACATTGCATTCGTTTCAAATTGACTTGGCTTGCTATTTGTACAAAAGGCGATAGATGACGCAGATTACAAAGCTGCTGAAGGCACCTCAAAAATTTATTTTTGTGTTACAAGTAGAAAATATTTGTACATGTGTGAACAGCGCATAAGGTACGCGTATATGTATGTATGTCTGTATGTGCCTAGAAGTTTGTACATTGCGTCTGTGTAGCGTGGTTGTGCCTTTAGCTAATTCGATATTTTTGATAGTTTTAAGCAGAATATCCTTGGTGTATTATACGCACTGTTTTTTTTTGTTGTTGTTGTAGTTAATTTTTTTTTTTTTAGCTAAGAAAACCATTTTGACTTAATAGTTTCATTATCAACAGTGCCATAATATGTATGTATGTATGTAGAACGGCGGTTAGCAGTACTACTTGGTTTGTAAATTTTTTGTATGCAATCCTTGTAACGATGGTTGCGTGGAAGATAGTCCGTTCTGAGCGCAATCTTTTTAATTTTTTTTTTTTTTTTTCAGATTTATGGTGATAAATCAACCGTTTCCAAAATTGAGACAGATAATGCGGCAACTAAAAGACTCTTATTCTAAGTAGAATTTTATTTCTATGATTTCTAGCTACGGTGACCATGTGTATTTATTTTATTATTTTGTTACGCTTCTGACCATAAGAATTATTAATTTTTTTTTAACAAAAGACAGTCTTTGTTGTAGTCTTATTTGCATTTTCATGCATGCATATCTTCCACTCAACCGTTGTTATGCATTAAGCGTGCTCTTCCCTTCAAAGTTTTCTTGTACGTATACATATATATATCTACAATTTAAAGTTTTTTATAACTTATTTTTTTGTTTTTAAGTCAATAACGAGTTAAAGCCTACCCAAGCAAATGCAAAACCAATACCTACTAATTTTTTTTTTTTTTGAGTAAAAAAAATTGAATTTTTCATTATGACAACACTTACGTGTTTTATTTAATATTAAAATTATCTCAAAACCGAAAACTAACGTACCCTATTCTCTCAAATATGTATAAATTTACACACAAAATAGTTAGCCCTAATACTATAGGCACTTATGAAACAAAAAATATTTAACAAAACAAGTGCTTTCCAAAGAGTTAGTAACTTTTAAAATTACAAATAAATAAAAGTATAAACAACAATAAAACCATTTTCTATACAAATTTTAAACTAAAAAAAAAATATGTTTATATAGATAAATTAGAGGCAAAATTATGTAAAAAACACACTTTTCAATGAACTTCATTTAGTAATAATAGGAAACGATAAAGAAAACTAAAATTTATTCAACGAATTTGTTTATCAATATAAGAGAAAATATAAATAGAGAGAGAGATAGAGAGACAGTAAGCGAGCGATAGATAGATTTTGAGAATGAGAAGAATATAATATGAAAAGGATGGTGAATGACAAAATTGAGTATGTGGAATCGGGATTCAAACAATTTTGCACAAGTTTACTAGAATTGATATGCGTTAATTGTTATGTTTTTGGTTGTTTTCTTTACTTAAAAGAAATTACATTTTGAAAAAAAAAAATACTTGCGAATATTCGATATAGGATGTATTCGAGAGTTATCAAATAGAACCCATGTCGTATAAGCTGAAAGTCTTAAGTCAGCTAGAAAGAATTTGATCTAAAAATTGCTTGCTGCATTGATACCAAGGATGGTGCTCTCAGAAAATCTTCGACAGCTTTAGGGGCAAACAAATAACAGTTAAAACTTTAACGTAATGGTTTCTGCCAAACAGATTTTATACTTTTAATTGCTCATCAGAATTTTAGTCCAGGTTAAGCAATGGAATAAAAACTGTTTTTCTTGTTGACTATTTTAATTCGCTTAGCGGAAAAAAATGATGTCAGATTTTTTAATTTGGACTTGGTGTATATAACTATATCCTAAATATTTCATATCACCGTAGTTTTAGACGTTTATTATACTATGTCCCACCAGATTCCGAATACCAATTTTGTGCAAAGCGTCACATACACATGTAAGTATGTATGAATGAGTGTACGAAAATGTATGGATTCTAAATTTATAAAAACACATCACAAAAAATTAATGTATGTATGCATGTTAAATGACAAACGAGTATGTATATGTGATGCAAATATGGTTGTACATATATATGTATGTATGGAATGGTTTAAATGCAATATTATAATGGGGAGAAAGTTGTGATTTTAACAAAAAGTTTTGAATAAGAATGGTACATGTGTATGTATATATGTATGTATGTATGCATTAGACACAAAAAAATTAATGAATAGGTTTTATAAAATTTTGCTTCCCTAACAATGCGAAACTTTTTTTTTTTTTTCTTTGAACTAAATGAGACTAATTGCAGGTATGTGCGTTTAATTACATCAAACAATTTCGCAGTTAAACTTGTTATGATTTATTTTTTATAAAAAACACTAAACGAATGAGTATTTTTACTTAGTCCATTCAGTAAATGAATAATTAAACATTTAAAAAAAATTGTTTGTAATAGCAAGACTAAAGCAAATATATAAGAATTTAGTGCCGAATAATGTCGCATAATACGTTTTACGAAAAGTAAACATTTTGTTAACAATAAAAATGACGACTAATTAAAAAATAACTAATCATATTTCGATTAGTTAAAAGTTACATAATTTAAAAAGTTCGTTATCAAATGAGTTAACAGATTTCAATTAATCCCCATCTAGCCATATGATTTTGATCAATTTTAAATGATTACACCTACGACAAACAGTTAGTGCGATTAGTTGACTAAACATGATTTGATTGAATATTTCATTCGATTAACTTATTAAGCGCACATTCTTACATATATACAAGTAGTTGTTAAAGAAAAAATTATGTATACAGGTAAACCAATGCATAGATTAAGTGTAGGTACGTATGTAGATATGAGTCTCTGAACGAGATGTTGCATACAATTACAAGTGATTTGAAAATGCACAAATGATTGAGTGTGTGTGTATGAGTGTTTGTGTGAACGGTTGTGAACATGTATAGATGCTTATGAAAAATGGGAGAGTGATTTTTTTTATTTTATTTTTTTATTTTTTGAATGAGCGTCATTGTAGTATATGATATGGCTTTGTGAATAAACATGAAAGTGAGTTAAAGTGAAGTGAAAATTTACACATACATTTTCTCTTTTTAATCCATTTCTATAAATGAATACAATTAAAAACGAATCAGTTATTTTATGCATATTTGCGTGTTAGTGTATTTTTATTTTAATGTAAGAAACATAAAACACATTTAGTGTCTAAAAATTGCAGTGTTTATTTTGAAAAAGAAATTCTTATTTTTTGTTTTTGTTTTTTTTTTTATGAACAACAAAATGAAATTCATACATTGAATTGAATACATGATTATATGTATGTATGTATGTGTGTGATATATTCAAATTGTATGTTTCATTTCAGTTTTGTGTTATTGTTAGTTAGTAAATATTTGTTGTTTTGTTTGGGGTACCTGTGGTTAGGTTTATTTCGGTCGCCCTCTGCCTGTGTCCCAAAACGCGGAACTGCGGTAGTTCGACCTCACTGCTCATGCCAACACTACTCAGTCCATCTCTCCAGAAGTAACGGATATCTCGCATCGTGTAACCGACTTCATATTCCAAAATAATATATATATTTATATATATATATATATATATTCATTTATGTATACAAATTGATGTATGTACATAATTTCCCAATAAAATTTTGAAAATTTGAAAATTTAAAAATAATTTTTGTTAGTGTATTAATTTAAATGAATTTTTCGTTAAGTTTGTTTTGTGTTTTTTGAAATGTATAAATTCGTCTAATTTTACTGACTTTTGAAAAAAAATTTTGTTTAATAAAACAGAAAAACTTATCTATATTTTTATATGACTTATATATTGATAGCTGATTACGATTCAAATGATTAAACGCTTGATTGTGATTTTCATTTCGGATGTACTTGAATAATGTTCGAATTAAAAGTGTATAAATAAATAACAGAAAATAAATAAATGCAAAATTATAAACAAACAGAAAAAGGAATGCTCAAAGTAAGTAGCAGTATTCGTAGAATTTAGCTTCTTTCGTATTTAGCACACACTCTTGAAATCATAAACAAATACGAGAAAAAAGCATATTTTAACAATACAAAAAAAAAAAAAAATTAAAAATACAGATGAGGAGAACTTACATGCTTCGGTATATGCCATAAGCTCTATTATTATTTGCCTAGATTAGTGAATATATATTTGCTATGCGACACTGAAATAGGCGTTTCGTTTACGCGAAAGGACGACGGGGGAGGGGGGCGTAACACCCTCACTTCGTTACTTACTATTGATACAACAAATTTCTTTGGTTTTTTCTCATACTGACCCTTTTTCAATGTAGTAGTGCACATGAAATTAAATTATAAATGTAAATAATTAAAAATAAAAAAATTAACACAAAAAATTGTTTTCAACTGATAAATAGCCAAAAAATAATAGACAAATAAAATGAAAACTCATGCTTTCTAGTTAAGTCTATTAACAAATGCGTGTGTATGTAACCACATAGATGTAATCTCATTCAGATAAACGCCTTCACAGTATGTATCAAAAGGGGAAATGGTATTACTTTATGCCCTATTACTGGAATTTATACTTTGCTTGGGAAAATATTTAGCAAAAAAAACGAGCAATGGTCCGCCACTCTCCGAGTGCAGTTTTGCCAAGAAAAAGCTCAGCAGTAGCTCCTTGTTGGAGTGGTCAATCCCTAGCAATTTGGCAAAAACAGTTGAACTTTGAAAATAATTCGAATTTAGAAAAATTGTGAAATACTTATTTTTCTTCAATCCCCATGAAACATGTCACTAAATTCCCTTAAAATACATGGCCTTTGAAAAAATTTACAAATTTCTACCCTTCTTATGGTATCCCAGGACTTTTCCTATTAAACTTGATGTCTAAGCGGCTTGCGGTCTATTTGACTGATTTGATTGAAACAACAGCCAAACTAGTTTATCTTGCAACGATCTCGATTTATTTCAATACTATTTTCAACGCTCTTGTTATATTTGTTCACCGCTTAGGTTCTGTTGTTTCATAGCTAAGGCGTTTGAATTCATATTTTTGTTCCGCATAGATCCTTTATAAGAGCGCTTTGAGCAATGGGCTATAAATTAAACATGCCGATAGATACAAATATGTTGGTTACAAGAATAAAATCGCTGTAATTAAAAGTATACATATGTATGTATGATTTCAATGATGCAATGACTTGGCGGGAAGTGCTTTTGTAGGTTTTGTTTTACATGTATTTATGTATAAGCAAATAGATCTCAATGCTAATAGGCGTACTTTTTTTTTTTTTTTGTTTACTTACTCAATTTAAATACATACCTACTAAAGCCTTTTTCATTAAAAAATAACCTATAAATTATAACAGCAGCCACTAAAAGAGAGAAGGCGACCGAAAACCAACCAATATTTCAACACGTTCACCTCGTTTATTACTTTCTCTATTTTTCATTAAGTAATTCATCATTTAATTAGCTACCACTGTGGATTCTCTTTCAAATGTTTAAAATATATATGATTATATGCAAAATGAAATTTTACGGTATTAAAGTATGTGCTAAAAGAGCTTTATTAATGTACTTCACAATTGCAAATGAACGATACGAAGTTAGTTTTTGAAGTGAGAATGAGAACGTTTGCGAAGGAAACACTGACTTTTTGATGTAGTATTTGTCTGTAGAGCTGTTTCAGATGAGGAATATTTTATACTAAATCGATTGAACATTGATGGCTGAAGTTTGGGTAAATTTTAAAAAAAAAAAAATGAAAAAAAAAAAAAAAATTATAAAAACAAGAAGAAAAAAATAAAAATAAAAATAGAAACAGATAACGTTGTTGTTTTTATTAAAAGATAGAAAACGAATTTCACAGAACAAAATAGTTCTAAAAATAAAAACAAAACTAAGTAAAAGTGAATATTAAATGTGCTACTTTTAGTTGAATTGTAAAAATCGAAGCGCTAGTCCCATCCTTATAAATGTCTATTTATGTACATATGTATGTGTATGCAACACGACATTTTATAAAATAAGCTTCCGTTTACATTTAGTTGATGCTATGCATGCCAATGTTTTTAGTTTCTACAATTCTGAAAATTTCGGAATTGACGCTAATAATACCAAAATCCTAGAATTGTTATAACTAGTTGGTAGAGTCTCAAAAAGCAAGTTATACAGTTTGTAAAAATACAAAAATTATCTGTCACCTTTTCTAGAACTTGAATTACAAATATGCAGAGACCGCAAATAACAGTTATCATAACACACAAATTTTGTATGTACCTTTTATTTGTGTTGAACTATTTCTATATTACAATGAACTTGAAGGTGACTTTAGTACCATAATAGAGGGAAATGGTATTATAACTTTGGCCCGATGTTTGTAAGTATGAGAAGAAGAATAGGCATACCGAAATGCAAACTAGTTAATCCTTTGTCGGAATCAGCTAGATCGGACCAATAAAACTCATACATAGCTCCCATACAATTGATTGTTTCGATAAATGTGCTTTGGACTATAACTCTTGCAATTAAAAAGCTAGGAACATTAGTTGTTCCGACAATTTTGCTTTGGGTTAAATTAACAGTTTTCAAATGTTTGTACCAATTGTATGTATTGGAATAAATCGAACAACGGATATATTTTTCTCGAAAATTTCTTAAAGAGTTAAGGAACACTCGAAAGCGAACAAAATTTCTGTCGAATTGAACTACAGAGTAAGGGCCTAAATTGTCGCGTATTGAATATTAATTTCTTAAATCTTCAATACATCAACATGAGTTAAAAAATATTGATATAGAAATAGTTACAGTTAGTATAAAAGAATTGTTAATAACGTTGTTTATCAAAATTAACGAAATAAACTAAAGCTAGAAAAATGTTTGATATTCGATAAAATTTTAATTGCTTAAACAAATGCAACCCAGATGCAACATGGCAGGTCATCTTTTTTTAACTCAGAGATACTATCAAATAAGTTTAATCTCATAGGTGTATTAGAATTTTCAAATTTAGACTGAGTTACCAAGATAGTGTAGTGCAATTGCGTCTTAGTAAATCTCATACTCCCTGCTGTCGGACTTTCATAATAATAACTCTCATTTGCGGTTCTTGTAATTATGCAGTAAATTTTGTTACAAATTCACTAAACAGTGCTGGAGTTTGCATTGAAGTTCATGGTATTTTTTTTTTTTTTTTTTTTTTTTTTTGAAACTCTTTCTAATTTATAAAATATGGCAAAGTTGTTTGTTCAAATGTAATTCAACTACAGAATTTATATTGAAAACAAATTTTATACGAAATTCTTTAGTTTTTGTTCACTTTTTAAAGCATACGAATCCCTGAAAGTTCAGTATAAATATAATATATGTTATTAGTTGTATTGTATATGTTTCAAATCAACAGCGGTTATGAAACTTCGGTTGTATACATTTTTTTTTTGCGCTACATTAAACTTTTTTCTGTTTCTGTAATTTATAAGATTTAGGACAGTAAGTAAACAGCCCTTTGGTGAATCATATTAAATGAAAAAAAATATATTTCACTGTCAAACTTTATATAAAGTGGGTGTACAAAAAAGAGCTTTTCATTTAAATTTCTTAGTTAAAACCCGGCTGTTAATGTCATACTAAAACTGTGAGCGTTTTGTGTGTTTACCTTGTAGTAAATAAGTTACATAACCCTCTCTATATTTATGCTAAAAACATATGTTATAATTAAGTAGTAACTTAGATTGCATTAGTCTATTGCATTTTTTTCAAAATTATATATTTATGTAGGTGGGTGCAACTCTCAGCTTGCATTGACTGACTAAGAAACCATTGCTTAACTTAGTCAAAGAAAAACTTTTTTTTTCTAAATCGTGACTATCTTAGCTTCCAAGCACATACCTAAACTTAGTGACTAATATCTCTTCTTATATATTTATATAAATAATTAAAATTAAGTTTACTAACACTTCAACTAAGCTTCACTAATATTAGTCATATTTCTGTTATTTTATACATAACTAATAAAATTTTATTCAATAACTAATAGTATATGTATATACTTAAATGCTTTAAAAATATTAGCTAAATATATATATTTAAAAGTAATCATGAAAATATTACTTACAGCTTTCGATTTCTATGTGACACAATTGTCGATCCATAGGGAAATATTGAAGATTCATTGGACACGATGCGGTAATTGTTAATCTGTAAGAATATATTCAGCATAGTTATGATTTAATAAATGTTAAATAACTATGTATATTGAAACATTTTTTTTTTTTTTGTTTTGTTTTGCGGGTTTTCATGGTTATATTAAAAAACACACACACATTGATATACACAAGCAGGATTACATAGAAAGTTTAAAGGAGGGGGTTTCAAGCGGAGCTTATTGGGAAATGACATTCGATTTAAAAACAAGCGGATTTTATTTATTTTATTTTAATAGCAATATAAGATGTCTCAAGATATAGTATATCTAGCTTTTTTTATACCCAACAGACTAACGATCATGTTCCGTTCCTGCAAAAAATCATGTGACTTATCTCGAGCGATTTTCCATTAATCACTTTAGTCTATTGTACTATAATACAATATATCTGGGAAAATTTTGTATTTGTGTAGAATACTCATAGGCGTGTAAGTCAATTTTAGTTTTCGTAGCCTACTTTTAGGAGTAACAAAGTACCCATTTAGGTAGGTCGTGCTCAAACAAATGCGTATAGTACAACCCATAGAAAGAGATGACATTAGTCGCATCCTCTTTTGCGATGCGCATCGGACTTATCCTAGACTAATCGTATGTAATCGGGATTAAAAATCTTTTTGTAAAACACTTAATTTTCTATAAAACTGCAGCAGGGTTACGCGTTGCTGCGTATAGTTCTTTAGTTCGAAGAGTTTGAACAAAAATTAAAAATCTCCCCTACAAAAAAAAGTTTCATATTTTTAGAGCCCTGTTTTTGGATCTAAACAAAAATGTTGAGCATGGTTCGAAAAGAATATAATTTTTTTATTTTTTTTTATGTTTTGACACGCAATGAAAAATGTAAAAACAACACACAAGTACATATACATATATTGTGCCTATGCATGAGCCTTACTCCCCCATAAGGTAGATGTGAGCAACATTGACTTGCAGCAATAATTCACTTAGAGACACCTTATATTTTGTTTCTTTAACAATCCCATGATAGTTCTTTGCGTGTTAATTAGTTGAGCACCATTTCCCTAAGCTCTTTATGTGGCTGGTACGATATAGGCTGCATATGTCTTTAATTAAGATAAATACTAACTTAAGGGTAAAATTGTGTATGGCAGCGAGTTCAATTGGATTTACCAGGGTTTACTTTATACAATTGCTATGCTTTATTTGTTAAATTCTTGTTGTTGTAGTTTTTTCGTTCTTTGTTGTTGTTTTTTTTTTTCGTTTTTGTTTTCGTTAAAGTAAATATGCATATATTTTTGCTATAATGAATATTCAGTTCAATATACTAATATATTTATGGCGTAACATTGCAAACTAAAATAATACTAAATTAGCTTTAGTGGGTGTGCCAATTTTATTCATATTTTGTGAGGAAGCTGCAACTAATTTATAAAATAAAATAAATAGTATTACTTTCTATCAAATAGGTATTTAGCTACTTTTTCAACACTTTAGACGTTATTGTTATTTTTCAATTGGATTGCTACCTTATATTTATACTTTTATAAATATTTTTACTGCTTTCAAAGCGTGCAAGTTTTCGCGCATATTATGTATGTATGTATGTATGTATGTATGTATGGATGTATGTATGTGTGCGCACAAAGATTGCATTTCAAACTTACATATGTATTTGACAATTTCTTTTCAAACATTTTCGTGTTTTATCCCTGCAACAGAACCCCAAACTAGTCAGGCAAGGGAAATCCAATTAAAACAAAAATTGTATTTCTGAGGCCCATAGTAACACAGAAATACAGTTATATACGAGTCCTTTACGACACCAATGTGGTGGAAATTTTGAAACTTCTGCTGAGCGTGTTTATCTAACAGAGCAACTTTGCATTTTTTGCTAATGGAAAACAATATTTTTTTATTTTGTATTTTTATTTTTTTTGTCTTGTGGACATCTGAAGTACTATTTTTTTTTTTTTTTTTTTTTTTTTCAAATGCATGAGAAATTTAAAAGTTAAGTTTTTCAAGTGTTTCTTCGCCTCTTAACAAAATTTCTAAAACATAGCTTTAAATATTATTTGCCAATTCAATGCCTACATTTCAATCTCTAACAATATCTGCTAATAACCCAAAACGTGCTGTGTGCAGTCTAGTAAATAAATTCACTTCGTAAAGCTTCTTGAAGCCTCTCCTATATGCCTCCTATTCAAGCTCAAAGGATATACAAATTTAGCAATAATAGCAAAAAGCGATATACCCTCATTTCTGACTCTTAAATGAGCTCCTTTCTGACTTCCATAGTTTACTGAGATTTCAATAATTTCTTTATTTTTTTTCTTTTGTATTAGTCGCCGCCTAGTGACCGAAAGCAGTAAATTGAAATGTCTATTGCTTATTTACAAAAAAATCTAGTTGAGCGACTAGTTTGATTGGTACTCATACTAGTCGTGTTGAGTTTGCTTACAACTAATTGGATACATTGACTGCAGGGTTATTATCTCGTTTATATGTATATATGTATGAATGTTTTTGTGTATGTGTTTGTATGTATGTATTTGTAGGTACATAAGGTTAATTATGTAGCAAATGGTATGTGTCAAACATTTATTAACGAATGACTTACTTACACGCCATCATTTTTATGCGTAATTACACTAACTCACGCTCACTTTAGGTCCTTGTTTTTGTTAATAAAATTGCAAGTCCTTGATTGCGTTGAATTATTTGCACTTCTCTGTCTTCGTTATGTATGCATGCATTTATACCTTTAGAGATCTGATTTTTTTTTTTCTGTGTTTTTTTTTTAGTTCATTTTGTTTTGGACAGATTCTTGTTTAAAGGTAGTAGAAAATATTTCTCCAAAGAGTGCAAACCTTTTTTTGGTGTAAAATACACTGCACACCTCTGGGTTCTTCCTATCACTCATTTAGGGATTTATGCAATTTTTTTTCTGTTGATACAAAAGTGTGTTTGTGTTTTCGTTTCATATTTTTTTTTTTATCTAATAATAATTTGGTTCGTATGAAATAAAATATTCTAATAACGTTATGCGAAATATTTTTCTCACTGTGTATTAATCACTCAATTTCGTTCATTTGAATTTTTTTCAGTGCCTAGTCAAAAAGTTATTAACACTAAAATTTTAAAAGTTAAAGGGGTGAATTAAAAAAAAAAACACAAAATCATACAACACAGTGAGCGAAATATTTTGTGTTCCTTATTTTTTGATGTTTAAAAAAATAATATTTCTATGTTCTTTATATGTTTGTTCCAATGTATACCCATTTTTTGTAGTTTTGTTATGCTTTTCAATGCCAATTGAACTCACTTGATTTTTAAAAATATTTGTGCCCATTTTCATAATTTACAATTGTCAGAGAAAGTGAATTTATAAACTAAAACACAAGTAACAACATTTAGCAATAATATTTATATATTAATATGTACAAAAGTGAAACGAAAAAAATATACACCGAAGAAAAAGAGACACAGCAATGAAAATTAAAAATTTTTTTTCTTGCTTTGAACAGTTTTCAAGAAATTTGCACGACACTTATTTAAAAAAGAAATAATTTTTTCATGTAAGGATTCATAGCAATTAAATTTTTTTTTTTAATGTTTTTGTAAATTTTTTTTTTTTTTTTTTAATATTAATAAGTTGAAATGTTTTGTTACCTAATACTTCGTGTTATTGATCCAGAATGATGAACACGTATGAATTCATTACTTGTTGTTGCAATATGAAAATATGATTGTTTTTCATTTACAAAAAAGGTGTCAGGTACCCAAATATTTTTTATAAACTCAGATCCAACCGATAGTGTTTCTACACCAGGCCGTTTTCTATACGCTAAACGAGGATCGGTCCAAAATTGACGAAAGTAAAAATCCAATGTAAAGTCCTGATTATTGTCATGTATTTTTCATATATTTTTTTTTTTTTGTTTTTTCATTTTTTTTTTTTCGGGTGTACAGCATTTCCAATTAAGCAATTTTCAAGCGATTTTATGTTTGTTTAATTAGTTATTTTGTTGTAGTTTATTTGAGTATGCGATTAGTAGTTGAGCGTAATTGTTGTTGTTGACAATCATCAATCATTTGGCGGCGCAGCAGTTGATAATAATATTTCGCACATTTTTTTTTTTTTTCGCAAAACAATAAAATAGAAAGAAAAATTTGAATTAGTATATTTTTTACGAGAAGCAAAATTTAAAAAATGTTTTGTATGTAGAGTATCAAAGTATAGTTGAATCATTCCAAATAAATTATGTGTCAAACTAGAACTAAAAATAAGTCGCTATACATAATTAAAAATGTTAGAACTAAATTTGATAATCAAGGAATTCTAGAAAAATACTAACTACCTTTTGCTATTATAGAGCAAACAAATTAGTCCAAAAAAAGCGCATCAAGCAAAAATTTAAAAAAATAAAAAATATTATAAAAATCGAAAATCAGCTACATCCAGCGTAATCATAAAAAGATGCGCAATCAAATGCAACAACATGCCAATAGATGTAAATAAAATTTACTACTAACTAACATTAATAGTTTTTAAAAAGTGTTTGTTCTAATAAAAATCAAATTTTTTTAACACGTATGAAAGTGCAAAATCTGCAACAGAAATTTGAAGCATGAAAGAAGCAATAAAGCTATGTTCAGACTACAGTATAAATTACTTAGTATCATATAACTAAGGTATGTTTTTAATTTATCTTCTCTGAACTTGTTTAGGCATGCAGTGAGCGCAAGCACCAACAGCCAAATTCAAGTTACGAAAAATTCTAGTTAACACTAAAATTGATGTTATCCCACAAACTTGCCGGGCTTTGGCCATACGACTGTATGCGTTAAATTTTATCTATTCGAACAACCTAGCCTAGGCGTACACCATCCCTAACTTCATTACACTGCCACCACTAGTTAGCACAACAGAGATAGCAATATGCTATTAAAGGTGAATGCTGATACAGTATAAGTGTTCTATAATGCATTAATAAGAATAACCCAGCAACTTAGAAAGACTAAAACAGCACAAAAGCAAGCGAGGGCTATCAGTCTAGGGTCCGGTGTTGTAAAGTGTAATTAAAGGACAACAAGAGTGAGTGAGCGATGGTGGAATGAGCTTCTCTCTTTCTCTGCTTCAGTAGGTGGGTTCCAACACGCGAAAATTCGGTGCCGGAGTAACTTCTTCTATTCGAATCACATGGTCGAGCCAACGTAGTTTTTGGAGGTAGTGCAGGATAAATCCTTATAACAGACATAAAAGCACACATTTGCCTTTGTACATTTTGGTCAACTCTTACGATGGGTATCGCTAACTCGCATGTCCTAAGCCCATAACCTACAAGCGAACTAGTCCATAATGTTCATTTTAAATATGTACTTCCGACATCAATCAATGTTATGAGGCTTGTGAGAAATATCACACTCACCGAACCTTTGTGTTTGTCATGCCAAAATATCGCCATGTACATAATATATAACGGCACTTCATTGTCTTGATAATTCCACTTTTGCCTAATGAATAAATTTTCTGATTCTATTTTTATTATACCCCTAAATAATTTAGCCTTTTAGAAAAAATTCAGAAATACAATTTTTCGGAAATATTTTTTCAGAAATCATTTTTCAGAAACCAAAAGTCAAAAGGAAAAATTCAGAAAACTTTTTTCAGAATCAAAAATTCAGAAACACATTTACGGTCATGCATTAACCCACTCGTTATCTACATTTTTATTTTTATAACTATATTATGAATGATTTTTTGGTTAGGTTTGAATGGGTTGCGCTGCACTTAATTGGTAAATATTTAAATTTATAAGCCATGAGCGGACATACGTTAACCCATTGACGACCTCAATTTTCTTTTAACTCTGAAATCAAATTTTTTCACATCAAAATAATTTTACATAGACTTAAGTAGTTGATTTTAAGCGGTTTAACCTTTTAAACGCCATACCTTAACCCATTGGTGACCTAAATTTTTATTTACCGTTATAACATTCGTTATCTAAACATTCAGAAAGGAAAAATTCAGAAAGTGAAATTCACATCTAAAATTTCAGAAAGTAATGAAGCGGCAGAAAAAAATTTTAATTTTTGGATCTGAATTTCACTTTCTGAACTTTTACTTCTGAATTTTGACTTCTGAATTTTTGTTTTCTGAATTTATGGGGGAACCGTTATTATGTTACAATTGTGCATTTAAGTACTATTGATCCAGCATGATCATTTGACAAATGCAAACTGCAAATTCTAGTTTCGAAGTGTTTTCTACAACGCCTTTTGATTGATGATTTTTGACTTAGGTCTTTAGGACTTGTGAGCACAGTTGAAATAACGACTTTTTATTTGAGTAAATCTATCTACATATATACATTTGCGGTTGTGATTAAAAAAAACCACCATCGTCAACTGCGTATAATTCATGAAACTATCAATTATTTAGCTCTACTCCTCCAATGACAAACAAAATGGTATTCATTTATGATCTAGTGCAATGTTTCTGCTGTTGCTGTTTCGTTTATTATAAAGAGTTGATAAAGCTGTTTAAAAGTAGATAAAACAGTTTGTGAAATGTAGTGAAAACTAATCTAGTAAAAAAACTTGGGAGTACTCATGTTATTCGCCACACATTCGTCGTGCGTATAAAAAAACACAAGTCTAATAATGTATGAGTTATCGATGTTGATGTGAGAATTTACGTGACATATTTATTTTTACAAATTAAATGGTGATCCTTTGTTTAAGATAACTGAATTCTATTTCAAACAAAATTAGTTTTTAAATATAAAAAAATTATAAAATGCAATTTATTATGAATTGGAACATTATTGCGAGCTAAACTACTAAAGCTAGTGCTACATGGTATAAGTATCTATACTTGCTTTGGTAGAAAGCGCCTGATTATTTAGTCTTTGATTATTTGCGTTTCATGTGAAATTTCTTAATACTTCCTTTATACACATACATATATGTAAGTATTTTGTATGAATTAATTTCGACGTAAACAATTTCAAATGTATGATTGTATGTACATAATTTACATTTAATGCATCATTAATTACTCATAATATTTATATATAGGTTATAGAATTAAATGTTAATATAAATCACAAACTATATGAAATTGATTTGGTTTCCACTCGACTTCTTCGCGCTACAAGCGAAGTAGTAAATATGTACAAATTATATTGAACGTATGTATGTATGTTTGAATAACCTGCTGCATTAAGCAAACTTAAAGAAGAAAGGACATATACATATGTATAGTAGTGTATATATGTACATATACAGTGTATCCCTAAAGTGAGTATGCAGCCCTTTTTCGCAGCACTCACCATTTTTGGCTTCAACAAATTTATTTTAACTAACTTTTTTTAACACAGTTTTTCATAATCTAATACATAAACTTTAAATTATATTTTAAAAATATGTGAAAAATTTGCAAAATTTCGACGAATTTTCATGGAAATTTTAATTTTTTTTTTTTCAGAAGTTTTAGGAATTTTTTTTTCCTCGAGACTTTACGATTTTCCTTCATATATGTACATACATTTATGAACGTCATTTTTTTTATATGGAAAAAGACAATGAAGCTCTTCAGAAAAAAATCAGTGGAAGTTCTCACGGACTTAAGACTTACACCTTATTATACTGAAATTGAATAGCCTACAAATCTGCATACTCAAAATTTTTTTAAAAATTCTGAGCAAAAAGTTGAAAATTTCCAGGAAAATTCGTCGAAATTTTGCAAATTTTTCACATATTTTTAAGATATAATTTAAAGTTTATGTGTAAGATTGTGAAAAACTGTCTTAAAAAAAATTAGTTAAAATAAATTTGTTGAAGCCAAAAATGGTGAGAGCTGCGAAAAAGGGCTACATACTCACTTTAGGGATACACCGTATATGTTTGGTGCTACGCTCCATGAACGCACTAGAGATTTAACTTAAATTAATAAATATACAATATGGAATTTAGTTATTTGTTGTTAGTGAACGGCGTTATTCAGTTACTTAACTAGTTACATATAAAAAGCGAGTGAAAAACATTTTTTTTTATACATAGCGTGTTGGAGTTGTGTCACTTTCTATTCATACACACATAAGCCATTTATAAATGTGTACTATGCGCAATAAAAATAAATACCTATTTTGCTGTTTTTTTTTTTTTTTTTTTTTTTTTTTTTTTTTTGTGTGAATGTGCGCTTTGTATATTTATTAACTCGTCTGTATTTGCCTTGCACAAAACTATTGAATACAAAACATTTATTTATCTATATATACAATGAGTTGCCTTTTGTAAGAATTCATGGAAAAATATTGCTCTGATTGGAAAAATATAAATAAATGGTATTTATGTAATGTTTTTTATGTCGCAATAAGCAGCAAAGATGAAAATTGCAAAGCTTAGCTTCATTTAGTTTGATTTCTATATAAATTCAATTACGCTCACACACACTCGTTTTTTAACATGTGCGTGTGTGTGTGTGTGTATATACATATATGAAATGTGTACTAAATTTTGAGTTTAATTGAATGCAAGTATTACGTGGAAATAAAGTCTAATAGAAAGCATTGAACTAAAGGCAGGGATAAGGGTAGCAGGGCACAAGTAGGAACGACTTAATTTAATAAACTTTGAATGTATGTTTAACCTGCTTGAAACTAAGTGTAAGCCTTGCAACAAGTTTTGTTACAACTGAAGTTGAGTAGGGTAAAATTTTTAAATTTCTTTGTAAGCCATGTCAGGTAAAACAACAAAACTCAAATAAAATACGCGTTTTGACCGCGGTGTCAATAAACCGAAAATAATATTTTTTTTTTTTACTTTTTTAAAATACTTCTAGTAAACCATACTCTATTTTGTTCTAACCTAAGCGAAGCTTCAGGTCGCCAGGCCACCAGGAAATGCCTTAAAATTCGATTACAAAAATCACAATTTTTAACGAATTTTCCCTATAGTTCGATCCATGCGCCACCACCGACTTTTTTTTTCCAAAAATATGCTATTATCACTGGGCTCTACAGCATGTGCCCAGTTTCAAGTCTCTAGTTTACCGGGAATTACTGCACAATTGATGGCAAGATGCGTCGATTTTTCAACGATTTTAATTTGTCTAGATTAGCGCGCCATCTAGCGCAATTCTGTGTATAGTCACCTATGTATCAAGCGTGAATGTTTTAGCTTAAATAAAAAATATAAAATTGTTTTAGCAATACATTATCTCTATTTTTATATTTTTTCCCCATAGAGTAACGAATTAAAAAACTTGAAATGAAGTCAAAGCTTTAATTTTAATCAGATATTACATAACTATTACTTAGAAACGTATGGTCGGTATTTTAGGCACACTTTAGGACTTGCAGCTCAACTTTTTCTAAACGCAATGTTTTATTTTTCTGTGAAAAATTGAAATTGCATTCGGTGCTGATTTAAAATCCAGACATTTTTTTTTTCCTTTTAGGTTATGTTTTTGTTATGAAATGTTGTAATTTTTCTTATTGAAGTAAAGTTATCGTTTCTGAAATGCATATAGAAAAAGGTTTAGTACCGCACTTTTAGCGTGAGACTGTTAAGCGCAACTTGAAAGATACGGATTAAAACATCATTCATTGAGCACCATTAAGTCTCGCAAATTACTGCATTAATATCACACACCTTATAGCGTATTTAAATTTTTGAATGCCTGCATAAATATTTATGAGTTGTGTGAAGGTGAATGGTTAGGTTCTTTATGAATGCAAATATGGAGCGAAAAGGTCACATATCCAACGTTCTTTTTACTTTACGTGGCTATTAATCTTTTAGCTAAAATTACATGTTTCTTCCTCACATTCCCTTTATGATTTAATGCCTAACTATGCATAAGGGCATAAATTAAATATTTTATAGTTTTTGTTGTTGTTCATGTTTAACAGAGCGTCTAGTGCACATCTCTACACATATGTATATAAAAAGGTTTTTGGAATTTTGATTATAGTTTGCGTTAGCATATTAAACGATTTGAAATATGTTTGTGCTTGGGCGCTCCTTCTCTCTTATACTGTGTTTAATGGTACTTTATAAATATGTGTATGTATATACGGCTGATGGAAAAAAGGCAAAAATATAAATGAATTGTCCTTCATAAATAAACATTTCAAGAAAGAAAGGTAAGCCGTAATCTTGATTATATTTTAAATCCAATAGATGGGTTGATTAGTAAAGCATTTAATTTTGTAAGGGTTCAACTTATCTTACTTGTACGGAAGGAATATGAATCTTAATCCTTAACTTGGACTAATATGCGCTAACAAATAAAGTAACGTTAAAATATCTATTAAAGCTTGCCGCTTTAAAATACGAGTACAGCAAGTGAAAATTATTTAAAAAAAAAAAAAAATTTAAACGCTATACATCGGCCCCCCTTTGCAAATATTTCTATCTCAATTTTCATTCATTATGTAAAGTCATTGTCATAAGCTTTTAATAATTTGAATACTTTATACGTCTGCAAATATGTTAGTAGATAAAAAATTTTAATAAACCAAATGTTTTTTAAAATGCGCCAAACACATTTTAGAATTTATATTTAAAATCATATAAGTAAGCAGGTATATACTCGTATTATATAAGTGAGGTATTTTAAGTAGGGCTGTGCGATTAATTGATTAATCAAAATTTTGATTAATCATAATTTCGATTACTCAATTAATCGATTAATTATGATTTTTGATTAATCAAAAAGGGTGTTTACTCGATTAATCAAGATTTTGATTAATCAAAAAGAAAATTAATTGATTAATCGCCTTTTTGATTAATCGTTTTTTGAATAAAATGATTAATCATATATTAAAATGGCACAAATTTAGAAGTTCCTTGATCCTTCAACCATTTGTTGTATCTTCGACATTTTGCCCATGCGCCATCGGACAACACCTCAAAATTTTCTTAAATTTTTTTATTTTTTAATATTTTGAAGCATGTTTGGCTTTTAATTTTTTTTTATTTTCATCTATTTCAAGGCAAACTTTGACATAAAAAAATGAGTAAATTAATCAGTTTTTGATTAACCATTTTTGAAAATACTCGAGTTTGTTTTGATTACTCATAATTTTGATTAATCAAGTAATCGATTAACTGAAAATTTGATTAATCAACTTACTCGATTAATCGAATAAAGGCACAGCCCTAATTTTAAGTATATACCACTAAGTACACACACGCAAACGAATATTTTAAACATTTAAAAATTTTTTAAATTAATTAACACAACAAAAAAATTAAAAAAAAAAAATACGAAAAAACCAAGCGGCATAATTTGGCTGCTTTGTGTATAGCTATTTTAGAAAATGTATGTCTAATGTAAATATGTACATATACATATATTTATGCATGTGTTTTAAATTTGGAAAAACAAAAAAAAAAAATATTTTAATAATTTGGTTCAGCATTACCAAAAAATGGCTTATGAATTTTTCTGTTTTTGGACCAGCCTAATAATTATGCATATTAATTCAATAAATTTGTTTCATGAGGCACGATTTCTCATCACACTTATTATTATTAAATGCTAAAAAAAGTTTTGCTGAGTTCTCTTTCTGTCTTAGTAGTGAGTACAAGTGTCAGCTACTTCATTCAAATACAGAACCCTGTCAGAGTAGCTTCACGAAGCCTTCCTACAAACTAAACTAAAAACATTGATAACACCCAACCAGTGTTGCCAGAAATTTTTAGAGCTTATAGCTAAATTGAAACAAAAAAATAGCTAAAAATAGCTACAAAAAAAATTTCATAGCCAAAAAAAAGAGCTAAAATTTTTTTCTTTAAAAATAGCTAAATGAGCTTTTATTTCACATGAAATTAAACCACATATGTATGTCTGTAGTTACTAAATTATTATAAAGCAAAAAATAATAATAATAAAAATAATAACAATTCAGTCATTGAAAATATATGTACTTTTTAAGTACATAAATTAAATTATAATAGTAACATAAATTATAATCACGAATAGTTGATATACATACATCACTCAAGTTTTATTCAAAAATGAAGTTAAATCACAGCTGTGCAGAGTTCAAAAACAAAGTCATTGTCTTCGTTTAATTCACATGTTTAATCGTATATATTTACTAGGTATACCAAAGTTATGACAACATTTTCCAGGTCTTTTAAGACCGTATCTTATAGTTAGTAAAGAGTTTAACATCAAAATCTCCATTCTATTCCTTTGCTAGGTTTTTATTAAATTCAATACAGAAAAACTTCGTTCTATTTCCGCATTACTAAGCGGTATTATTAGCAAATTAAATACAAACTGTTGTAATTGCTCAAACGGATTTTCATTAATGGCATTTCCCAAACTCCCTTACCTCTATCCAAAACTTAACTTTAGAAGGGGTCTCTTGCCATGGATATGAATAGAGTTTTTTCCATTCCATTTCTATAACAGTAATTTTTTCTGCCTTAAAAGTATCAAATATTTTGGGCTTCACCACATTTAAAGCATTTTTTATAGCAAAAAACTCAATATTTTTTAAAGATTGAATATTTTGTGGTAGGCGTTGACGTAGCTGCTCAATTAACTTGATAATAAAAGTCTGACAAAATTTCTACTATCTATCAACTTTTGAACAGTTTGATAAACATAAGGCAGAGTGCACACGGTCGATATTTATATTCTAAAAAGTTCTGTGAAAATAATTTGGCAAATAACAAAAATGTTTTAGCTAAAATAGCTAACTCGATTTAAAAAAAAGCTAAAAAAATAGCTAAGAGCTAAACCCGAATTTCTATAGCTAAACGTCGAAATAAATAGCTAAATCTAGCTACAAAATAGCTAAAATGGCAACACTGCACCCAACACATCTCACAGCCGTGCCAGTTCAATTACGTTTAACACGCATTTAATAAAAGTTTTTTGGAAAAAATTTGATCACAACGAGCTTAGCTACAAGTAAAGTATAGAAGATGGTTTTGAAAAATTGTTAAAATGTTTGGAAACACGGTAAATGAAAACTACATACTTCAAAATAATGGCATAAAAAATACGATAAAACACGACACTGTTTTTACGACGAAGAGCGAATATTGCCCTATATTGCATGACTGTTCGAAAATATGTTTATATGTTATGGTAGCCGTCAAAACACCAGCGGGAAACTTTAATTCGCTGCACTTAGATACGAATACATCGCACGTCGAATCTTCAAGGTCACCTCACAATTCTCATTTGTAATACCCGCGTCTTCGGCTATCATCAGCTCTAGTATATATTTGTGACAACTTCAAGAAGAATTGAATTTTTTTTTTATAAATGAGATATGAGAATAGCTAAAAAGATATTAACTGAAACTGAGGCTGAAAAAAAATATTTGTTTTTCTCTTTTCATTTATTTAAGTTTAATTGATTTTGTCAAAAAATACATAACTGTATCAGAAATAATTTAATTATGAATGAAAAAGCAAAAATTAACAAAAACAAATTAATATAAGATGCAGTTAGTGTTAGTATGTGAAGTGAGTATTTAAAATGCAGTTTGTTGTATGTGATATGAAGAAAAAATTAAAATAAAAAATGCTAAAAAAAAGACACAATGAGTATGTCTGTCTTAAACATACATATGATAGATGAGTTTATAAATGAAATGATGTATGTATGCCGTGTAAAGTGATTTGGGTGATTGTAGATTACGCTGATTTTAAAAACAAGTCAAATAAATATTTTGCAAGAATTTTCAGTTTCAAAAAATAGAAGAAATAAAATATCGATTTTATTCAAAACAAATCCACTATATTTTTGTTTAACAACGCTTTATTTCTAAAAAAAAAAAATTAACACTGAAATCGTATATGAATTAATGAAAATTTCAATTTGAGTTTGCAAAAATTACTTGCTCCTATTGTTAAAAATAAATAATAATAAATATTTCGATTATGTTAAACAAAAAATTACTTTAATTTTACTATTATAATAAATGAACATGCCAGATTAATATTTTTGAGTATTCAATTTGTAAACAAACATTTGAAAATGCAACAAAGAAATTCATTTAAAATCATTTAAATTTTAATGAAATGTTCAAGAATTGTTATAAAATATGTATGTATGTATATGTGATGGTGTACGTATAACTACAGCAAGTGGATAGCAACAGAGTGGGAAATGTGGATAGGTATTGAAGTTAGATAGCTTTGATAGCATAGAAACAGAAGTAAACATTCAGTTATAGCTTTTTGTTCATATGTATATTTATAAAAGGCCAACAGTAACAGCATAGAAGAAATATATAGATGAGCTATACATATAGATAGTATGGTGATAGGTGTGTATTTTTAGGATATTTTTAATTTCGAAGCAACAACAAATATTATGCTTTCACTGCAAAATTCTGCAAAAACAAATGCGTCATAGTTTTAGTTATACAATTTGCATAGAAATTCACAGCGAGTATGTGTCTTAAGTCTTTTGTTAGCAAACAACGTTTTAGTAGATAATTGTAATTAAATATTTTCCTTTCTCTTGTTTTTTTTTTTTTTTTTTTTTTTACTTAAATTGGTGCTTGCTTCAGAAGCGCACAAAATAAATATAAATTTGTAATTGTTTTATTTTTTTTTTAATTTTACACACAAATATACATCGATCAAGTAAAAAAACTCAAACGAAGCGATCAATTTACAAAAAAAAAAAAATTTTGAATTTAATTAATTTATACATCAGTGTACAGAGCAAAGTTAAACAGCATTGCTGTTAATAAATTAAAATTAATGTACAAATTTAAGTGAGGCAAATGTATGACACGAAAAATGTAAACAAAACAAACGTAGTTAACAGAAAAATAATTTTGAATAATTATGTTGTGTAGTTAAACACAAGTAGTTTAGTGTATGTATTTATTGTGCAGTGTTTAGTTTTTATATATAACAAAAAAGGGCTGCAAATCTAACACCTTGACTGCCGGAAAAAAATTATAAAAAAAAAAATATTAAGAAAATTTCACGAGAAACTTACTGCTGCCGTGCTGATGAAATCATTAATTGTTTTATTTGCAAAAGTTTGCGCAAATGAGTGTGTAAATAAATGAAGTGAAATGCATGAGGTCGTTTTTAGCAAGCACTGCTGCAAGCAGCTACACTAGACCACACAAATGGCCACGCATGCGCGATTTCAGGCTCAAATCCCAAAATTAGATTTCGCTTTTTGGATTTTAAATATTTATCAGCACTTATATATGTATATAGTTTAAGCATATTAGCTGTTGTTTTTTTGTTTAGCAAACACTTAGCAACTTGTGCAATAAAAAAGCAAAATGGAATTTTTTTTTTAAAAAATTTGAAATTTCTTTAGAAAATCAAATGTGTTTTGTTTTGTCTGCACCCAAAAGATCTGCTTGGTTTGAGCTAAATTTCTGCTAATGCGACGTTAACTGCTTTTTATTTCCTGCATCAAATAAATAATTTTTATAAAACAAAACAAGAAAACCAAAAGTTAACCTGCATTTAAGTTATTTATTTCAAACAAATCAAAAAACAAAAATAAAATTGTAAAATCTTTTGTTGCTTTGTTTGTACTGTTTATTTGTTTGCTTTCAATATATTTGTTGTATTTAGTTAGTTAGTTTTGTTTAGCTTTTGTATGTATGTATGTATGTAAGTATGTACGAGTATTTAGCTTATTTAGCGATATGTACCATGAGAACTTCCGAAACCGAACTGATACTGAGCACATACATTGTGACGCCAACCTCCACAGGGGGACCTGGAACATACACACACACATTTTTGTTGTAATTGCAACATATATGATAATAAAATTGTTGTTGTTGTTTTTTAGTTTACCAATTTCTGGTTATATGTAGGTTTTTCATAAGTTTTGTAAACTCTTTTATTTTTTATGTATAAACTACGATACATAGTGGCTGTGAAAAATTTATTTTACTGGACATATTTTTTCTTTTACATACTTTGTTGTTATTATTTTTTTTAGTTTTGGTTAGCATTGTGCTTGGGAATGTGGTTATGAAATTATTGCTTTTGCTAAGGGATTAATGGGGTTTAGTACTGAACATAAACATAAAGGACACACATTTTTGTTGTTGTTTTTTTGTTTTACTTGGTTCATGTTTAAGCATAACGCTTGGTTGTATTCAAAAGCAGTTCGTTCACAAAATCACACAAAAACAAATAGTTTTTTTTTTGACGAGACATTTCATTTTTTCAAAAACAAGTAAACAGTATACATATAGGAGTAGCATGGCAGTGGAGGTACGTATTTTTAGTTACACGATATAACCAATATAACGTATAAAAATATATTACTTTTGTAAGTTTGTTAAGTGGCGGCTTTAAAGCTTTAGCAGTTGGTCCTATGCAATCGATTGCCAGTGATATCAATACGGTCTCGAGTTATATAATATCAAAGCAGGAAATATGCATTTTTTAAAAACTATAATTAGCTATCGTTGTTGTATCAAAATAGTAAAAAAAAACAACCATTTTTATAAGCGCATTTGTTTTTATATAAAGAAAACAAATTTCCAAAAATCAGCTAATTCCTTTGGCGGTTTAAGTTAAGTATCTTATTGAAATTGAATGAGCTACAAAACTGCTTATTAAAAAAAAAAAAATTTTAGTAAAAAGCTTGAATTTTCCACACAATCCTATGCTTTCATGCTGACTTTTTCATGAGAAATTATTAAAAAAAAAAAAGAAAGTAATTACTGCGGAAAATTTGATTTTTTTTTAAGGGTGGCTCATTTGGAGTTTGGAGTGTGAGTCACGGTATAACACTGTGATAGTTTTGACAAACAGAAATAGACTTTGGCTTTTATGATTGTGATTCAGACCTGTCTTTGTTGTTGTTGTAGCAACAAAAATCACTCCCCGAAGGTTTTGGTGAGCGTTGTCGAGATAAGAGAAGATGGGTAATGAGAGTTGAGAGGCATCACAGCCGTAGATCAACCATCGAATTGCACATCATTACCTTTGTGCATATTAGTCGTCTCTTACGACCGGTATGCCTACCGCTGGCATATTTTAAATCCCCTATCTTTCGCTGCTTTTACTTGTTTCCACATCACTCCATATTTTCCCCAAGAAATGGTTCAAGAAGAAATTCGATTTATAATTTACCAACACCATGAGATCAATTCAATATTCAAATAAAAGTCTCAGTGGTAGTGATTACTAACTTTGTTATAAAAAAAAAATTTTTTTGGGCAAATAAATAAATAACTTTGATAGCAAAAAATAATATCTAAATTTGGATCAAATATTAAAATTTTATTTCTACTCATTCAGTTTTAGTGGTATTCACAATACAACTGATGAAATACTTTTAATTCGATACAATGGTAAACTCAAAACAAACTTAAATTCATTAGAGACTAGAGCTACCAGCGCTAGGTCTTAGATAAAGTTTATTAGGACTAAACAGTGGCTCTCATATTGACCGCAAACTTGATCAGCGGTGGTCATCTTTGCATTATGGTTCAAAAATTCCATTTACCTTGCACTTTCTGAACTGAAATTTTATTAATTTTCATTATTATTTTATATGCGCCCTCCACTGCCATCTAGACATGGACGTTACGTATACGCACCGTACGCTGCTTAAACTAAATATTCTCTGTGCTTTGTTGCTTAGAAAACAAGACACATAAGACATTTTATGATTATACTCATAAGTTAATATTTATTATTTTTCTATTTCCTGCTTACACTTTGTTAATATCTCATACACATAAAAAAATTTGTCATACAAATTACGTTTTTGTCGACTGAAAACCAAATCAATCTAAATTCTCTTCTTCATTAATTGCATTTTTTTCGACTGAAGTTAAATAAAAAAAAAAAAAATTTGTTATGCTATAATGTTGTTGTTGTTTTTTTTTTTTTAATATTTACGCGTCATGTTTGAATGTTTGAATTTTTGAATTTTATATCAGAGTGCGTACCAGGATGCAAGATGAAAATACTAAGCAAATTTCACAATCAAAGAAAGCAAGAAATTAAGAAGACAATTTAGATTAACAAAAATAAAATAACAATGTATGCATGTACATATGTATGTATGTATCTATGTATGGATGCATACAAACAGAAAATGATATGAGTTTGTATAGGTGTGTAGGGTAGTAGCATTTTTGGTTTTTGGCAAAGGTTGTATGTGTAGTGTGCTTGTGGGTAACTGTGCCAATTTATTTAAAAGCTAAACATACGAAATTTTAGTGATTTGTTTGTGATGGGATTTGTAGTGACTTGCATGGTTGTTGTATTGCATTTATGCTTTCTTAAATAGAGCTAAAAATGGGCAGCACATTCTGGGAAACAAGACATTTCAGCAGCTATGATTTTTGTTATAAAATTTTTTTGTTTTTTTTTTTTGCCAAAAATTCAAATTCAACTATAAACAAATACGCTGGCCTTATGCTTGAGTAGCGTTTTTTTTTTAAGACAAATTTTATTTTTTATTTATATATAGTAAGCTAGATAGTTGAAAAACTAAGTTCTGCGCATATCTATTAATTAACTCAGAAGCAAGGAACATTCCAAAAAAAATAATTTGGGTTTAGGAAATAGCTACTAAATGGCCTGATAAAAACTTTTAGTTTAGTTTAGTTTTAGTTTTAAGTTAACCTTACTTGAAACCATCGTTTAACCTACTAAGACATAATTTTGTATGAAAATGTTTTTTTTTTTTGGCTTTTTCTACTTGCTTAGCTTTAATTGAATTAAATTAAACTTAAAAATATGTAAAAAAAAAATTTGCAACAGCAATAAAAACAAACATTAGCTTAGAGCAAACGCTAGCACAACAATACTAATTTGACAGGGAATTAGAGAACAAGAGGAAAAAAAAGAAAAAATGTATGAACTAAAAAAAAAAATTATTTAAAATAGTTTCAAATGCAAGGTTACAGCGCACAAATATTGCTATCGCAAACAAATCAAATAACTACCCAACAAGCAATGAAAGCATTGAGCAAAAACTTTTTTTGAAATCAGCATAACGTTCATATAAAGCTGATTTTTCGTTTAGAAACTATTGGAAACTAAGCTTTGCCTATCGCGAAAAGGCAATTGCTTTGCACTTTATTATAATAAAAAAAAAAAAATGTTATAAATATTTTTATTATTCTATCGCTAAACAATGTTTTTCATCTTTTAACCAATTAATAGTAAATTTTGGAAACACTTTTGTCAATTTTTTTTTCCTGCACAAGCTTTAAGGCTAAATTATTTATAAAAATGTATGCTTGAACTTTAGAAAAAAATATAAATAAATAAGTAATAATAATTCAATAATAATGCAATAGTAATTATTATGAAGTGAACTTGAGCTCATTAACCTCCAAAAAATACGCGCAAATAGTTATTTTTTAAAAAAAATATTTACAAAAATGCTTGTTGGGTAATATCATTGTATGTATGTATGTGGGTGAAACTCTCACGTCAAACAAAATTAATAAGCTATTAAAAATTTTTAAAATTCATCTCAACTATTTAGCAATTAATTTCAATTTGAAAGAAAAGTCAACAAAAAACTATTAAAAAATTTAAATGAAGTATTAATAAGGCAGACGCAAAATATTTAATTAATTAGAAGACAATACGTTCAAAACTAAATGCTAATATCGAGAAAAATATTCAAAGTAAACTATTGGAAAACATTAAAATTTTGTGTTTTTTATTTTGTTTTTTTGTTTTTTTTTTTTTTTTGAAAAAAGGTACATTTGGTCATATTTTGTACCATTTTAACTTCAGACAGCGAGCTGATCGATAGCACATACATGGTGACTCCAACTTCAACGGGAGGTCCTGAAACACGGATATGTTGAGTCAATTTAAGAAGGCAAATTAAATTTTCAAAAAAAAAAAAACAAACTAGAAATTATATAATTGAAGAATATGTAAACTACAAAATGAAAACGAAGAGACAAGTGAAAAGAAATATAGTTATGTAAAAAAAAATAGTTTTTATATACATATGTATGTATGTATATAATAGAATGATATGCGACTCTTAGTAAATTTTCAGCTTAAATGCTAAATCTGTGTTTTTATTTATTCAATTCTTTTAATTAGATACGCATATATGTATGTATTGGTTGATTAATTTTTGTATGCAGCTGCATATGTATGTATGTATGATGCAAGGTAGAGTATGTGATGTGAAAGTGTTTTTATGTATGATTTTTAGAATAAAAAAATTAAGAAGAACCGAACTTCGGTTTTTATTTGGCTTGGGTGAGGTTGCCGAAAAGTCTGATTTCCATGTCAATTCTGTTTCAGATTATCATAAACTTTTTTAATTTTTTTTTTTGCTAGTTGTAGAAAAACAATCTTTTCTGAATAGCTTTTATTTATAAAAGACTTTTATTTTTGAAGTAATTTTTTTTTTTTTTTTGGAACACATATGTAGTTCTGGGCTTACTTTCAAACACGTTTTGTTTATTTTTCGCAATTTCTTGTTACCACATTTTAAGAAATTTTCCAAGTATCATAATACGTGCTCCACCTCCAAGTTTTTTCCATCTGCATTGCAGCAAAGCAGGGTTCTGAGCGATCACATAATGTTCAAACGGAAATTACCTTAATATAATTTGCCCGTAAATAAAAACAGACTTAATATAAAGTTCGTCAACAGCTTGCAGTACAACCAATAGAGCTTTAAGCTTTCCACCATGTTTTTAAGAAATTATTATTTAAAAAAAATGTCAACAAAACAAACTATAAAGTTTTATTACATTTTTTTTTATATTTACATATATAAAAGTTGTACTAGCCGTAAATTAAAATCGCGAAAATTCTGTGTGACGATTTTCGAAACTTTGTAACGCCTCAAAATCCGATGTTCGGTACTTCTGTACATAATATGATATTCATATATGTATGTACATGGTTTAAATATTTTTCGTATATATTATGTTCATGTGTGGTGGAGGATATGAAATATATGCAAAAGTGAGCAGAAAAGTCAATATGTTAAGCATTCCTTAAATAAATTGATATGTTTTTATATATGTATAATCTGTTGGTTTTATGTTTTATACGTATAATATAATAATGCTAAATTAACACTACAATACAAAACCTCAACCACAATTTTATGTTCTTTCAATTTAGACCAATTTTTTTTTTTTTTTTTTTTTTTTGTAATTTCCCTCAGCTTAATGTTTTGTCCTACTTAATTGTACATCGATTTTTGTTTTAGAAAAAAATATGAATAAATAAAAAATTGTTGATTGCTAATATTACTACTTATTGTTAACTGTACCCTATTTTTATATACATATACTTTTAGAATTCTTGCAAACATGAAACTCACCTCCATAGTTAGGTCTTACTCTTTTGTCATAACTAACACTAAATGAATCGAGTATAGCGGATATGTTAACATCGCCCAACATGCTGCCGCCACCAGTCCTATAAAGAAAATACAACAAATAAAACTTTTTTTAGCTGTAAACAGAAATAAGATGTAGTATATATTATTAATAAGGACTCTGAAATTTTGTTCATGATAAAAAAAAAACTGAAGTAATGAATAAAATTTTATTTTTGTAAAACATTTTTTGTAACAAAAATAAGTAATTAGAATACAAAGGTCAAAGGTCTCTTCATAATCACTTATCGCGATATTTCCTAAGCATTTCGGGATTGCTTTAGATATAACTTCTGTACCTGCTTAAAATCTTTTCAGGATTGTTTTCGTGACCATTTCAAGTTCGTTAAAATTGATTGATCAAAATGTTTAAAATGGCATTTCCATACGAATTTTGAAATAAAATTGCTTTACCAACCATTTTTAACATAATTTGAGTCTTAATCAAAATTTTATTGGTAATTCAAATTAATATTATCATTTATTTATTTTTTTTTTTGGAACATAAACAGCGAAAAATTAAAAAAACTTTTCCGAAAATTTAAAAGTTTTTTATTTAAGCGGATCGTGAGCCTGATCCTTGCATATAGAAGTATACATATAAAGTTCAAGCAAAGGTTGAATATGACTTTCGGAATCCCTCTCTGCAACCCAAGGCTCCACAAGAGTTGTTTATGACATCACACACATGGTGCACGAACGAAGATGGGGAAATTCCGGAATGAGCATGACTACCGCATTAGACTACTTCCGACAAACATACATACATACATACACCTTATTCAATTTGTTTTTCTAATTAAAAAAGTTTTCTTTTCAAGCCTCACACAATTACAGCACAAACACGCACCCACATAATAAAGCAAAGGTGCATAGAACTAAAGACCAACAACAAATAAAGCATTTATGTATAAACGAGACGAGAGACTACGCAAAAAAGGCCTCAAAGCACAAACACGTAAGCAAGCAGAATGAAAAGATCCAAAAACTCAAAGACAAACAAAAATTATAAAAATCTCACGCGATACGCAAAAAAAAAAAAACACAAAAAAAGAAAACCAAATAGACCGAATGTCAAAAGCGAAAACGAAGAAATAAACATTAGCGAGGATATTTGAGAAGAAAAACAAAAAAAAAAAAAACAAGATAAAAGGAATAAGTATAAGAAACTAAGGAAGCTGTAAAATGGAATTGCAAAAAACTGACAATAAAAACGTAAAAGCAGATAAAAACTTTTTAAATGAAATTTTGTTTGACTTACAGCAGCAGAGCAGTAAAAATTTTACAAGGACTTTGTGTGCGTACGTTAAAACAGCTTAACTTATATATAAAAAGGTGCATATGTATGTATACATGTGTTGCGATATATGTATATGTAAATAAGTTCACGTATTTAAGTATACAAAAATATATATACATATATTGAGAAACGCGCATGCACAAACATAAACTTGTCCGGGCACACAGCGCAAAACAATAACAGCGACATTGTTGCTGCTTAGAATCACAAAACTACAGAGAGAAGTTGCTTAGTTAGTTTGTTGTTGCGGCAGAGAGACAAAAAACAACAAACAAAAAAAAAAATAAAAAATCAAAAAAAAGAAACGAAAATCAAAAAAAAAGAAACAAAGAACAATACCAAAAACAAAACCTTGATTAAATTGAGGCCAAACCAAGTAACACATCCGCTTAAGCCATGTGTACGTTTACGAGGTTAAATGCCATTGCAAAGGACAAAAACAACAAAAAAACCAAAAAAAAAAAAAACCGAAAAGAGACAACAAAATTTAGCACCAAAAAATGTCTGCAGTAAAACGTCAAAATCAAACAAAAGTCGGTAACCCTCAAAGGAATGAAAATGTATATATGTGTGTGTGTAAATATGTATGTATGTACATATGTAGCAAACATAAAAGTTACGACGACGACCAAATGAACAGCTGCAGCTGAACAAAATGTTTGATGCAAAGGAATTTTGTATTTCGTGAGTACTGTGTCGCCGTTAAGGGAGGCCTACCACCACAAGCTCTACTGTTATGTTGGTCATATTTTGTTGCTTTATTGCTTGTGGCGTCGCTCAGTTTGCTTACTTTGGTGTTCAAAGTGAGTACTACAGAGCATAAATTAGCTTTAGTCGGGCACAATGTGTTTGATATTGAGCGCATATACGAAGTGGCATGTATCTGTGTGTGTGTGTGTGAGAGCTACCGTAATATATACGATAAAGGAAAAGCTTTGCGCAGGTTAAGCGCATACATACATACATACATATGTATACAAAAGTTGAGTTAAATAATTTAAGACAGCAAGAGATACACATTCATATATGTATATGTAGGTAAAAAGCAAAAAGCGTTCTAACTCAAATGTTCTTTGCTCAATTTTGATTGATTGGACTTACTCCAAAATAAATGAACTAAAGCACAGAAGACCCCTACAAACTTATATATGTACATACATATTTACATATGTATATTTTCAAGTGACCATAATAAGCAGTTTTTAGAGCAGAACTTCATGCTGAGCCTCTTAACGCTCACGACTTTACCTCACTTTTCAGCTATGCAGCCAAGAGGCTAGTACCGGAGTTTAGTCTTTAGACAACGAAACTCACAGCAAAACATACAATGGAAGATTAAAGCTAATACGCAATTATACAATAACAGGACAATGTCTATAGCTTGCAGATATGTACATTCAACAAAAATGGATGGGAAGGGTCATTATTAAGCCAACAGAAACCAAAAGCAACAGTTTTTATAATTACTATCTGTCTGTCACTCTGTATGATTGAACTAAAATTTCAGCGTTGCATTACTAGACATCTGATTTAAAATTTTATGTTATTGTTAGTTCGATAACTTGGCCGATTTTGGAGCTATCGATTAATATGTGGCACAGGGTGACATAAAATGTGGTTTTGCACAATATCCAACGTGTTAATGGGTGCTGCAATATGAAATGTGATTAAGTGCCATATCTCAACTAGTTTTGAAGATGTTATGATTAAAATTGTACTCAGTACTTTATAAGATATGAGACACTGCGAAATGTATGATTTGGCTGTTTCAAAAAATTACAAATATTCCACACATACATACATACATATAACCAAAATATTTTGCGCAGTTAATTTTCATTATTCGATAGAAAATTCTATTCAATATTAGTAGATTAACTCCATGGTCGTTGGTGGGATTTTCGGCACATTTTGCATAACTTTGTCTCAAAACCATATTTTTCAGTAACGGCAAAAGCTAGATCATGCAAGCAAAAAAGGTCTAAAAGTTCCATATTTACAAAATACTGAGATATCGGTAAACCTTTCAATACTTTGCATTGGAAACAGTTTTTGAAAACATTTTTTTCTTTTTGGTAATTTTCAAAAATAACTAAACGCCGGTTTATGAAGGAAATTGTAAGAAAAAATATTTTTTTTTTTTTTCAAGTTTAGTTTGAAATGTGTCATGCTTACAATTTTTATGAGTGAAGAAATTAGGTACTAATTTCATATTGTTGAAAACTCTCAAATATCTATAGAGTTATCTCATATAGAGTGGTGTGCAAACTGTTGGTCTTGATAAAATTATTTTAAAAAGTATGTATAAAAACATGTGTTACGGTCTAACAAAAGAACTGTAAATTTTATTTTAAAAATGTACTCAAAATTCCGAAAAATTCAAAGAAATTTGATCAAATTTTAAACTCTGTTCACAGAATTTTTAGAATTTTTGCATAAAATAAGTTAATATTAATTCGAAATTTTTCTTAGTATATTAAGCTAAAAAAATGTGCAATTTTGAGTGTCACTTACTGTATACGCAATTACTAACCTCATAGCCTTTGTAGCTCAATTTTATATAAAATAAAGTGCAAGTAAACGTAAAAGACCGCAACGATTTAAGCGCAGTCGAGTTAAAAGGCATTTGAAAAGAAATGTAAAAAAAAAACGCTCTCTCGGCTTTATTATCCTTGCACACGAACACACGCCCAGTTCATTTAGTTCAACTGAGTTCAGTTTTACTTTTAACATCAAATATTTAGGTTTGTCTGTATGCAGTTTTTGACTTTTCCTTTTCAGCGAGTTTTCTTACTTTGTAGTCGGAACTACATACATAAGTATGTATGTATATAAATCTAGGCATATATATGTATGTATATGTAAGTATTTTTGTGAATACAAAGGTGTTCGTAAGTTTGTTCAATCGGGTAATTCTACCACTTTTTAACGTTTACATCGGCATTTAGTGCATAACAACATTTGATAATCATAATTTTTTTTTAGTAGCTCAATTAAATATGTATGTATGACACTGTTGAGTTACTTAATGAGCATGTTCGTACTAATTTGATTGTTCTATTTTCATGCTGAGGTGTGAAAGATTTTGATTTGCATGTTTTGGGTAGTAATTATATTGAAGTATATTAGGGTGGGACTACTAAGTTATTTAAAACTGTTTTATTTATTTTTTCTAATTTTTGTTAAATGCAAATTTTTATTTTTTGTAGATCACTCTGTAATTCGCGCGGCTCACCTTGTTACAACTTTTTTGCTACTTATTGTTGTTAGTTTCGTTTTCAGTTCCATCAATTGAAGGCGCCGGAACATTTTAAAAGGTCCATAAGTAAACATAATGGGCCTATACCAAAAATATATAAATTGATTGCCAAAGGAAAAAGAAATATAAATTTTCGCAAATGGCCACCCGTTGCCACGCTCCTTTTATAGTGTATCATTCCACAAAACTTGTAAAAATGTATATTTGTTGAAAAAATTGATTTTATAATGTCAGCTGTTTACTATGAAAATATTTTAGATCAGTTGAGGACCACGCCCACTTTTCTAATGTATTGTAAAAAACTTTTCACAAGCAATAAACGTTTCAACTAAAACTCGTACGCTAGTAAAGGGCAGTAGGTGTGACACTGTCTGCATTTGAGTATAGACGCTTTTAGGGCCTCATTTGTATTGCGTACTAAAGCTCAGACGAACGATTCGTCTCCTAACGATTACGTCTAGCAAAAGTATGCTCTATCATTCTCGTTTGCCTATGAGTTTTTGACAACTAATTTATTTTATTTTTATAAAAAAATTGTTTTTTTTTTATTTTATATTATGCTACTTTAGTTTCAAAATCATATCATTAATAAATATTTAAATCATGCAAGCTTCCGTATGATTTAAAATTGTTTATTCTGCTTAGATGAATACTTCGCAATGAACAAACATTTTGTTGCGCTCCCTTAATGTGCATTATACCAGATTGCACCGTACACGGATGTACTTGGTATATACTCTCCAACATGTGCCCCACCTTCATGATGGCTGCTTTGAGAAACATGTCTTAATTTTCCATCTCATTGTGCACTTTTTTGCTCCCTCGTTAGTGCATTTTACTACCACACTTTCGCATAGTACCATGCACCCACATAAACTTCAACAACATCAACAACAACAAGCACGTATTGCGCTCCTATGTCGCCTATGTGAAAACTGAACGACGCAAAATACATAACAATAGCACCATTTCACCATTATCTCGATTGCTGATGGTGTTGCCCACTTATCAGCTTCTTAAGTGCTGGCGCCACAGCATGCTTTGCCAGTTTATGACATGAGAGTGTTACTATGCCGCTCACCAATCGTCTTTCCACTCTTTGTTCAATTCAATCAAAACAAATCAAGTGTACGCCTGCTGTGCCCACACAACAGGCATGAACAAGTTGCTGCTGCATTTTAGGCACAACAAGTAACGGGTGGTACTCTCGTAGAACACGCGGGTGGGCATAACTATTTAAATGACGTTTCTCTTGCTTGTCAGTTGTGTGTCAACACCAAACATTTTCTGTGTAATAACCAAAAAGGAAACTGACATCAAAATGTTGTTTGAAGTGAGGTGGGGGAAAAACTAAAAAAAAAAAAAACAAATACAACTAGAGTTTTCGTACTTGTTGTGCTTATGAAAATGTCCAAGTAATTTTTAGACAATTGTCGTGTAACTGTCATTTGCTTGCGTAACGGCTCCCTGTCATAGCTTTTAAGTTTACAAGTGGACTGACGTGTAAAATAGGAACAATGTTTTCATGTCAAATAAAAAATTGCAGGCTAAATATGTATGTGCAGAACCATGCGAGATATCGTTGGGAATCATTAACCAGATTCCAATTTTTCCTTTTTAAACTTTTCCATTCTTCAAAGTGACGTCCTCCTTACAATATAGAAATTCTGCTATAAACGCACAAATGTTTTGAAAAGAATTTACCCAGCATACCATAGCAGTTCTGCATGAGTCAGAAAGAAATTTTAAATTGAAGCGTTTATGATCTTTATGGGCTCCTTGATGAGCCCGATATGAGCGCATGTCACTTTTTGCGTTGATCATTTGATATGTGACTAACTCAATATATCATACGATTTTGAACAAGAGTCATATATGACTCCCCTTTTTTTCTCATAATGAAATATGAGTTCATCTGCTAAATGAACAATCTCCATATAAGGCTCATTATTTTCATCACATCGGATCCATAAAAGAGTCATACATATATGATCGTATTTATGAGCATTAAATTTTTCACGTATAATGAATATTTCGAGAATGTTTTTGGGGTAAAAAAAAAGTTTGAAAAGTTTGGAATTTACTACAAAATTTTTTTTAAAATTACAGCTTCGGGCTTGGCGTTATAAGAGTCTGCTCTGTTTAGCAGATGTTTTCCGTGTGCATACCGCAAAAATTTTATATTACTCTGAAAAATATTTTTTGATAAAATTTAAAATTTTAACTGAGAAAACACTTGAAGTAGACATCTCTGTATTTTTTTTTTTTTTTTTTTTTTTTTGGTATTTGCAAAATGCCATCAAAATGTCGGTGGTGGTCGGTTTTAGATAAACCTATTTTTAGCTGAAGATAAGGAAATCCACAAGATACGTAAAAGGCCTGCTCAAACAAAGTTATCATAACAAAAACTAAGCAGTTGGCAAATAACTTTACCATCATACACTTGTAATGAACAAAAACAATTTTCGTGCCAAATTTCGTAAGTACTTTTCGACTATTTTTATTTTTTTTTCCAAAAAAAAAAGTACGCTTGCTGACAGCTGCAGCAGCTGCCAAATCAGTAAGAATTTATGAGTACTTAAATCTGCTGAAAATATTGGCACACGATTGCTTTTATCAGCCCCCAACACGCTACGCATTTAGCTTATTACCAAAAAAAAAAAATTATATTTTGTTACCGCATCAATAAAAATCAGAAGATTCTCTATTAACCTATAAATCGAATATCATTTTGCAAATGCGTTTTTTTGCTTTGCTAGCATTTACTTTATTTGTTCCTTTCTTTCTTTCTTGTTGTGGTACTTAGTGAGCTTTAGGAAAATACAAAAAAAAAAAATAATGTCTTAAAGGCGCACGAAGTAAATGTGGAGCCAATGAACTCCATTGGCAGCACTGGCATTAGCGAGCGACCAAGTTATGTGACAAACAACGAAATGTTTTCATTAGCATTGACAATAATTTACTTTGACTTTTGTTGTACGCTCAAGGAATATGTAAATATCTGTCAATGATAGAAGCAAATATGTAAATTTCTTTGGTAATAATAGAAGTGAAGAGTCACATTATGCACAACAACAACGCCCACTTAATGTTAATCAAAGGCAATATGCAATAATTACATATATACTCATGTACTTATGTACATAAATAGATATATACATACTTACACATATAAATTTAGACTTCAAATCGACTATTTGGATAAACCAATCGATGCTTGCATTACATGCATGTATGTGTGTTTATTAGACAGGGCAAACATTTTTTTTTATTTTTTTTTCAATAACTTATTAATTACTTTAATCTAACCTTTTTTTTGTTAAACTACACAACTGCATACTCCGAAATCATTTTTATTTTCTTGTCGCAAATAGAAAAAGAAGCAGATATTTATATATTGTTTGTGTTTAGGAAACGTGCTTTTTTATTTATAAAAGTCATTAATACTCACTACTTACTCACTTCAAAACGAATTTAAATTTTTTCAATCTCTTTTCGCACTGGATAGTACTACATATACACAAATGTGCGTGTTTTTATACATAAATTATAGTCTTCGCATAATTCTGGTTTCACTCAAAATACTCATAGCCCATGCCATTACATTTTTTCCAGGAAACCCATACCAAGCTCCCATAGTGCAAATCAGGCTCAATAAGAGCACACACGCGCACGCTCATTTGCATGAAAACTACTTAGAATATACTTGAATATGGATTTAGTTACATATGTATGTATATATAGGTACTTTAAGTGCGTACACAAGTCGTCGTGTTTCGCTGTAGAAAAGAATGGAGTAACTATTTTTCTTAAAATATTGGGAAAGATGGATAAATGATTTACTCTTCTTGAAGTTTTATTATATATATATATATATATATATATGGCGCGATATACAACAGTTATATCATCAACCTCCTAGGAGATTTTTGCGCCGAGCTTCTCTTCCAATTTGTGGTGTGCCGCTTTGAAATTTTTCCTACAAATTGGCGGGACCTACGGTTTTTCGCCGACTCCGAACGGCATCTGCAAAGCAGATGAATTTTTGCTGAGAAGCCTTTCATGGCAGAAATACACTCGGAGAGTTTGCCAAACCACTTCCGAGGGGCGACCCCGTTTTGAAAAAACTTTTTCAAACCACTTTTTGATGTAACCTGTACCAGGGCTCGAACCCGGACCCTTGGTGTGGTAGGCCGACAACACTACCTCCACACCACGGTGGCGGTTTTATTATATATGTACATATAAAGATACTTGCAAGGAATTGAGCAGATTGGTTTTTCAAAATTATCTACGGTTTTCGGCGCTTCAAAACTTATTTCAACTTGCGTCTTGTTTTCCTAAAAATTTAATTTTTTATATTGGTTTTCCAAAAATATCTCCATTTTGTTATCTATTTCTAAAAGTATTGACTCTTTCGTTTTTCAAAACTTTTTCCTGCTTCCGTGTCATTTTGCTAAATGCGTCCAAGTTCGGTCTGCTTCAAAACATATCGCGGTTTCGGTTGGGGTTGTTTTTTCATTTCCATTTTTTTTTTTTTTTGGAGTAATTAAACTTTTTAAACAGTTTTTCCAAAAAAAAAAAAATATTTTTCAGTTTCGTTTTCCAAATTTGATTTCAGTTTGGGTTTAGTTTTCAAAACAGCATGCGGTTTCGGTCCATTTCGCTAAACTACTATGGTCTACTCTTTCAAAACACATTAAGTTTCGGTCTCCTTTTAAAAATCGCTTTTCTAATCTAGTTTTTCCAAAAAAAAAAAAATTATTCGAATATGTTTCCTTTTCGTTTTTGAAACTTTTCGTTCCCCTTTCATGCCGTTCTCGGGTTTTCAAGATTTTCGTTAACGGATTTTGAAAGAGCTCGGGTGTATCGGTTCCGATTGAATACTCATATATTTTTATGTAAGTTTCGGTTTTGGTTTTCGTGTTGCAGTTCCGTTTTCCATTTCGTTCTTTAGTTTCAGCTGTTGCTGTTTCAATTTCGCTTTGTTCTTCACAAGAGAATTTATGAAATGAACGGTCCGAGTTTCATATCACTCTTAAGTTTCAAATAGTCTTTTTTCCTATTCCGTTTCATTCGTTTAAACTATTGATTTCGCTCTCGTTCCGATTTTCGTAAGGGTTCCTGTTTCGAACTTCAAAATAACTATTCGAATCGATGCTTCCCATTTAATCAAGAACTTGAACTAACAAAGTCAAAAGCAGCAAGTCAAAATCACTGCATAACTTTCAGTTACTCTGTTTTGTTATTTAATGCGAGTCATGTGCGAATATGCGCAAAACAAACCGTCGATATAAAAGTGCACTTAAGTATAGATGGCTATAAAAACATGCAAAAACAAAACTTATTCTTGCTTAAAACAAGCTTCAGTCGCACACAGCTCCTTCGGTTCGCAAGCAGTGAAGCAAATTCTCGAGCTTCATCGTGCACAGAAACTTTCAGAAAAGCACATATCCGCAAACGAAATGTATTTCCGTACATTTTTACTTTACTGCCTTGTCGCTCTCTACCACTAAATCTGCAATACGAATAAACACAAGTTGGTGGGGAAAGGAGTTAATATTTTCAATCGAACAAACAATCTTCAACGTCAATTTAACTCCTTCTGCCTCGCCTTCTTCGCGTTTGCCATGGCAGCGACACAGTTTGTGCTTCGTTTCTTACTTGCGCTATTTTCTTTTTATTGCATTCTTTTTTTGTGGATTTTTATGAACTTTTTCATGTGTACACACATACACATACATACATATATGCATTTATGCCTATTAGAGCGTATCGGTAACAAATTTTGCATATTTCTTTAGCACTTTTAGTAAGCTATCTTTTATATCGGAAATACATTCGTCGATGTTCAAGGACACTGCCGTAAAACAAACCCGTTTTAAATAAAATTTTTTCAGATATTTTTGATAGCCTTCTCCGAGAAACTCAACTATTCCACTCATTGGATGATATCATTTAGTGTATCGCGCATCTTTTTATTTTTTATTATTTTTTTTTTTGTTCAGATCCGCCTTAATGTAGATTGCATTTGAATGAAGTGGCAAGGCGTATGAGTAACTTTTTCAACATAACTTACGAAGTGCAAGAAAAGTGAGCAGCTAACATTGGAAAGTTTAAGAATGTAAATATATTCGGCACTAATATTTGTAAGTATGTATATGTAGGTATGTATATATAAGAGTTTATATTTGTATCAAGTGAAATTTATAAGCACAATTGCAGGGTTTTTTTGAAAGTAATTAAAAAATCCTGTCATAGCAAACTATCATTTACCAAACTGACTGAAATATCAGCCTATCTGAGCTGCGAAATCGGAAAAGGCCTCTCATAGATTTACTTTCGATAAACGGTACTTCGCACAATTTGTTAGATATTTAATAATAAATTTATTAATAAAACTGTATAAACTTTTGTTTCGTAAATTATTAAATTATAAATTCAAGCATAAGTTCTTCTAATGCAGCAAGAAAAGTGAAATGGTACACATTCTATTACTTCTTCTACAAATTCTTGCTACTTCTCATTCTAACTTTTTTTTTTTTCTTTTTCTTTTTTTTTTGTTTTTTTTTTTTTGTAAACCAAAGAAGCGCACTTTTGTTGATTCTCAATGACATCTTGCACGAACAACTTCAATTTTTCAATCATACTTCAAAAGTAATAACAATTTGTGTTTAATGGCACTTAAACTCTGTCACTGCCATAAGCATTTCAACATGACCACAGCTACAGCATAAAAGTCAGAAGGGTTAAAATGCACAAGTGACGTTGCAAAAGAAATGCGACGGCAATTGACATTACAACAGCAACGTCGGGATAGATCACAGTTAAGTGCCTGCTTAAGTAAGGGCAACGCAAAAGCTTAGGACAAGGCATAGTACATATGAGGCAGCAAAGACAAGTTTTATATCCGAAGTGCTTTAGGCTGCAAGATTTTGCTTTTTTTTTTTTTTGCATTTATTTGTAATTTTTAGTTTTTGTTCCATAGTGTTCCTTCAACGCATGTTATTCTTAATCATGTTCTGTGTAGTGGAATATAATTTTGAATTCATAATTGAAATAAAAAGTGATCTAATAATATAACAGGATGGAGATATTCAAATGGGATCACACCGTAAATCTTATTGTTATTACTTTATAGTCTGTTTCGCAAAATATTATTTCATTCGCAAAATTCCTTTGGAATCGTAAGTCATCAAATTAACTCGTTTTCAACTAACACAAAACTAGCACGAATCTCAACCAAATGTTTTAATTCATATAACAGACTAGCATTTTTTATAATGAAGTTACGAAAATATATCAGCCTCATAATAGCTCAAAATATACCAAGAAAGTTCGTAGCTCATAAGGAAATTAGCTGATTTGCATGATATCACATCACCTGGTATCCAGGATATCACATTGCTCATGAATACGAACTGCCGCATTTAAAAAAAGGGACGGAAAAATATTGATTGAATACATAACAAAACTTATTGCTATAAAAATATGCAAAGAAACATAATGACAATAATTATCACATCAGCTAATTTACATGGCATCACATCACCTGGTGTACAGAATATCACTTTTTAGGCTCTGCTCATCAAACGCAATTAAAAAATAGGGATGGAAAGTAATAAAAAAAAAAATATCACATCAGCTGGTTTGCATGACATCACATCACCTGGTGCTTAGGATATCACTTTGTATTTCTGGAAATAAATTCTACGCAACAGGCGATCCTACATTGAATATAATCCATCATTTATTTATAAATGAAGCCTGCTACCATCAAGAAGAGGAACAGAAAGTAACAATTGTTTTTCTAATTTTTTTTTTTTTTAAGAATGATTAGTATTTTATTTTTTATAAAAAATCTTGAAATTTCTATCGCAAATGCTTGAAAAAGGGTATAAAGATATTTGTCGCTTCATTTCAGTCAAAAATCCACTTCCGCCATTTGAAGTTGAGTTTTTCAGTAATCCCAAACATGATCAGAAACCTTAGAGTGTGAGGTTTACTGGTTTCAATCTTTAAAACACACCGATTCTTAAGAAAAAAAGGTATAATTAATTTTCGCCCTTGTTTAAAAATAATAGGTATCGCAAACCTTGTGAGTAGGGTACCGAGTAAGACGGAGTATCAACTGATATGTATGTGATTGTCATACTATCCTATGATTTTACTACAAAAAAAAATTTTGCCCAACAACTTCTCATACAAAAAAAAAATTAGACGGCGTCACTTGGCGATAATAAAACATTCGAAAATTGCTTTCAAAAATATTCAACAAAAATTTTCAGTTGTGTGCCAAAATTTATTGCCTACTTATTGCAATCATTTCAACAATTTGTTTTGCAGATTATGTTAAGTACTTTGTAGAAACATATTCTTAAGCCCAATTTGTATACAAAAACTTTCAATTAATTTCTTCCGAGAACTGTTCTATCATACACATTTAGCTCATGAGTAATGTTTGTACGTCTTTTTACTAAAATTTGTTTATTATTTTCGACACCTTCGTGCAAGTAGCCACAATCGAATTGTCGTTTACAGCACGCAATCAAGCAATTGAGCAACACTAGTTTTGATTTATTTTAACCCACTTACTTGTCCTTTTAACTTTTAATAGCGCAAAAATTTCGTGCTTTTTCGAAGGCTTCGTAATGTTTTGCTTAAACATACATACATACATACATATGTATGTATATTGCTAATGTCATTAAGCAGTTGTCTTCGGCAAAATAGCAAAAACTAAATGACCCACAAATGAGCTACTGCAAAAATGCTTGTTAAAATATCGTCAAATGAGTTACGTGCTTGATAATCAAGTATGCAAATGAAGCCCAAATTGTATGTGATTCGAATGAATATTTTTTTCGTATTTGTTTTTGTAGTCAAAGCTTTTGTTAGTTGACGTTATATCCTTTAACTTTATTACCTGTCAACTTTTTTTTTAGGTTTTTGGATGGTAACATTGTCAGCTTGCAGTTATTGAGCGGTCTGCTAAGTAGGAATCAATGGAAATTTCTTTTGATAGCAAGACGTGTTTCGAGTTATAAAATGGAAACACTATCATGATAAGGATAGCATCCCGTGACACCCGTTTTTGAGTCCAACTCGATGTCGAATTCATATTGAAATCGATGCAGTTATATGAAATAAGCAATACTTAGAAATTTGGCAGCTTAAGGAAGGAGATATCGGAGGCGTTTAATACAAAACCAGACCTTGAAAGCTGTTACTATGGTCTGCAGTTTCTTTAGACTTGTTCCAAAGAAGGAAACAGTTGCAGCAGTACTAAGATGCACACAAATAAAACACTTTTAGTTATCATGTTCTGTCGCTTGATGTTCAAAAGCTTGATTCGTTTAAGAGATTCAATACCTTGCATCAGCAAAAGTTTCATTTTTCTAGGCCACTTATCACTCAAACTCAAACTTTGCGTTGGTGTAAAAATCAGTTGGTCGTACTATTGAAAGTCAAGGAATAAATTTGTTTGCGTTTAGGCTCTTTTCTTTCACATGCATACGTTATTCATTATTATCTTTGATTAATGATTGCTCATCAATGTTAATATTTGCTTTGACACCAAATCAACATGCAGTGATAGAGAATTCAAATATTTCATTTTTATAGAAATCACTACAAACTTATAAAGCCAAGCATGCGCATAACTCTCATAATAAAAGAGGATAACATGAGTAGCTTTTTAAAAAAATGTGAGGATTTCAATTTCCCTTTTATATCCAACAAAATTTCTTTCTTTTTTTTTGTTTAGGTTTACCAGTATTTTGCACATTTTTTATAAAACATACGAGTCATATTTTTTCTCCTGCAATCAATTTTCATTTTCAGTACACTTTGAGTTCCGAGCCAAATTTTTTTTTCAACATGATGTGATATTTTTTTATTCAATTCCGTGGTACCTAATTTTGATTTTTATATTTGAATATCAACATTGCACGTCCTCGCTACTTATTACCTTTTTGGCCCTCATTTTTTTGGTTTTTTTTTGTCTCGCCTTTGTCCATTTTGCGCTTTTCAACTTGCTTGAACTTTATAGAGTTGTTATGTTAATTGAGGTTTCACGTAAAGCTTTAAATATAGTTTAAAAAATGACAAGTGCCGCATTGCTTGTTTATTACCAACAGCAATGCAACACACAAAACAACAACAAACAAAGCCAAGTGTTTACTTTAACAATACTTCTGCTCATGACATTAACTTGTTTCTTAAGTGCGAATAGCTGGATATATAGGTACTGAAATTGTGTTTATAAACGAACTCTCGGTATAAGTGCTCTTCTGAAAAATTTCAAAAAAAAAAAATCCGTGAACTTTCGGGATTTTGTAAGGATGATTTTTAAATAGGTTTTGTATTCATTTACATGATTTCTGCAACACTTCTATTTACAGATTATTTCGGGATTGGTTTTGGGATAAACTTGTATATCCTATACTCAAAACATGTCTGTTTCATGGACGAAAAATCAACTCTAGTCTTTTGCGAAGTGCTCTTCTGAAAAATTCAACAACAAAAAAAATCGGGATTGCTTTCGGGATCGTTCGGGATTTTTTAAGTGTAATTTCGGAATAAGTACAGGATTTATTTACTTTATTTCTGCACCACTTCTACTTGGAGATCATTTCGGGATTGATTTCGGAATAACTCCCAATACCGCAAAAGTATCGACCATATTCGTAAATAGTCGCGAAATTTCCGAGAACTATTCGAAAAACATTATTCACAACACGACCTGGAAGACGTCCAATTTATGCCCAAATAACCTAAAAACCCGAGCTTTTTGGTTCTGTCCGTGGGCTTTCTAAGTATTTCTAAAATATCCTTAGGAGTTATTTTCGTGGGTGTTAGCACACACCTCCCTTAATTTATGTTATATAAGTTTATTATACTATACCAGCCACTATTTTATAATTTTATATGGAGTCAATAGCTTTTCGGTATACTCGTAGTCTACCAGCTTCCCAACTGATGTATGTATGTATGTATATATTTTATATTTTTATATTAAACCTAACCTAGTTAAATACATATATATACTACATATCAATAGTTAGAAATAATACCTACAAATAGTAAATGATTAAACATCAAAAACATGTACTTACGCTGCATCGACTGAAGCAATTTTCTTCATTGGCTCTTGTATGATCAACGCTAAATTGAATGCTAGCCACAGGGTGATGAGCGGTGCTCGAGGCAATAACAACATTGTCGTACATTTATCCCACACTGATATGCTGGCACCAAAGCTGCGACTTATACCACCACTACTACTACAACTGCCTAAGGCCATATTTAATGGCAACGAAGCTTAACTGTTTAAGCTATGTTTGCCAATGTTATATATGTGTGCTTGTATGTATGTGTGTTTACCAATATAACCAAACAACGAAACAATTGATTTATTGGCCTTTTAGCTGTTTGGTAGGGCAAACGGGCAAAATGTTTTATTAATAAAGTTAAAACGCTGATAAGAACGAATGTGCGCTAAATGACGAAGATGACGACGCTGGTGTTGTTGACGCTAGTGTGAATGACGACGATGACGCTGACAACGATGACAACAACAACGCCGTTTGTTGTGACACAGAAAAGCTGACAGCATTGTTCCAGCAGCTACAAGCTACATATGGATGTAGTCGTATATATTACGTTGCTTGTATGTTTGTATGTATATATATGGATAGCTGTTGTTGTTGTTGTTTTTTTTTATGTATTTATGTTGATTATGATGAATGAGTGTAGCGTTTTAGGTTCGCTTGTTGTTGTTGTTATAGCTCGTGCTGCGCTTTGATTGCTTGCGGTTTGTTGTTGTTGTTTGTTTGTGGTTTTTATAGAATTTCTTTTGTTGTATTATCAACTGCTTGCTTTATTTTCCAAGTTTCTTTTTGTGAATGTCAGTTGGTCGTGGGTTTTTTTATTTTTTATTGTTATGGCGTTGTTTGAGACTTGCTATTTGTTTTATTTTAATACTTCTACTCTTTTTTTGTTGTAATTTTTTATTTCATTTGTTTTATTTTTGTTTTTTTTTTTTATATTACTGCAATGCTGCTTGCAATTTCAGTTGACTGCTGTTTTTTTATTATTATTTTGTTGGTATTTAATGTTGTGCTCGTATCTCCATTTGATGCTGCCCATAGATGTATGCTATAATTTTTTTATCTTTTGTTAGCACATTTTTTTTATTTGTTTTTGTTGTGGTTGCTGCTGCTTTTATTTTCGTTATTGCTGTTGGTGTAATTTCTCTTTCTCATTCCTCGCCAACGATCTTCATGCGGCACCGCTTTCCAGCACCTTCTTCACTATCAGGCATTAGGTAAGTGTCAGGTAAATCCATGATTAAAATGCGTTCCAAAGTTGTCGGAGCTTCTCTTGTCGCTTAGTTCGGTCAACTTTCTAAATTTTTTTCTTTTTATATTCTTCTTTTTGTTGTTTTAATTAATTTTTATTTTTACTTCTTTGTTTAGGAATGTCTCTTGTTCTATTATTTAATGGCAGGATAACTGATTGGTTTCTTTATTTTCTTGCAGTCTGTATTTTCTCCAAATAATTTCAAGCCCCAATCACCTTTACGATGCTAAGATTTATAAAGATGCATTAAAGGTTTGGCATTTTAATTACACAAATATTTTGATCATTATATCTGTGGTAACAAGCACTAAAAGCTTAAAGAAAATTAACGGAAATACAAATAAAAATTTAACTAAAATTAAAATTTTTTTCACTGAATTTTTTGTCGTGTGTAATATATGGCGCAATATAGTTCTACCAACTTGTAAGTGTCGCTTTTGATTTTTCTAACGAATTGGTCGTATCTAAGCTTTATATTATTGAGGCCGAGCAGCTTATTTAAGTACATTTCTTTAATTTTTTCAGAGAGTAGAATAGGCGGGGATGCGGAGCACTTGTTGAGTTTATTTAAACAAATTATTATTATTTTTTTTTATGTTATGCAATTTTTCGTGCAAGATGTGTATCATTTGTTCAGCTAAGACACTTGTGGTTTCAAATATTCCATTCCAATTGAATATTAACTTTCTGAAAAAACGATGCTATCATCCTGTTCACTTAGATATATGATACTCTAGGCTGATACCATAAAAGGTCACAAAAAGTAAACAAAAAAAAAAAAACAAAGAAATATTTTCTTATCCTAAATTACAACTTGTTCTGGCAGTTTTTTTTTTTTTTTTTCGAATAACTTTAAGACTCCCAACCGCGTTTCAGCTACAGTTGGGTGACTTCTCAAAAGTACTTTTTGTATTATCCGCATATACATTTGTATGTCATTAAAAAGAAAGCACCCGACAACAACAATGCCTACACACCGTCAAATATTTCCGCAAAATGTTAATTGATATTTCTATAGGTCGTGTGTATGTATGTGTAGCAGCTCACTTCCTTTCCAAATCTAAGCAACCTGCTGTGGATATGACTTGCGCTTGTTCTGCTTATCGTATCAATGGCACATTGTTGCGTATACGCCCCACCATCAGATTGTGTAGAACTAAATTTACATATATACATATTGATACTAATTGCTTGATACTTAAAGTTTTTGGTTTTGTTTACGTTGCAGATTTGACAAATGAGTTAATAGTTTTAGTTGACTTTTTGTGCTTTTTATACATTTCTTTTGTTTCAATCAATTGTTAATTTTTTTTTTTTGTGCTGTTTGTGTAATAATTTGTAATAACGTTAAATATGAGCTACTATAGCAGCTCACATCAAAAAAAAATAAAAAATACTTTTTGTATGGCATACTCAGATATATGTAGATCTAAGCAGCTTAGCAAAAACTGCAAGCTCGAAATTTTTAATAATTTTTAAATTATTTCAAAAGCTGTTGTCAACGCCTAAGCCCCCATTTTCTTGAGTTGAAACAAATCAATATTTCGAGTGCTTCAAAAGCCCTATTACTTGGAGTTAGTACAAAAATAGAAAGACTAAGATGACCGTTAGAAATGTTTGAAATAAAGAATGGGGGAATTTAAAAAAAAAAAATTTAATTTTGTTCAAAACAGATCCACGTTAAGTAACAGTTTCTGTAGCAATTTTTCCGAGCATAGTACACTCCATAGCTAGATGCTCCATGGAATTATGTTTCCAAAAAGTTTAGGCCAAACATTACGTCTGAATAAAACTTTTTTTAAACATTGAAATTGATGCTCCGCAGTCCACTTGGATTTTATAAAGATTTTTTTTTTTAAATACTTTGTGTTTTGTTATAGAATAATAATGCTTAATCAACAGTATAATTTGAGTTCTTTGCGTTTTTGTAATACTTATGTAGCTCAGGAAGTTTTCGGGTTCAAATAACCGCCGGACAAAAACTAGATGGAAAAATTGTTGTTGATGTGAGCAGTTTTTTACACGTTGCCCGAATAAATAAGAAACCAATCTGACTCAGAATATGGTAATTGGCAGTAAGTAAAATCCACAAACTTTTTAATTTATGACCTGAAGATGTCACTTTTTCACTCTCGAATTCTTAATTTTTTTTTTACACAATTTTCGATATCTTAGTAAAATTTGAATTAACACAAATTTTGTACACTTTTTCCATTTTTTATGCTTAACTTCGTTGGTTGATAAAAAATGTTTCCTTGCCTAAGCCTCAATTTAGTCATTTCCTAATAATAATTAGTGACAAAGTTAATAGGTAATTAAAAATTAAACATTTTTTTAGGAAGGTTTGACACATTTAATTAATTTAATTAATAATTTGCTTCCAAAATTAGGGATGTGCAACTTTGGCACGGATAGTTTGGAGTATTTCTAAGTAGTATAGCATAATAACTCCATATATGAAATTTCGAGGGTTAGGCAAGGATGGCACTGAGCCACTCATATGTATGTTTAAAAGCAAATTTTGAATTTTGAAAAAAAAAAATACGCTAGTTTTATTTTTCTAAATTTTTGTTTTTACGAGTTTCTCACTTCTTGTAGACTACTTAGCACATTCCCCACTCTTTTTGTTGTTTGGTTAAGTAAGTCAAAGTTATTGCAAACGGCATTGACGGATTTGAACTAGTTTTAAATGGACTTCACTTTAATTTGCTAAAAATATATAAAATATATATATACACATGCTGATTAAGCGTTATTATTCCAAAAACAATTTTTTTTTTTTTTTTTTGTTTTCGTTAGTCCGACTTTTGAGAAATATTTGTTCTTCAATGATTTTTTAAATATTTTTACTAACAAAATAAACTTTTTTTAAATTTTTTTGCTTTTCAATGATTTTTTAAATATTTTCACTAACAAAATAAACTTTTTTTTTTTTGTTTTTACTATTTTTTTTTTTGTTATTGTTTTTTTTGGAAAAAATAATTTCTCTATGCCCGCTCACATGAAACGCTTGTAAATATTATTTAGTTTTTTTTTTTCAAAATATTTTTAAATAAAATTTATTTAAATTTTGCTATCAACTTTCTTAAGTTTTGGAGGCTTGGAAGGTGTGCTCAATAGAAAACTCATGCACATACATTTTTTCCCACATTTTAATATAAACTTCAATACACTTTAAATCTTCACCTTTTGTAGAGAAGTAAATTTTCCTTTTAACACACAAGCATACACATACACCGTCAACCATTTGGAAAACTCCCTTTTCAGGTGCACAAGCACTCAACGTTTTGTTTGTTTTTAGCAGGCATTTAAAGCATACTTTTTAGCCCGTACCCAGACTAACGTATCAAATTGCATCTATACTCAACAACGCGCACTATAACAATATACTTGACGAGGTCGTCAACGTTATCTTCAACCAATGTGATTGGCTTTGACTCAAAAGTAACTTCTTCAGGCTATACAAACAAAAAAAGAGTGAAACATTTTTGAAGAGTAGTAGGCAATAAAGAGAATACACAGTAAAAGTGATATGATTCTCAGCCGTGTATTGAGCACGAAGTCTCTTGCTCGCTTTCTCTTTGCACGAGGAATTCAAATGAAAAATCTGTTTGAAAGTGCAAACTCTCTACAGTAAAACGACACAATCCATCTCGGCCATTTCACACATACATATACATGTGTATGCATATACATATTGTTAGCCTAACCGAAAGGTAAATACGAGCATGTCTACTCGTGAAAGGACAAGTGTACATACGTACATACATATGTACATCATATGGCGTACAATAACACCTTTAGTGTGTCAAACAAATATATCAACTACAAAATATACTAGTCGATGAATCTCGCAAAAAATTTAAGGACATCAGGTATGACGCAGTAAATTATGCAAGTTGAAAAATTTTCAAACAGTGTGGCAACGCTAAGAATTTAAGCTCTTGTTATTTAGAGCATACATTTAGGCAGTTGAATGAAACTTTGTTGTGCTGAAAGGAGATGAGCTTAGGTTGCTTGAAAGATGAATTTTTGTCTGCAGTTCTTGAAAAATATGTATGACTTTCCGAATGAGGGTTTTTCACACGAAAAAATAAGCGTAACGGGAAGAGGGGCGTGGCATCCTCCATACAAACTCAATTTTTGGTATTAAGCTTCTTGAAGAATGCGATTTTTGCAAAAAAAATTGAAAAAATGTTTTATATTTGTATTTCTTTATTTTTTATTTTTTATTATTGACAATCAGGGGCGGATCTACGGTGGTGGTTTTCAGATAAAAATGTAGTGGAAATTTCATTAAAAAGTCCAAAGTTCGCCCGGGTCAGCCTAAAAATAAGATTCCTAATAAAAATTAAGTAGTTGAATTCCTAATTATCGAATAAAGACTTTTTATTACTAGCTTTTTCGGTGTCAAGCACATAGCTGACATACAAAAATTCAATGTTTACTTTGTCTAAGGTGTTGGCTAGATTATTTTCGTGTTCATGTTGGCTAACACGCCGATTGTTTGCTACAATATACGCTTACTTAACAAACACAACCTGATTTGATTATGAAAGGATTTTATGAAAACAATAAGGAAAAGCTTTGGAGTATGCAAAATAAAAAAGTTTATTAGGAGCGAGACTGGGAAGGTCTGACTGCAGTGCCCAAATGTGTTGGTAGGAACAACTACCAGGAATATACTTGATATGTAGCGCATTATAATAAAGACCGAACTCCTTCATCAAAAAGCTCTAATCAAGACCTTATCAGTCACTCATCATACAGCCATTTACAACGCGCCTAGTTTTTAAGGCGATCCATACTAAGAAACATTTTCCTTTTTTGATTTCAAATCAGGATTTGGACACGTTTTCCAGGGTTATAAAATAATGCATTCATATGCGAATGCAATCAGTTGAAGTCTAATTCAATGACTCCAAATTTCGAGTGCACTCATTGACTCGCTTTTTGACTAAAGAATGAAAAAATGAATTCTGAAGTCTTTTTGAAGTTGCGACTTTGAAGTCATTTAGAGAAGTCACTTACTGACAGCATTTTTTGAGTGAAGTCACTGACTATTTGCAACAAAAATAGTTGACGATCATGTCTCGTATGCCACAAATAATTTGACTTCAAATGACTCCATATGACTGCAAATGACTTCAATTGACTTTAGTGAGACTTTTTATTCAATGAATGCATTACATGAATAACCAAAAAATGAATGAAAAAAAAATTCGAATTCGCAGAATGAAGTCTGAATGGTGACTTCATTTTTTAAGTCCCAGTCAAAGAATTCAAAAAATGGCTGCAATCACTTTGCGATAAATCAAATGAATAATTAATCGCAAAAGAATGCATTCTTTTACATCTCTGGCGTTTTCTAAAAAGTCAAACACGACGTTGAGTAGTCTAAAAGGCGTAAAAGAGAAAAGGAGGACGCTTGAACCTACTAAAGCGTATATACATAATTGAATTATTTAAAATTTGAATGTGAACATTCTCGAACTAGCTTGTCAATAATTCAAATCGCAAAAAGGAAAGCAAAAATAAATGAGCGAATCTTTATTTTTTTTTTCGTTTCTTCTTACTTTATTTATCTGCAACGAACAATTACGGATTTGATTGCGCGTCGGAAGAAATTTTGCCTTGTAAAGCAACGAACAAATAGCCATGGCGGCCGACTGTCGTCTGCTAAGAGCGCACACATACATAAATGTACAAACAAACAAGTACTAAATCTTAAATAGGGGCTCCTACGAATATTATACACCTATTAACATACATGCATACATACATACATAGAAATGCGTTTACTAAAAGCGCTTTGACTAAAAGCGCTTTTAGCTTAAACGCCCTCACGCATGTGTCAGTGTGTCAGTGTGTAAGTGTAATCATATGTGTGCCTATAAACCTGAATGAACCTTAGAAATCATTTAACATCGTCGCCATTTCAGACAAAAGCACAAAAAGCGTCGTAACCAAAAACCATTAACCAGCAAAGGCGAAAAGTATAAACGAAATGTATGTATGTATGTATGTACATACATACATAGTGACAGCAAACTGTGACCCAACTGAGCGTATGCTGAGCGCAAAAGTTTGGAGTGCTGCAATTCGTGCGGTTGTGCTCCCGTTGAGAACTTTTGCTTTTTTTTCTTTTACCCAGATTTTCAACGAAGTGCTGGAAATTTTATTTGTATGAGCGTGTGTGCATGTGTGTTGTGTGCTCTTTCGTAAAGGTGTGCAATGTTGTTGTGATTTTGGCAATTTGCTTGTAGCACACATTTGGAACACTTCGGTTTACCGATCGACAAATGCACTGGTGCAAATTTAACGTTTATAGGCACCGAAGCAAATTATTATTTTCTTGCAGAGGAGCTGGTTGTAGTCGTGCAGCTTTAAGGAGTTGTCTTTGTATGTATGTATATATGTATGTATGTGTGTATGTATATGTGACATAAGTAAGGAGCGAAATTAAAGGATGTTTTACTAGAAATAGAGTTGGAGTTGGTTAGACTTGGAAAGACTTCAAATGATTGAGTTTCACTCAATGCTAATCCAACATATTGAATTTGAACTACCTAAATTTGAAAACCAATATTCTTAATATCAATGGAAAAAGGTAAAGTTTACATTGATTTAACAGCTTCTGATGTAAAAAATATTTTCAAACTTTTGCAGCTTCGAAATTTTTCGTGTTTATCGAACTAACTAGTAGGCAAACATGAAATTTTTTTTGAAAGATAAAAAGTTTGTGTAACTAAGAATAAAAAAAGTGCTTGGAAATTTAGTAATTTTATACCCAGATGTGAATATGCATGAACATAATCTAGTTTATTTATGAAAATTTTTTCGCTTTATTCAGTATAAATTAATGATTAATAGGGGTGACTTGACTTAAGTTTTAAAGAGCTATTTCGGCTTTTCTTGAAAATTTTGTTTTTTCCGCGTCCTCCTTAGGACCGCTTTGCGATCACTTTGAGTTCACTTCGGGCGCATTTCGTGATTACTCAGGACGTCGTTGGTTTTGTATGCGAGACTGTTTCAGCGACGCATTCGGGAATATGTCGTGATTTTTTTAGGAATAATTTTCGCGAACATTTCGAGAACCATATAATTTCCACTACTCGTATAACCCAAAAACAGTACTGAATTTGTATCGAAAAAGTTTTAAAACGGACGCTTGAAAGTGATCCCGCAAACGTTGTGAGTGTTGACAGTTAGAGAGACTCAAAAATAATATAGAAACATCAGTGGTGAAAAATCGTAGCGCGTATTTTTTATTCACCAGATACCTATAAAAAATGTTCGATAAAAGAATCTTTCCGTACTTTTTTGAACACTTGATTTTTTTTTGTTTTAGATTTAAAAAAAAACTTTCTACGGAAATTCGACGACGTTTTCTTACATAAAAAAAGGTGAATATATATTTTTTCTTTAATCAAAAATGTTGACATTTTGATTCCTTCAAGTATCAATAAACTGAGCACAACTTCTTACATATCTACGCCGATCCACCCTATTACACAACCCTACACGAGCACAAATGTAAGCTCAGCATTCGAATAGCAACTCTGTTATTCGCCTATAAATAAATCGAAACAATAACAAAAAATTATGGTTTTTTCAACTTTAGCAACCAAATGTTGCAAAGAAAATAAGGAGTTGAATATGTATAAATAAAATGTATAAAATGCACTGCAGCTTAGCTGAAATACGCCAACAACACGTTCATTATTTCATTGCCCATTCAAAGGGATATTGACCGAAAGTTTTGCCTACTTTCAGACTGCAAGTGTCTTATTACTGCATAGGACACGCCCGATTTTACAATTTGTTTGTTTTTGTAAATACAAATTTTCAGCACATTTTCTTGTAATTTTTGCTTTTCATATTTTTTATTTTTTTTTTTTCAAATGCAACACAGCACTTTTCAGAGCTTTTCAAATATGAAAATTGTGGCTTCAATATATTTTTTTTTTTTTAGTTAAAAATTTTTGAATTTTCGTGTTTTGATTTCATACGTTTGGTTAGAAATATGCACAAAGCAACCAAATTGTGTAAAAATTGGATCTTTCAATGGATTTTTTCGAAACAATGGATTTTTCACACCACACACTTTCCTAACCACATATGTACCTATACAAATTTTCTTTAACATACACATATATGTATTTTTGCTTCTTTTATGTATTTATATTGGCTATCACAAATTCTTGTAAATTTTACTTTTTTTCCTTTGCCGCATTAAAAAAATTTAACTAAATATAACATCTATTTCGTGACTAAAGTTAGTATTTTGCATAGAAAATTCTATAGAAATCTAATATTTGGCTTTATGTTTTTTTTTTTTTTGGTTTAGCAAAATCTAGCAAAATTTTTTCCATAAAACTTTTTTCTTCACTCAATTCATGCGCACCACCAACCGTTATTGTGTGTGCAAAAGCGAAAATGCAAAGACCGACTGTCCCAGAACTTATGTACATCACGATGAAAAATTCAGGGTGCGCCCAGTAGCTGTCATTGCAGTCGTAACGAATATTGTACGAGCGTGCTCGTCGTGCCATTGCTGGTGTTATATTCGGCTTACTTCTCGTACTCGTATATATGGCTGTGTGTAACAACAAAAATTGTGCTTGGCAAAGTAGGCAACAAAGCTTAAGAGGAGCCAAAAGCGTACTTAGCATTCGTGCCTGTATATGTATGTATGTGTGTGTGTGTATCCACTAATACACATACAGCGCATTTATTAGGAAGTAAGCGTACTCTCTTTTGTATTTGCGTAAATATTTTGTTACGGGTTCACGTTTACCTTTTACTTTATGTCAAAGAGCAGCTGATATTTTCGAAGACCGAGTTGCCAACCACCGCATAGAAAATGAATTGATCTGCTAGAACGGTAAAGTCTTTCCTGGACAACAAATGTAAGTAAACGCTGATAATATTTACAGAAAAATCGGGTGAACAAAATCCATATCAACTACATATAATACATTTTTTTAGGTTATATATTTTTTTTTTTTTGATCGATATGAATGGAATAATTTGGTTGTAATCCCATACCAGTCAAAAATATTTAAAGGCAGTTCAAAATAGTCACAAATTGTAAGAAATCCTGCATTAGAGATATGTTTCTGAGTAAGCAAAATCGATAACCCAATAATCGATGACTTTTTTAGAGATAAGTTGATATTTGGAAATTAAAAATTGTGGCTCAAAATCAATTTTTTATAAGAAAAATTCCATAAATAGGCATACTGAATTTGCATTATAAAAGTCTGTAAGGAAATATTATATGTTCTTTCAACTATATTTATTTTAATTAAGAATAAAAGTTAAAAATCTACAACGGTGTAATATTTGGTTTGAGTCCCAGCAAATCCCAGCAATTAGCTGTGCTACATGTCGTATGAGTAACCTGACCCCGTAGTAGTGGATGGCAATCATACGTGAGTGTTTCCGCCATGAGTAAGATTTTCGCGAATAATTTTTTTAATAAATAAATTTGGTTTTAGGTTTTACCAAGGTGTAAATCTTTACGACATTTTTTCCTCAAAACCATATGCTAGGGTTGCCATAAGTTGTAAATTTCAAAATCGTTATATGTTCGATTGTTGAGGTTGGATAAGTAAGAAAATTATATTTTATGCATGGATCAGTTAGAACTTTTAAGCCCACTAGATGTAAGTAGTTGACTATATGAATCTTACTGATTGGTCAGCATGCCAAATAACTATTCCACCACTGCAATTATAATTGTTCACTAGACCAAACATCAATAGCAAGCTATATTTGAAAATTAAGAAGCAGCAGCTCCATTGACTAAGCATTTAATTTAATTTTTAAATTTGAAATCGCCTTCATTTCAGACTCTAAAGTTTCCTCCCACCTGCTGACACATTTAACAACTCTTTTGTCCAATGACGCTTTCACGCCCATATTAATAAGAGAACGTATCCCCCCCCCCGCCACATTCCAACCCGGAAAATGTATCAAATGTGCTTTAGGTAAGTGCATAAATATGAACATACTAACATATACTACGTAGTACGTACTTAGTCTGTAGAGCATAACTCTTCAATTCTACAATTTCATATATCACAACACATCTACAACATCGCTTTATCCTTACAACTCGAATCCGAAATACTACAGAGTGCAAATATTTATACTTCACGATGCTGTGCAGAAATCGACTAGCTGCGCATTCATAGCTATTTGGCAGCGTATTGTAATCAAGTGGTGCCAGCTTAAATAAAAAACTAAAAACAAAAAGAAACAAATAACAAATAACAAGAAAAGGATAATGAAACCAGCCACAATGTTGATGACAGCGACAAACGACGACAACTACCGCAACACTCGTAGGGCGGCTGCAAAGAGAAAATGTGGCATGGTGAGACGCAAAGCAAACAAAAGCCAAACGAAGTGACAGGATGAAGCTGGCTTATATGGACCAATGCTCACACCGACAGTTGACTGCATATGTATGTATGTATTCGTATGGCTGCTAGTCGTTCGGTCAACCGGTCGTTAGGTCAGCTCGGTTTGTTTGCACAATGTGGAAGAAGAGAAACACCTTTCTGACCTACCAACTCACAAACTCATGGACGACTGACCAACTGTGCTTTCATTGCGCACACATTGAACTCAAATGTGGGAACCATTTTATTCTTCAATGCTTCTTGCAAACTCTTACAAAATATTAGGCGCATTAGACGGGACCAGAATTTTTTTTGTATGTTGCTGAGCTTGATTATATACAAAAAAATAAAATAAAATAAAATAAAATAAAATAAAATAAAATAAAATAAAATAAAATAAAATAAAATAAAATAAAATAAAATAAAATAAAATAAAATAAAATAAAATAAAATAAAATAAAATAAAATAAAATAAAATAAAATAAAATAAAATAAAATAAAATAAAATAAAATAAAATAAAATAAAATAAAATAAAATAAAATAAAATCAAATAAAATAAAATAAAATAAAATAAAGTAAAATAAAATAAAATAAAATAAAATAAAATAAAATAAAATAAAATTAAAAAAATAAAATAAAATAAAATAAAATAAAATAAAATAAAATAAAATAAAATAAAATAAAATAAAATAAAATAAAATAAATTAGATAAACCTACCCCCGTCTAATACGTGTCGTTATGTACATACGTATGTATGAATATGACCATATGTAGCACAAAGAACGTAAATCAGTACAAAAAATTCACATTACAACAATAGCAGTAGAATGAACACCTATGGCGAACATTGTGACAGCAACAGCAACAACAATAGTACCAACTACGAATACCTATCGATGGGTGGGAAAGAACACTTTAGGCAGACTAGTATTAATAAATTATTTGCAGGAGTGGTACCAGGCTGCCAATGAAGAATATTCTCCACACCAAATGTTATCGATTTATGTGCCATTTAAATTATCGAAGCTGTTATTTATTCGGAAAATCAAAACAAAACAATTTACTGACATCTGCAGCACAGCAACAAGCGCCGAAAGAATATTTTTAATGAAACAACTAAAGAAGAATGTCTAAAAAATAAGCGAATAGCCGAAAAAAGTCAACTAAAATTTATATTTAAGAACTTCTATAAAAACAAAAATAACAACAACCTCAAGACCACCACTAACCAAACGGAAATTTTCGCTTTTATTCGTTTTTAGCTTTAACTAGATTGGGCAACCTGTAAAGTGACTGGATTACCATGTTCTTGGCAATTGCTTTCCGCAGCAATTAAGTGCGCCATTGAAGCATGAAAATGCAACGATTACATTCGGGTCACAAATACAAATGCACAATAAAAGTGCCATAACTGGAAATGGCTTGTACACGCTACCATTCAAACCGAAATCCGCTTAGAGATGTGCATTTTGAGTATTTTACGCGTTAACGTTTCTAATTAAATTAATTCGTTTATTGCTTAGATGGCAGTTTGCTCACAGATTTTACAAATTTGAGGAAATTTTTGTCGACAAAAAATTTTATTTAATACTTATTCAACTTTATAAGGACTACAACAGCAACAACAACAAGGAGTTTAAATATGTTTAGCTTCACCGCATAGGAGCCAGACTATTTATACTAAAGTAATCAATTCAATAAAAGTGTATATCGGTCTGATAAAGTCAATGGGCACGGGCGTTAAGAAGGGGCCTGAGCTCTTGCCGATGACAGCTTGTTGTAGGTGATCTACGACTTGATCTCCGACGATTTCGATGAAACAATCCAAACAGACATCTTTTGAACGAGGTTAGGCATCATTCAGCCGTTCAAAGAAAGCCACGAAAGCCCGGGCGTGTTGGTATTTAAAGCAGAAAGGGCGCATTCACACATCAAACAAATAAAGACGGACCAACAGACAATAAAACTAAAAACTACATAGCTCTTTCAGCCCATCCACATTATTCAAGCAAGATTTTAAAAGACTTGCAATCTAAAAAATTTCTGTCCATCAACTCAGCTGCCAAGCTTCTTTCTCACATACACACAGCTTCATGTGTAACTATATCTATTCTCTCATCATTCTAAGTCATCATTTTTGTATTTGCTTCGTGCATTGGATTTGGTGTCCTAATTCATTAAATCTTAATTCGTTCATTTCAAATTCTATTTGCGCGCAAATTCGTTCAACCAAATCTGCTGGGGGAAAAAAGGCAGAGCAGCGCAAATATAACACTTCCAGCGTAAAACTACTTGCCTTGCACAAATGAGGCGAAAACAACTTTAAAATTCAAAGTGAAATGTGCGCAAAAATGGCAAGAGAAAAGTGAAAAAAAAAAAACATTTTAAAATCACCGAAAATTTAGCGGGCAGAAGAGTTTTAGCTGTGCAGAAGGCACTCACAGTCGTTTTTGTTTTTATTTGTCCTTGCTTTGGCCCACTCCCACACTCGCTGTGTAGCATTCAAACTTTAGTACCAACATTTGGCGAAAGTTTCCTTGGCACAATTTTTGGATTGCCACCAAGTATGACAGTTTGTGTTTTGCAATTTTCGACTAATTCAGGGGAGTTAGATATTAACTTGGAAAAAATGTGTCCGAGCAATAAAGCTAAGATTTTTAAATAAAAAAGCATACTCGATCGATAGTCAACGGTCTTAAGTTCTATGTCTATGGAGTATTTTCCTGGTTGGAGAACAAGGCAAGACTTCCACTGGCATTGATATTTAAACAAGTTGACAATCCTGAGCTGAATCGGTGAGCTCAGGAATTTTGGATCTGAGATTTTAAAGATATTTTTTTGCCTCGATAGCAGTGTAATTTATGGAGCGGATAGGTTAAGAACTCTCCCATACATACAGTATTGGACGATACTATAGCACCCCCTATATAACATCGAGCTATAACAACAACGTCTTTCATATGCGATTTCGATTTATTTTATTTTCAAACATCGTTTATGTTGTAATGAATACCACTAAAGCCATTCTTGATCATTTTGTACAAAGTTCAGAATAACTCTGCAAATTTTGACCTAATTTTTCAACTTTTTTCCTCGGCACTTTAGAAAAATTCTGAGTACGCAGTTTTGTAGCCCATTCAATTTGACTCTGACAAAGTGCAAGTATTAAGTAGCTCCGAAAGCGCCTTGATTTTTAATAATTTTTTATGTGTATTTTTTCTCCATACAACGAAATCACAACATTATTTTTTATATGGAGAAAATACATAACTTAGTTCGGAAAAAAATTTATTAAAAATCAAGGCACTGTCGGAGCTACTTAATACTTGCACTTTGTCAGAGTCAAATTGAATGGGCTACAAAACTGCGAACTCAGAATTTTTCTAAAGTGCCGAGGAAAAAAGTTGAAAAATTAGGTCAAAATTTGCTAAATTATTTTGAATTTGGTGCAAAGCTTTTAGTAAAACCTTGAACGACATTTGGTACAACATAAGTCAAACTTTTATACGAAATTATCTGAAACTTTATTTGTAGGACGTCTTTGTTTTAGTTCGATGACAAAAAGGGGGTGCGATTGTATTGTCCAATACTGTATATAAATATTGGCCTCTCTTCATACAGACCTGTTAAATTATGATTACTAATCGTAATGATTACCGGTTTGATTAATTGTTTTGCTGAAAATCCATTTATTGATTAATTACCAATTACTTTAAATTTTTAATGATTATTAATTGAATTAAAAGTAATCCAAAAAAGTCATGGTTTTTTCACGATTATCAAAAATAATCAAAAGTAATCAAAAAACCTACTTTTAATGAGTTTTGCTTATTTTTAATAATCGCAAAAAATCATGACTTTTTGGATTATTTTTAATTTAATTACAGAATAATCATTAAAAATTCAAACTAGTTTTTAATTTCTTGATCATAATCAATTAAAAATAGCTTTCTTTTAAACAATAAAAAAATAAAATAATCATTACCGATTTAAAAAAAAAATTATAATCAATTGATTACTGACTACTTATTTTAACAGGTCTGGTTTCATATAACCACCCACACAATTTTTGCCTAATACATAAATTTATGATAAGTGAAAAAAAATCCAAAATTTGTAATTTTTTTTTTTTTTTTTTTCAAATAATTGTAAAAAAACACTTATCTGATTTAAAGAATTGTCTACAACTTATTTCATAAATATTTTTCCCTGTGTGCACTAAAATTTCAAAACAGATTTCCCTTATAGACACCACATATTTTGATAAAACATGTAGATTTTAGAGTATTTTCGTCATTAGTTATGCATGTGACGCGCTCACATATAGAAATCAGTAAATATTGCGATGAATAGTCAGTCAGTCAGCCAAATTAAAAAAAATAAAAAAAAACACCCAGACAGCACATTTTCATTCTCATTGTACTACATATAAATTGTATGGAAAACTTGCGGACCCTTAACACGCATTCGCTCAAAATTGTCTACGAAAACAAATCATTCTTAATGGAATTGTTGCAAGAAATACTGGAAAATATCTACAAAAGCTCTATGCAAAACAAAATTTCTGTGTAACATACAATTTCTAATTTACATGTTTTTAGCTTCGACATACATAGGTATTTATAGAATGTGCGTGCACAGACTGTTAAATGCCTGTGGACATGTATCACAACAAACAAATACAACAAGCTATGTTAGCATTACTGTGAAATTGCAGTTGCCAAACACACTGAATATTTTGAGTTTTTTTTTCTTTGTTTCTCTCATGTAGCCACAGCCTTAAAACTCCTGAAAAGCAATCCAATTTTGAAATTAAACTTTGTGCTTCTTTGGAGGAGAAACAAATTTCGTATTTGTGCTGTTCGTTAAGAGGACATGCAATTCGTGGCGTTGTAAGTTAAATGTCGTACTTAGTTTAGAGTAAAAGAAGCCCAACTTAATTCATATGTAAATATTACTTCAACTGTAGTTAAGCATATTCGTGTTGCTTTTTGACTCTCCAAAAGAATGAAAGTGATGTTTATTAGAAAAATTATAAGTCATAACATGAAAAAAATAAATATTTAAATGACACAAAGCACACGAAAATACATTATTTCACAATATATATTCAAAGCAGATATCTCAAAAATTTGCTAAAGTTATAATGCTTACCCACGGAGGAAGAGACGTAAGACGAGCAAAGCTCAATCCATTTCCTTTTTGCCGAGCAAAATATTTAAAGTGTAGAACAGCCTCATTTTTTAACTAATTCAGTTCTATAGAAAAACGGGTGCGCCATGGCGTATGAGTAACATTTTCACATGCATCAATTTCTTATCAAAACCTTTGAAAAAAGGCACATTTTGAAACCGACGCCCTAAGATTTTGATGAAATTTACTTACAGCTACATTTTCCTACCTAAATACAATCTTATTTTCAGAAATTTTATTTTCGAAAAATTGTGAGCATGGCAAGGTCTTCAAATATTGGAAAACTCACGGTACTAGATACTTTTAAGCTGTGTTTTATTACGAAATGCCTCAACCGATTTCAAGGAGAAAGGCTTTCGGAAATATAAACTTTAAAACTTTTTTTTTTTTGGTGAAAATATCATTTTAAATTTAAACTTTTGTTGGTAAAAAAAATTTTAAACGGGAAAATATTTCAAAAGCCAAGTTAAAAAAAAATTTTAGAAAGGACTATTTAACATAAATAGAAATTTTTTTCAAATATGCGCTGCAAAAGTTCAATATTAAACTAAAAAAAAAATTTTTTTTTAAATAATATTTTAAACTTAGAAAATGCAACTGTTTAAAAAAAATTGTTTTAGAAAGGTTTTTTTGATGTACATATCTAAAAACCAAAATAGCGTTTTTTCTCCTTTTAAAAATTCAATATTAACCAAAAAATTTTTTTTTTTTTAAATAATTTTTTAACTAGTAAAAATGACGTAAAGTCTTTAAAAACTCTATTTTAGAAAGGCCTTTTTAGTGTATCTAAACACCAAAATAGCGTTTTGTCCCTTTAAAGTTTTTTATTTTTTTTTTGTTTTCAAATATGCAGTGTAAATATTCAATAATACACTGAAAAAAAATTTTTTTTTCAACATAATATTTTAAACTGTGAAAATAGCTCAAAGACCAATTTTTTTGAAAAAAAAAAATTTTAGAAAGGTCTTTTTAATGTATCTTAGAGCTAAAGCTGTGTTATCTATATATATTTTTTGTTTTTTCAATTTAAAAAACAAACTGATTTTATAGAAGTTTCCAAGAGCAACAATTTTGTTTTATACTTTTTTTAATTTTTAAAAATTTGAGTTTACTTAATAAATATCTTTGCTATAACTTTTTTTTAAAGAAACTGGAATCTAAAGATTTTGATATGCTACAATTTAGTTATATTTGGATATTGCGACTTTTAACCTTTCAGCCAGAACATTTGCCATTTTCATTTCGTCATAGTCGCATGCTGAAATGTATTTTCTATGCTCTTGAAAATATCAGTTTTATGGCATCTGCCTCGGTTTACGGTATAGTAGTTTGTCAGTTGCACAAAGCTTTTTTTACTGTGTACCGAAAAATCTGACTTTTAAAAATAGAACCCCAATGGATACTCGCATACTCAGCAAAAAATATAAAAAAACAAAAACCAAACAAAAATAAAATTAACAAATTAGATTAAAAATTGGCAAAACGTTAAATTATTTAGTTTTTGTACCAATTCGTTAAAACAATAGCTATTGCTGAAAATATTTTGCTGCTGCAAGTCCCTTGGGGGTTGACTACATGAACAATAAAATAAGAGACAACAACTACAATAACACAAATCCAAAACAAAGCAGCAATAAAGTATATGCTTGAGCGAAAAAAAACAAAAACAAAAACAAAAACAAAAAATTGGCAACAATAACAATGCAAAACACGTAATACAATGTACATTGCCGTGTACTAAAAATTTAACAAAACAACAAAAAAAAAGTTTTTATCTTTTTGGGTCAAATTTTGCTAAAAATTGCTGTGAATCGCACAACGATTATTTTGTTTTGGTGACCCTTTTTTATAACAACTTAACTACAGCTACTGATGCTGAACACAACTGGTACAAGCTATGAAACACTCATATACATACATATATAGAACATACATACACACACACACATACGTACACATGTACAACAATGCGGCTATAATGGACGAAGTAAACATTGTGTGACTAGTCTCTGAAGCGGGGCTTTGTGGTTAGATTTTGAATGGAAGCGTCTGCTTATTATTGAGACTTAATCAAATAACTTCGTATACGCTCGGCAAATGGGTTCGTATCTGCTGGAATGTAGAAAGTTATTTTGACACTACGATTGAATGAGCAGATCATTCCTTTATCTGTTGATTGAACAATTTTCTTTTTATGCTAAACCCTGGGTAGATGGTAGCTCAAGCAAGATTGCGCGTTGAAAGCATTGCCACGACGGTTTTTTGGCGACGCCGGCGAGTGGTGTTTGGAGAGGATGCGAACTTTTTTGTGCAGAAAAACACTCAAAGAGTTTGCCAAACCACCGCGGTGGATTCTGCCTAATCGAGAACTCTAACCTTGAGCCAGCGGCGTGCTAGGTCGACAAAACTTACCCCACACCCATTGTCTTAGCCTGTACCTTGGGAAAAGATGTTTAGTTCCGAGAACTCTCATCCTTAATCAAAGCGAGGCTGATTTTTATCCATAACAACAATGATTTTTAGTCAAGAGAATGTGAAGTCTGAAACCAAGTGAATCCAGAGATCTATGCCATTTAAAGAGACACGCAGTGGTATTAATCTCACGTTTCGCTGTGCCTAATTTCGGAAGCAATCTGAACGAATTATACGTTTTTCGTATAGTTACAAAAGCGCTGTTGTTGTTTTGTATGCAAATGTTTTTTTTTGTTTTCTCTCCACTATTTTACAATGACCACTTAATTTGTCCTTCAGTTGTAAATGCGTATGGAAATACTACAAAACGTACATACATACATATCTACATACATACCTCCACATAACAGAGCCATGGCAGGGAATTTCAAATGACGATGCCATCAAGCTGCACACTTATAGATGAACAAACAACAACAACAACAACAGAATTTTGACACAAAACTATTTAGCTGTACGTGCGTGCATAGTCCTGCTGTGTTGTAGGAGTGGTTTTTGGCTGATATTGATGCAGTTGGCAAAGCTCGAAGCACTTTATAATGAGTACGAATGTACTCGTATGTATGTATGTGTGTATGAATGTTGGCAATATTAGCAGAAAATACTGATACCGGGATTTTGGTAGATATAATTATCAAGCAAAGCGCCTTGAGAAATGATTTTCATGAACGTCAAATTTCGGTATCACAGGATTAATGCAAATAAAATATATGTATGTTATCTAAAAACAAAAGCGGGATCCCGTAATTGGTACCTATACCTAGTTAGTATATACATATAGATAAATTTAAGTGCAATAAATAGTTCAGTCTCAGTGCTATCAAGACAGAGCAAGAAAGAAAAACTAATTAATAAACTTTGTTGGCATAACTGAGGCACAGCTCATTTAGCCATTTGCCGTCCAGCAATGAAAAGCACAAATTTTCGTTGATTCCATTTTGAAAGTACGACATTAATTATTGAGAAACAAACAGAAATTGTATAAATTTTTAATAAACTTGAAATGTTAAATAATAATAAGTTTTGATGGGAAGAAAGTTAGAGAAATTGCAAGTTATTGTTTATGAAGAGAATAAATGATTTAAGACAACGCTAATATTTTCTAGCGGAATAAACTTTCACTTTCGTGTCTGGGCATGTATTGCTTGCGGAAGTAGAGAAAATGCTTTAACCAGCTTAAGCATTGCCATCAGCAGCTTTGATGAGTTGGTGTGAAAGCTTTCGAAGTTTCGATACAAATTCAATTTCCCAAACAAATTATATGGCAGATCTTTTGTTCTCACTCAGCTAAATCAACTAGTTATTCAAGGTCAAAGTCAAATATTCCTGCAAACTCCTAGGTTTAAATGCTTAACGTTTTAAAAGCAATCTTCAAATTAAAACAGAAACTGAATAGAAAGTTCTGTAGTCGACCAAATTTCAAGCAAACAGAGTAGAACTTCAAAGAGTTTTTGGGAGTTCTTAGAAATTTGTGTAGCCCAATTTTCTTCAGCCTTGGATCACTTGATGAATTTTATATAAAAACTGTTATGCATGGAATTCGATTCCCACAGATTTTGGTGAAATTTTGAATAGAGATTCACTTTTAGAAATCGCCTTTACGAAAAATTGTGGGCGTGGCAAGGTATCGAATAATTGGACTCAGAGTAATGTTAATAAATATGAGTAAGGATTCTAAGAACCTCGTAGAAATCTACAAATTATTCTAGATTCATGTTATTTATTGCAAGAAAGCAACAAAAAAAATAGTCCACTACCTCCCATAGCGCCCCAAAAACCATTTTGTATTTAAATTTATATTTTCTGTGCATGTTATATGAAATTCTAAATACATCCACGGCAGCTAAAGAATATGAATGTGGAGACATTTGTCAAAGCTATCCTTGCCGTAGACGCAATTTAACATTTTTGCATTTCCACGCCATCTGGTAAATCAAAAAAAACAAAAAAAAAAAACAAACCAACACTAAGGCCTTAACACGCCATAAATGGGCATAACTATACGAGTATATATCTATTTACATGTATAAGCCAAAAACGTTAACAGAAAGGCTGGAAAATTGCAAACCAAAAATTATGCAGCCTCGAAAATAGAAAATTGCCGCACTTGTTTGAGATAGAAGAAGCGAAGCGGACGGAAAGTGAATAGCGCACATATTTCAGATTTAGCTCATGAACATTGTGAAGCATTGGAAGAAAGCTATGTGCGGGTATATTTGAGCATGCGAAATGTATTTAGAAGTGCATAAAATTATGAAGAGACGAATTGGTCAAACATGCTCTTTTTTTGTGGTTTTAAATTTTTGGGCAACTGGCATAGCGAGCCTTAAACATTGCTTGGTTAGTGAGCGCTACAAAAAGAAAATTTGCTCAAGTGAAAATAAACAAAACAAGAACTATTTTTGGGAAAAGCTGTATTTTCGGGATTGGAAATATGCTGCCAAAAAGTAAATATATATAATTTGTTGTTGTAATCTATTCAGGCTTTTTTTTTTTGTCTTTTGTTGAGCAATATATCGATCGTGTAACTCAAAGTAACATATACCTTTCTAGCAATTAACAAGAAAAAATCGGAGTTTAGCATAGCAATTACACGATTTTTCATCATGTTTAATTTTTTATATCCATATTTTAAGTTTTTTATATCCAAAAAAAAAAATGTGTTGATGTGTTTCCTCAGTTTATTTTATGAAAAAAATTACGTGTTCCTTACATAAATTTAATTTCGCTACCTCTTTTTTTTTTAATATTTTATACTGGCCCCTCGTTACTTATGCACTTTTGCATGAACTAAATCATTTGTGAAATTTGTGGTATGAAATTGCATTTCTTAACAAAAACCAGCAGGTGAAAAGCATATAGAAACAATAGTTTTTTACATCAACCAAACAACAAAAATATGTTCGCATTCACCTTTGTAATGTGCGCGCCATTCTTTTTTCAGACTTCGCTCGCATTTTCAACTTTCCTTTATGTCTTGACTTTTTCTCCATTTGCTTTCTTTTTTTTGTCTATGCCACGATTTCAAATGTTTACTTTTTATACGCAGCTGAGCATAGCGTACAAAGTTTTTATATAACGATAGAATAAAATAAAATAAAATAAAATAAAATAAAATAAAATAAAATAAAACAAAATAAAATAAAATAAAATAAAATAAAATAAAATAAAATAAAATAAAATAAAATAAAATAAAATAAAATAAAATAAAATAAAATAAAATAAAATAAAATAAAATAAAATAAAATAAAATAAAATAAAATAAAATAAAATAAAATAAAATAAAATAAAATAAAATAAAATAAAATAAAATAAAATAAAATAAAATAAAATAAAATAAAATAAAATAAAATAAAATAAAATAAAATAAAATAAAATAAAATAAAATAAAAATAAAAATAAAATAAAATAAAAAAAAATATAATAAAATAAAATAAAATAAAATAAAGTAAAATAAAATAAAATAAAATAAAATAAAATAAAATAAAATAAATAAAATAGCGAAAAAAGAGGTTTCGAAATATTCGAGTAAAAGAAGAAAAAAAAACAAAGCCAACATTCTTTCTTCACAGCTGAGTATATAAATGTTCCATTACACCTTTATTTAGGCTCCCTTTATCCCCCATTTTTATTTCGTTGTTAATAGAAAGCATCAAATTATAGTAGGACACATAAATGGAAAAAAAAACCGTATACGTAGCTCACCCAGCTAAACGTCTCTCAGCAGAGTATAACAAACTCTTTCGCCTACAAATATTATTACTCTGTTAGCTCTTAGCATAGAAATAAAAAAATAAAATAAAAACCACCATTTACAGAGCAACAGCGATAAAATGGAAAAGTCATTGAAAGCATTCAAAGCATTTGTAACAACAATAAGTACAACAAAGGCGGCAGCATACCAACTAGGAAGTAAATTTTTTAATACGTCACATCTTCATAAAACACCAAAAGCCAGCTGCAAGTGTATACCAAGTTGGAAATTTTATTTGCTAAGATAAACTTACTGCAAGGAAGTTACTTGTAGGGTAAACTTTTTTATCATATATGAGTAAGTAAATAGGCATGCTGAGAAAATAGACTCCTTTAAGTGGTTTAATCTGAAGCACTACACTCAACCGAAGTGATGTCTCTTTTTCATCATTTTCGCTACCAATTAAGCGTTTAAAATTTAGTACTTTGATAATGAGAGGTGGGTGTCAGCATATCTGTAGGTTAGGTATCACGTAATTGCACGTAAGGCATGCCTACCTCGCGCATATTCTAACCACCTAACCTGCAAGGGAAGTCTAATTTAGAGATGTATTCAAACAGAGAGACGGACAACCGGACATACATAAATCCACTCAGCTTATCGTCCTGATAGTTTTGGTATACTGATTGATGAGTTCATCTTTTATTATTATTCTTATGTTTCTACTTATTCTCAGACTTACTCACATTGGACTCTAGTATTTTATGTTTTATTAAATATATTTTTATATATTTTATTTTTATATATTTTATTTTTATATATTTTATTTTTATATATTTTTTTTTCATATTTTTTTTCTCTGTATCCTACAGGGATATTAGCAAACACATATATACATATATATATGCACGCTTGTAAAATCTGCTTTCTTTTAGCTTTGTAAACAGCAGCGTAAATGTTATGTCGTTACGAGTAAATATCGTCACATTTCTGTACAATTTCTATCAGCACCGGCTTTTACAGCACTTTTCATGTACAATTACGAGCTTGAGTTTGTGTTTTTGTAGCTGTCTTTTATATGCTTAAATTATTAGTATTGCTTGAAATTTTTCGCTTTTACTATCACAAACTAGGTACATACTTCCACTTAAGCCATGAATATTTTCGTAGGTTTGCAACGTTCTTACCTATTACCTACACAGAGCCTGTAACATAGCCGCTGGTCTTGCACTTTACAGACGCCTTTTGTTATTTTGATTCTCATTTAGAAATGTTTCTAGCTTTTCATGTTACTGTTACACTTTCGTTACCCAATGAATATTTAATTTATTTTCCATTGTAGCTTATATTTAACTAAAGGCGCTTCCCGGTTTCCATTTCGTGTTGTATTTTTTTTCTTTTTTTTTTTCTTTTCTTTTATCGTTATGAAAAGCAAAAGCACAAACACTTCAGTCCAAATTAGATGCATCGTGATGGCTTGAAGTGAAAGCTGCTATAAATCTACATACATAAATAGAAAAGTATGTGTGGGAGTAGCTGCTTGAATATGCATAAAATCTTATGTTCTGTAGTAGGTTAATATGAAAGTGGGCTATGTCGCCATGTGCAGCTTGAAGGACTTCACAAGCAGCTAATGCCTGACATGTGTGCATATGGATAATTGGAAAAATTCACAAAATAAAAAATATCTCAAAATGCATATAAAGATTTTTATAAATTCTATAAATATTAAATGTTGTAAAAACTTTGATTCAATAAGCAAGTCTGTTAGTCCATCATTTTATCAGTTTTTAAAGAAGAAGAACGTCCAACAAAGCATCAACTGGAAGAAGCTCATACCACCCGAGCGCACTCGACAGTTGAAGTTTGTGGTAGTCCGCACTCAATAAGTTTTAAATCTGATTTCGAGAAGGTCTCACCGACTCATATTCGAAGAGTTATTTACGCTTTTGATTAAAAAAGAGGGCATTCTAAGCTCTCCTTGCATACCTCAGCTGTCTCGTTACTCGTACCTAAATCATTTTACCGCGCTCCTGTCCTCAGCCTTTGCCAAACCGAAACATGTCCACACTAAGGAAAATCTTTCAAGCAACACCCAATTGCTTTCTGTACTTGGGTCCTACAGAATGGCATACAGTTCAAGACGATGCTGAACCAAAATTTTTTTTAAATGTTCCCCAAAGTGCAAGGAGCCTCAATACCGCGACCACACTAGTATTTTAAATCACAGTCGATGATGCCATAGCTCAGATTAGTGCTACACACTGAGAGCCAAAAACCTGGACCTTTACGCAAACATAATGGAAAGCTCTTAGAAAGGTTTTGAATGAGGAAGAGGTAGGCTACGGTTCCGAAATAGTCCGAAAAGTCCCGACATAAGCTACCATGAGGTCGAACGTTTTTAAGGAAAGCGGGATTCCGTTAACCTGGGCATACAAGGACACACAAGGACTTTATTATAACATTGTCCTGCTGGAATTTAATTCTATTTACGTAGACATAGCTGCAGCTAAGCAAGTGCTACTCTCAGAACTCCTCTGAACAGATGTAGAGAGAGTTCTTTCTTTCTCGATTTGATGATAGTAATATTGACCGGTTGCAGGTCCTTTGCACCGACGAAGAGGAAATAACTTAGTCTGTATGTATTTGATTCTCCGAAAGAAGTATCCAAGTTTGATGAGGTGTACTAATTAATGTGGTATCACCACTGTAAAAGGGTTCAAGTAGACTTGGTGCCAGCTGTAAAATCTACCTGGGCTACTTGGAAAACTCTTTTCGAGTTATTTTTAAGAATTATTACAATTGATTGATAGAAAGTTATGGCCGTTGAACTGCATATACATATGTACGTTTCTACACATACATATGTACATAATTATTAATACTTCAATACAATTGTAGATACATATATAAAACAACAAAAACAAAGACGCTCTTAACAAAACCAATACCAATACGCCAATATACAACAGCATCCATTATTGAGTCTTACAAAACCACTTTGTGCTTCGTGTTGCTTAGCTCCCAACTGTTGATTGCGTTGTTATTGTTGCTTAGTATTTACCAACTCTCTTTCTGCTCTCGGCATAATTGTTCAGCAGACACATACTCACACACTAACACACACACACATTTGCTCAAACCGAAGAAAACAAAATGTATGCTGATAACTCAGTTTGAACTTTGCGAAGCAAAAATACGGAAATCACGCAAGCGCTCACTGTGGCCCGGGCAATTTCTATTCTGAGCTGCTCGCACGTTAACTTCCGAATAGAGTTTGGTTGTAGCGCTCAACCAATTTGCTCCGAAAGCGAGAGACAATGCATGTCAGTGGCTTTAAGGTGTCTTTTGTATGTTTTGGCAAACTATAGAAATAGTCGGTCAGTTGGTCGGTCAGTCGGTCGTTTGGTTGGTTAACTGAACAAATTCACATTTAGAGCCTACATACATACATACATACCTTTTTAAATAGAGATCTAAATGTGTATGTATGTATGTATGTATGTTTATTCTTGCTTTTACTACGTTCGTTAGTTACATTGTGGCTAACACTTTGGTGCAATGTTGCTTTTGTAATCCATCTTTGTATTTCATATGCATCATTCTTTATTTTTGTTGTAATCATGTTTTGTACGTTTTTGTTGCTGCATTGGGTCACTTTACGCTCACCTTGTAAATATCAGCGTCACTAGCACAAGATGGCGTTTGTTGTTGTTTATTTATCTTGTCATCGCACCTGGCACCAAGTTTTCTATGAATCAAACACAATTTTTTTTTTTTTTTTTTCATTTTTATGATTTATGGCGTTTTGATTGGGAAACTGCAAATTGTGAAAATGTCCTTTTGTCTCATATACATACATACATATGTATGCAATACACACATATGTATGTATGTCAGTGTGTCTCAGTGGCTAGTTTCTTTACTCCACAAGACAAAAGTTAAGATTTAGCTACTTTGCTTCGGCGATATTTGGAAGCGGGCCGGCTTGTAAGATGTGCATGAGCACAAACAATCTTCAGATAATACCTCAATATATTATTATTTATTATTTCTAATCTATACTTCGAAAAAAGAAAGAGATCCGAGAAATCTCATCACGATTTATGCCTATGCAGATGAACTCTCTTAAGATTTTTTTCTTATTTAATTAAAATACGTTTTACACTTTAGAGCAGCATTAAATAGTACTCCATTAATTTTTAGTATTTTCTAATTTCTAATCACTTCTGACTCGTATGGCATAGAACTGCAACTAAGGGCCTAGAGATTTTTGCATGCTGACCAAATCTTCACATCTTCTAAATTCATTTAAAATCGTTTTGAAGCATTAACCCTTACCAATTCCTTTTACTCTATAGTTCCATTTTGAATTTTCTTTGTTTTCTGGCTCAACTTTGCATGTTTATATTAATGTGCGAAATAACAAATTTAAATATAGCCTTTCAGCTACGTAATGCAGTGTATGTAGATATTTGTAAGCAGCTGCATAAAGTTTAAAATTTTCCGCATTACTTTTCTCTAGAGATTGAACTCTCTTACCCCTATGTTCATGTGCTAGAAAAGCACCAAAAATTCATCTTTTCCAGTAACTACATAAATATGTAAAAATAAATAGGTAAAAAAGTATGTATGTCTTATTAGATTAAACAACAAAAAAAACATTTTTTTTTTAAATTCTGTTAAAATTATTTTCGATATTAATTGCGAATTATTAACTTATACTGTTTAAGGTCTAGATATTCATTTTTAGGGTTTGGTATTCTTCAGAACTGTTTAAATTATTACTTTAAAACTAAAAAACAATTAAAATGTACAGTAACTGCATATAGTTTTTTAAGAAATGGCTAGAATCAATTGAGAGGTGTTTTATATAAAACGATGTGTTTTCAGCTGTAGTGTACACATAGTTTTGACAATTTTCTGCAAAAATCGAAATCTATAATTCCTATAATCGATTTATTAAAAAGTGAACTTTCCATTTATAAATCAATAATTTAAAAAATTAGCAATCATATTGAAAATCGATTATTTATTCACAACAGCCGATGGTGATCTTTTTGTGTAATAGACCAAACATGGATATATCTTCAAAACTCGATTTAAAATGTGTAATTTTAAAATCAATTTATCCAACATAGGCTTTGCTTTAGTAAAATCGCTAAATAAAAAAAATAATCGATTAAACAGCAAATTGATTATTTATGCACAACCCTACAGGCGATCGTGAGATAATATTTAAATACATACATTTAAGTAAGTTACCACTGATGGATATAATCTTTACTGTCGGTTTATTAAATATCGACCATTTAATTTATAAAATCGATAACCGAAAAATAATCGATTAAAGTAAAAATCGGGTTTTTATACAGTCCAACGCGTTTTCAACAAACCAACTCTACTGCCGTAAATTTTCGAAAACAAACATTAAATGCCCAAATAATCGACACCCTAATGTAGCAGGCTTTACGGTACCTTACGGTGCATTGTAGTTGTAATTGTTGTCAACTATGTTTTCATTAGGCAACGTGCAGTATGCGTATGTACATACGTACATATGTATGTCCGAAATATGAAATTTAAGTGGTTTTTGTTGTAATTTTTTAAATGCCAGCGGCGTCCAACTTGGCCTTTGATACATTTGCGCATTTCGCATAGCTTTTGCGGTAACCTTTGATGCTGTCATCTCTTTTTTTTTTCATTTCTTTGTTAGTATCAGAGCTTTACTACTTTGAAATCTTAGTCGACTTGCATGATAGCGACTTGTCGCTTGCTGTTATTTCGGACTTTCTTTGCTCTTGACTTTTTTTGGTTTTAGATATTTTTGATGGTTTAGTTTTGCGAACTGTAACTCCCAGCAAACATTTGTTTTTGCAAAAAAACAAAGTCGAAAAGCCGTCTGCTGTAAGTCGCCGTACTGACTAATCTATAAATCAACTAATCGATTAGTCTTTTGTAATCCGATGAATAAAGTTATCGATAAAATTAATCGATTAGTCTACTATAAGTCAATAAATCTAATAATCGATTAATGTACTCTTAGTCGATTATTCAAATAATTTTTATACCGTAAGTCGCTTAGTCGACTAATCCATTAGTCTACTGTAAGTCGCTTGGTCGTCTGATATATTATTTTACTATAAGTTGATTAATCAACTAATCGATTAGTCTACTATAAGTCAATAAATCTAATAATCGATTAATGTAATCTTAGCCGATTATTCAAATAATTTGTATACTGTAAGTCGCTTAGTCGACTAATCCATTAGTCTAAAGTAAGTCGCATGGTCGTCTAATATATTATTTTACTATAAGTTGATTAATCAACTAATCGATTAGTCTACTATAAGTCAATAAATCTAATAATCGATTAATGTAATCTTAGCCGATTATTCAAATAATTTGTATACTGTAAGTCGCTTAGTCGACTAATCCATTAGTCTAAAGTAAGTCGCATGGTCGTCTAATATATTATTTTACTATAAGTTGATTAATCAACTAATCGAAGTGAATTAATCAAATAACTGATTTATGTACTGTAAGTCGCTTAGTCGACTAATAAATTTGTCTACTGTCCATAACAGGTGCGTGACATCCATTTAGCCAAATGGGTGAGATTGCCTGCTGTTACTAAATGTTTATGCTTCTAGTCAGTTCATTGGTCAACATTTTATGAACTCATTATAGGGAGTTGGCGCTGTTCTAAAATTCATAAACAGATTTGACCAATAGTAAAACTTTTGTTATGAGAGATCGTTGACAGTTCCGATTACAACTTAAACTACCTACTGTAGGGCTTACATATGTCCGACTTTACTAACTCACCCACAAGTATGAAGAACATTTTAAATTATCTCGATAAATGATATTTAACCTTAGATTGAAATCTCCTATTACTGAGCTTGATTGTACAAACACTAACTCAAACCAGCTTAATTTAAATGTGTGTACCTACAATCAAAAAAATATCCATTGTAATAGTTCATCAAATGACCTCAATTCAACTAAGCAGAACTTCATGACCTTAACGCTTCATCAAATTTAATATTCACGCTGTCTTGCTGCTTAGCAGCCAACAGATGGACTTTCCTCGTAAATGTATAAAGATTCACAGAATTGTTTGAATTTCTTTGCTTGTCAGCTAAACGATTTTTCCATGTTTGCTTGCATTTGTCTGCATCCGTTAGTTACGTTTAAATGAAATCCCTTTGAAATGTGTCCCTTTGAATTGTGTCATCAGTTAAGATAATCACCATTGTCTAAGTAACGAAATTAGTGTAATGGCCCGATATTTAGTGATATTCCACTATTTCTTTGTGACTTTGTTCGCAGCAAACACTTTAACTGGTAACTGCAGTATCTCGTATATAATTGCGTATGTACTTATGTATGGACAAAATATTCATGGTCGTAATGCGAATAGAGTCTGTAGAAAAAGTTGTTAGTGTTGGACTAGTACTAACGCGACCACTACTAGTTGCGTCTCTTTCTTTTTTGCGTCTCATATTTTTCAACATATAATAAACTTTTTCAAGACCATAATACAAAACGTAAAATAAAAAAACTAAAATAAACTTCGAATATTAATAAAACACAAAAAAACACCAGAAATATATGGGAGTGGCACCACCCACTTTCCCAAAACCACTTAAATCTTGACTGACGAAGACATTTATCAAAATCCAAATATCATTAATTTAGAGCTGAATTATAACGAATTGAAATTTGGGAATAATTATTCATTTGATTTATCGCAAAATGATTGCAGCCATTTTTTGAATTTTTTGACTGGGACTTAAAAAATGAAGTCACCATTCAGACTTCATTCTGCGACTTAGAATTCTTTATTTCATTAATTTTTTGGTTATTCCAGTATTGCAATCATTGAATAGAAAGTCTCACTGAAGTCAATTGAAGTCATTTGGAGTAATTTGAATTTAATTTACCTGTGGCATATGAGTCATGATCGTAAACTATTTTTGTTGCAAATAGTTAGTGACTTCACTCCAAAAATTAAGTCAGTAACTGACTTCTCTAAATGACTTCAAAGTCGTGACTTCAAAAAGACTTCGGACTACATTTTTTTGTTCTTTAATGAGTGCATTCGAAATTTGAAGTCATTGAATAAGACTTCAACTGATTGCATTCGCAAGTCACTTAATTTTCAAAAAAAAGTTTTGCACGCACCCATCAAGTCTAAGTTAGCGCCAGTCTATAATCAAAATAAACGCAACAAAAAGTTATCCAAAAGCAATAGAAAAGTATATATAGATATATATGTAAATGAAGCGTGAAATCCTAAACTTTCGCAGGCCACAAATAAACTGTGACGCGTATAAGCGCACAAACTTTCGGAATATATTTACAAAATAAAGAGCGGATAAATATAAATTAAAAATACGAAGGTAAATGTAAATACATTTATAAAATCAAAAGCAAAGAATATATAAATAAATTTAACTAACTACGACTTATATACAAATATACATATACATATATACACGAGTATAAAGCGCTAGAGTAGTTGTGAGCTGACAGCATCATCAAACGGTAAACTGCAACTGTGTGAGTGGCTACTCAATTAGGATGCTGTGTAAAAAGAGAGTGAGTGAGCACAAACTCAATATTGTAGTTGTATAAGTGCAATGCATTGCTGTTTCTCTTATCAAATTCTCTCTGGTACAGTATGGCGTATGAGTGATTTTTTGTTATCACACACTTCAATGAATATTTGTTAATTTGGACCGCTCTTTTTCTAACAGTGAGTAACTATAACGAAACACTCTTTGGACACATAACAAATATACTCAAAATCGCTCTTTTTGACACAATCTTTATTTACAGCTTTTTGTCAGTAGTTGATTGCTTTATGCTCAACATGATTTGCGTTCATTCGTTTCTGCTATAGCACAATGAGCGTAGTAATTTATCAATGACGTCACTGCAAACAGCATAACTTATCTCTTACATATACATTTAAAAATACATTTACATTTTTACTTATCATTTTAAAATACTTATCTAATATAGAGAGCTTTAACTGCGGTGATTCTGTGCTATATGCGAGACTTGTTTACGCACACGCAAACATACATACATAAAAATAAATACACACACACAAGCACACATTTATGTACACAGCTGCTGTAAGTTTATTATGGCTGAATTTATTACATATCTGTATATGTAGCTAGTAAAGTTTATCTTTAACTAATATTATAACTAAATATCAAGCTGTATGTATTTTGGTTATGTACCCTAATATCATTGATATATGTATGTATATGAAAATATATTTATAAATAAGTGTGTTGTATATGTGCTTTCTGATTCATTAGCTTTATAAGTTTGAATTTTAATTTAATCAAGCAAAAGCTAATGATCCGGTCTTGCTTAATTTACTAATCATATCAATTATAAATTTCAAATTGCGCGTGCATACATACATACATACTTTATGAGATACCGGGGCGTATGAGTAACATTATCCAACGGTTTAATGCCAGCTTGCCCAGCACTTTTTTGGAGGTGAGTAAGTGGCAAGAAAATGTATATTACCTGTGTTTAGGATTTCATAGAAGTAAGAGATTAGCTTATGCTATTAGAAACTTAAATTATAGGAAACTCTATAAATAAATCACACAATCTCTAAGGAAGAAGTTGAGGAATTCGATAAAATATAAAAATATGTTTTTTTCAAATGAAATGTAGTTTAGTAATATTCTAAAAAGCAGATAGCTGAAAGCGTATACTGATTAACTAATAAATTATAATAAATGATGACTTCAAACAAAAAACTTATAAAAAAAGGGCACTTTTTAACACGATCCCCTCAGGTTTTGATGCAATTTTTCATAGCTAACATTTTGGAAGCTCGAAATATTTGAAAAACGGGCATAAAAGGTACCTTTAAGCTGTGATTTTAAAGATCTTTAGACCATTAGAAAGGTATTTTAATTAGCTTTAACGGTAAAGCTTGTATAATAATCTAAAAAAAAAACTGTTAATAAAAAATTAAATTTGAAGCTGAGAAAAAAAATTGTTAAATAAAAATAAAATTTTAAATTGATAAAGAAAAGTTTTTTTGATAAAAATAAAATTTAAAACTGAGAAAAAATTTTTTTCGATGTAAATTAAATTTAAAGTTGAAAAAAAAAATTTTTTTGCTAAAAATAAAATTTTAGGCTAAGAAAACAAAATTTTTTTTTTTGATAAAAATAAAGTTTTAATCTGAGAAAACACAGTTTTTTAATGGAAAAAAAAATTGAAGCTGAGAAAAAAAATTTAAAACGGTCTGCTGAAAAAGCTTCTTTTTTTAATTTTTTAGGTATATGCATGTGTAAAAAAAAATTAAAAGAAAAAAATGCCTTTTAGATTTCAGATATGTTCTATAAAATCTTGAAAAAAAAAATGTTTAAGCGAAAGAGCTTTTAAAACGATTATCCAGGTAAAAACTTGAATTTTAACAAAATTTTTACAGTGTAATGTGTATATAGTTTTTACAGTATATATTTTCGAATTCGATTCTCTTCTCATGCTGCTTTTCCTGGAATAGATGTATCGTGAATATATGGTTGACGTAAAAGCGTTTGAAGTTACATGCTCAAGTTTAAATTGGTTTGTAAACATCGGGCTTCGGCTTAACGCTCAATATGCTAGACACAACAATAAATGCGACGCGTCTTTCTTCATATCGTATAAGCAGATACACGTTATGTGTTAGAACATCGCTTTAATGTGTCTCATTATGTTAAGAAGTCTGGTTCCTAACTACAACAATTTTTTAATTTTCAATCTATAAAACAAAGTTTTTCCCACCTTCTGTGATTTTTTTTTTTTTTTTTAAATAAATCTGCAAATGTTAGCCACCTGCAAAACCAATATACACATGTCAGCGAAAACCCAATCAATATCACCACTTTATTTCTACTTGAGCACAATCGTTTATTTGAAAGCCATACATACACGGTTTAGTTGATAGTTCGTTGGTTGTTTTTATTTTTATACCCATTTATGTATGTGTATGTAAGCGCTATTATAATTGTTTTAATTGCATAAGCTTCAATGCTATTACCTGCCGCTAACGACATCTATGCAAACTGACATTTATTCACACATATGGAGGTATGTATGTAGGTATGTACGTGTAAGATGGTATGCTGTACGTTTGTGCTATCAATACTCTACTGACATCCTGTCCCCATGTCCATCAGAACAGCATCAAGGAATATCGTTTCACTGCTTTAAACCAGCCTATGGGTTGCCATTTTTTTCTCTTTGCACATTTTAGTATCATCCATATACACCTGGAATTTTAAAAATGCACTTCTCATTAGACTAGTTTTTTTTTGGAAAATTATATTGAAATTATTTTTTAGAATGGCGGAAAAATTAGCCGAAACTGCACCTTTAACAATTTGTATCATCAATTCCCTTCAGAAGTCCGTAGCTTTTTTAATAAACCTTAATGCTTTTTTCCCAAATTTTTACAGTAAAAACATAAAATCAAAAAACCTTTCATATCTTTAAAGTATACATAATTTTCTTCAACATTCTGAAAAATAATATGAATCAAAATTTTTTTTTTTAATTTTTATTGTTTTTTTTTTTTTTCAAATCAGTCTAATGTATGTATGAAAGCGTATTTGTAGCGGACTTCTCCTCTATTTAATGACTGACAGTATCTGCTGCCTACTCGTCATTTTTGTGCTATTTCCTTACACCTCCCGCTGGCTGTTTGTCAATGGGCAACAGAATCAGCAATTTTCTGTATACCCAGTAGTGCTAAAAAGAGAAGATTTATTAATTAACTTAATTTGGTAAATATTTTTATCTTAAATAGCAAAATTCAGTACACAGTTTGTTTCTGTTGCAATAAATGTGCCCGAGATTGCTGAAAATGTAGCAAATCTGCTAAGGTCACGGCCACTTTTAGAAAATAGGCCTTTTAAGGATTATATGGGCCAATTACTTTTCGATAAATACTTACATATACATATATCAATAATGTTCAACATCCAAAATAAGAATAAATGACAAGTAAGAAGAAATGCAAGAAAGTATCATTTTGTGCTAATAGGCGTGGCGCACCCCTTTCATATGGGTACATAACACAAAATTTTTAATTCCATTAGCCGAATCTGATAAATTTTTCTTGCTTGTCTACTTCTACCTGTTAGAGCTTTGTATGTAATCATTAAGCTAGACTAGTCTCAAATGGCATACGATAATATATGACTGCTGGGTATATCAATTTAGTTTCAACCAAACTTGCACCTTTTTATTATTAATATTAGCAATTACTATATTCGCAGAAGTATGGCCCTACATACATACCTCCGAGGAGATTAAGGCCGAGCTTCTTTAACAGATAATTTTAGTTTGGATAGAATAACTGAGTTGTATGTCAACTACAACAACAAATAACATATCATAAGCTGACATAAGTCGACTTTTAAAACTAATTATAAAACAAGCTGTCAGACTTTCTTAATCTCCATTCACTTAAGCTATGTACATATAAACGTATCTATGAACAACCGGTGACCTTTTCTTTTTGGTTAATAAGTTAAATTAAAAGTAAACATACAATTATTTTTCAATTTTTCTACAGACATATATATATAGAAATATATAAATAGAATTCTCATCTTTAGTGTTTAACGAGCGTCATTGGGGGGTCCTTTAAATTTTCATTGTTTTATTAATAAACTCAGAAGCTGGAAATATATTTTAATAAGAACAACTAAATTGAAGCAAACTTGTAAATGGGTTTAAGAGCAATCTCTGTGACATACACACACACACACAAATACATACACATACATACATATGTACGTCCCGTATGCATTGAGCAAATTACTAAAGGCGCTTAATTACAAACACGCAAGAACAGAGCAAGAGGAACAAAAACCAGGCAAATGCAGTCACACACACACATACACACACAGATACAAACAACCCCACTGTCAAACTAACTAGTTGTAGATAATTACTTCCAACCCTGGCATTTTGATTCATTATTTCATTATGAAAAAAACGCAAGCGAAAAGAACCAAAATCGCTTCAAACACCGAAAACGGAGACAAGCACTTTTGAAATTTTTTATGAATTTATTGCTTTATTTTTATTACTTAAATTTTAAGTATTCATTAAATTGAAAAAACAAAATAAAAATAAAATTTTGAAACAAAAAAAACATAAAATTTTATTAGAAGAAAATTGTATCCTTGTTTGGACCTAATTCATAGTTATGAGTACTTTGAAAAGTTGTTATACAAAAAAAAAAGTTGGGAGTTCCGGAACCCCTACGAATCCTTACTTATCTATATTTTTTTATTACATATAACTCCGAGTATACTAGACCGATACTAGTGATATTTGATATCCAGATATAGAAATTTTCAGACAGCTGAAGGTGATATATTTATCGATAAATGAGTTATCGGTCCAAATGTAGTTTGCATAAACCCTTGAAATGTTAGTAAAATATTCGTATCAAACGGAGGGACACGGCCACTTTTTCTATATTTTTTTTCCCCCCATTTCGATAAATTTATCGCTAGTTGATATGTTGATCGATGGTTGTGTTAACGGATAATATTTGGTTGTCTTGAAAGTTTACTAAAATGTGAGTATCAACCAAAAGCGGACGGACGCACGTTTCATTTGGATTTCGGCATATTTCGATATATTTATCGATAAATAAGTTAACGGTCGAAAAAAGAAACTTGATTAATATTTTTAGGGAATTGTATTTCACAACAAAATATCAAAGAGTTTGCAGAACCACTGACTAGGGATGACCAGATTTTGGAAAAAAAACTGCTACAAACGATCAGTTGTAAACTAGTATATTTCCCGACTAGACTAGCATTTCACTGCCGATTAGCAATGCATATCAACATAAATACACACTTACGCTTACATACACCGATGTCAGTGTACACCCACTTGAGTGTTGCTGCTGTCACTATGTCTGCTCAGCAAATTGTTGGTTGGCAGTCAGCCCGATGCGTCATTTGACCTAACGAACCACAACGTCGAGTGAACGCAACCAGGCAAATGCACACTGAACAGCACAGCTCGACACCAAAAAAACCAAAAAAAAAAAAAAAACAATAAAAAAAAACAAAAGAAGCAGTAAAATATTACAGAGAGGTGCAAAATAACAACAAAAAAAACAGCGCCTAACTACAGTCTACAGGTATTGCTGTTGTTGGTGTGGATAACAGCGGTAACACAACAAACTTGGATGGGGGTTTGTTAAGCGGTGCTAAGGATATGGCATGCGGTTAACGCAGCGAAGCGTACACTTAATTAAGAACTCATGTTAATTGTAATTATTTGGCACATGAAAATTTTATTAATTTTCACCGCATCACGTCAAACACGAGCTGCATATACGGTGTGTATGTATGTATGTATGTATGTGCACTCAAACATATCTGGTGCACAGCAGGTTATTTGCAAACGAGAGGACCACACGTTTATGCGCCCAAATTCATACCAAATTTTATGTGTCGCATGTTAACAGTAGAAATTCGATATTGTTAATAAATCATTTTCATTTAGTTGGATGAAATAATTAGAAAAGCACTCTTGACTTGTGTATTATATTTCAACTGCTCAATTCAGTAATGGGTTATAAGATTAAACTACCAGTTAGTAAGGAATAGAAATTAGAAGAAACGTGTGACTTATTTGGTTCCCCCATAAAAAAATTCAAAAGTCAAAATTCAAAAGTAAAAATTCAGAAAGTGAACATCACATCTAAAAATTCTGAATTTTTACTTTCTGAATTTTTAGACAGGCTACTTTGCCAAAGAACCTTACAAATATTTATAGCAACTCCTATTTTAAGAATTTGATTTTAAATTCTATAGGAAAAAAATTGGTCACCAAAGGTTTATAACGCTAAAAATACCGGCAAAAAAAATTATTTAGAAATTATAAAAATAAAAGTTTAGGTCAACAATGGGTTAAGGTATGACGTTTAAAGGGTTAAAACGCTTAAAATCAACTACTTAAGCCTATGTAAAACTACTTTGATGTGAAAAAATTTGATTTTAGGGTAAAAAAGAAAATTTAGGTCATCAATGGGTTAACGTATGGCCGCCCATGGCTTATAATTTTAAATATTCACCAATTAAGAGTAGCACAACCCATTCAAACCTAACCAAAAAATCATTCATAATATCGTTATAAAAATAAAAATGTAGATAACGAGTGGGTTAATGCCTGACCGTAAATGTGTTTCTCAATTTTTCCTTCTGACTTTTGGTTTCTGAAAAATGATTTCTGAAAAAAAATTTCCGAAAAATTGTATTTTTGAATATTTTCTGTCTGAATTTATGGGGGGTGGCGACTTATTTGGTGTTTCCAAAAGACTCAGCAGTCTCCTTGGTAAAGTACATAGGTGTCGCCGCATGGCCACTTTTCAACGTCCCGCAGAAGCAAGGAAAACAAATGCGAAAGCTTTTCTCACATAATCATAGACATAGTCTTCAAGAAAAAAATAACTCCAACTTTGTTTCTGAAGTTCATAGCTGAGTATTTTCAGTTTTTTGAGAATTTACAATCTTAATACAGTAGAATCGCGCAAAAGTTAACTCGCGAGAAAGTTAAACCTTCGGCTAAGTTGACCGATTTTGAGCGTCCACGTACCGCTCTAAAAAGTTAACTTTTCGTTAACTTTTTCGAACTTATCTATTTTTTCAAACCCAACCGTTTGTTTGGCAAGAAAAACAAGCTCGGGTATTCCCCTTATTGCTATGTATTCCCCGAATTTGTATGTAAAAAATTATTGTCGGTGTTGGTTGGTACATACGTAGTTTGCCATGAACGTTTGAGCTTGTGAGTTGTTTATAGTTAGTGTGTTAAAAAATATCAACTAAGCAGAAAAAATCATTGCAAATCAGATTAAATTTGCATCAAAAAGCTGAGATTTTAAGAAAAATATATGAAGGTATTCGTGGAAATCGATTGGCAAATCGATGCAAATCAGATATCAGATCTTATTAATATGCGCACGAAAATTGTCAGGAGCTATTACACAAAAGAAAAGAAACAAACAAGTCTCGACCGCTTCTTTAAACCAGCCCTTACAAATTAATATGTACACATATGTATGTAAAATGTGAAAAAGTACAAACTAAATCTAAGTTTCTGTTTTGTTACGAGTAAAAGTGAGTCATGCAAATAAATTGAACGTATTATATTCCCAAAATTATGTTTATTTCCGTGTTTTTTTTTTCAAATTCGAGAACCCTTTGGAAAAGTTAATATTTCGGAAAAGTAAAACACCCTTGGAACGGCTTGGTTAACTTTTTCGTGATTCTACTGTATTTTATGTTGCCGTTTTCTGCGTTCTTGCTCAATTCACCTTATTGAGGTCCTACTGCAGTTGCAATGCATCCCATTCTCTTAATCTACCCAATATCAAAAGTTTTTCACCCCCAATGCTGTGTGTGCCTCAAACTTCAAAGGAATTCGACGACGTGCATGTGCATGTATAAATGAGTATTGGGAATTACTTTCATTGACAAGAATTTTATTTTGGCCACCGTGGCGTATACTTAACATTTGGGTTAAGGTGCAAAGAAATTGCATTTTGTGTGTATAAGTGCATCTTAGTAAAGAGATAAAGAAAAGAACTTTTATAGTTATAAACTTATGAGTGCACTAGATAAGATAAAACAAAGCAGCGAGTTAACAGTTTAGACAGTCTCTTAGTCTATTCTAATAAAAGCCTGCAACGTTGATTTCGTGTGCTGCTGGGAAGCTCTATGAGGACTATTTTACAAAATTAAAATCGAAATTATAATCCCTCTACAGATGCCTTCTAATTGGAGCTTAAGTTTCTTCTGTAATATAAAATAATATAAAAATCATTATCTTAATAAGAGATTTTAGCGCTGAGCTTCTTTTCCAATTTGTGATGTGCTGCTTTGAATTTTTTTTAATTAAATTTGTAGGGTACGGGTTGTGTTTATTTCATTTTTGTTTTTTTTTTTTAATTATAACTAAGAAAGTGTCAACTACAGCACTAAGCCACACCTACTTTCACATTTTAGTTTGACATTGTTATTGTGCTTTATTGTTGTGGTTTTCGTTTTGTTTCTTTTTTTTACATTTATTGCTGCAATCGTTGTCATTTTGTAAGTTTCATTCTCGTTACTATCACTATTTACTCGTTGTTGTTGTTGCTGCTCTCATGTCGTTCGAAACACATTTCTTTTGATTACTGTTGTTGGAAATTGTGACATTAGCGGAAATGAGATTTTACAATTGTATTTAAACACTTACATACATACACACATACATATACACACTCGTCAACTGAGCATGCAAAAATGCTGTAGCTTTCGTAAGTGTGTTTGTGCGGTTCAAAAGGGATATATGGATGTCAATACGTTGCAATGAGTGTGGTAAATTAAGCACATTTTATTTCGTCATTTGTGCGTCACTAACGAAGCAAATGAGATGCTTACCTCCACATAAACATGCACACATATTAGCTTCCCAGGAGGAAAAAGTGGTGCTAATTTAATGATAAATAGATCTAGAAGATCGAAGGATTGCCTTACGAAGGTAGTTAGCTATTACTATTGAACAAAATTGACAAATACCAATACTACTTACTTGGTCATAGACATAACCAAAACCATAGCCATAACCAAAACCATAGCCATAACCATAACCATGACCATAAAGATAACCATAACCATAACTATAGCCAAAACCATAACCACAAACATAACCGTAACCAACAGAAACCATAGCCATAACCATAACCATGACCATAACCATAACCATAACTATAGAAATAACCATAACCACAAGCATAACCGTTAGCAACAGTAACCATAGCCATAACCATAACCGTAGTTATAACCATAGCAATAACCATAACCAATGCCAAAACCATATCCATAACCATAACCACCACCATAACCATCACCTTAACCATAACCATAACCATAACCATGACCATAACCATAACTATAGCCTCAACCGTAAACATCACCATAACCATAACCATTTCCTACAAGGTTTACCAAACTTTTGACAATATCTGTCTATTAACATACATATGTACTTATCACTTGAACATGCATATTGTTACAATATGCCAAAAACTTTCGCACACTCCATCATATAAGGTTATACAAATTTAAGTACAATTTATCAAATTCTATACATATACATACATACATATCTATCTATTTTGATTTAATTGTGTATGTTTTATTCAAAGAACTATTTATACTTGAATACAATAGACTGCTGTGGTGAACAGCATCTCATGCCAGTGCGACTGTTTGCATGTCTGCGCCTGAATGAAAGAAAGGATTAAATTTTTTTTTTTTTAATTAAATGCTACCCTGGCAATCAAGCATATTTATACTTAGTTATTGCTGTTTGTTTGAGTGATTAGCCAAATCATAAAATGAGTATTTATGTATGTAAAACCAAAAGATGACTCCAAAAAAAATGTTCGAATTCATGCTTAAATGTCTTCAAAATTAGTTTGATTGAAAAGCGATAGATTTTGTAAAACGATTTGTGAATATAAAACAAAAATAAAATTAAAAATAAAAATAACAAAGCATGACAAGTCCTAAGCATCAACTTTATGGCAACTTATTCTTAACTCCTTTTAAAAACCCGGTTGTGATATTTTCTCCTTTCGTGCTCCCTAATCCGGCTTTTAAAGTGGAATGTGAACTCTACTCTTTTAACATTTGTATTCTGCGGAATTTGTGGTATAGTTGAGATCTGCTTACTTTATCAATGGCAGATGTTACCATATTTTGGCATTTTTAAACACCGGGACATATTAATCGGGCTTTTGAGATCCATCAAATGGCAGATTTTCTGGTAGAAGTTTTCATTTTTTTTTTTCGGCCAACTTGTGAATCCTCTTAGACACTCAAATTTTTTCCCTCGTCATTTTGTGTTGTTTGTAGGTATATATTTGCATTGAAGACATTAAGAAATGTTTGCTACTATTTTGCTTTATTCATTCATTGAAAGCTTTTATTAGCTTTTCCGAGCTTTTTCTTACTTATTACATACTCAAACCAAAGCTTGTAATAGTATTATCAACAAAAAGAAAATTGTATGTTTGGAAGAACAATTTAAGAACTCGTGCCAGGGCGACTGAGCTTTTTGCCTTTTTTGTAGAACTCATGTAGTTTATTTTAGATAGTCATCAGCAAAGACATTCTTGTCATTTATATGTCTAGTTTGTTGTATTAAATAGGTGAAAGCCTCAGATGGTAGCACGATGGACTGAAATAACGCCCAAGGAAATAACGTCATTTATGTATTTACAATTTTATAGAATTTTTTTCAATTGGTTTTTGAAATAATAAATGGATGAGTTAAACGATGGCAGCCCTTAGCAGGCTTGGAAATATCTTTTCATGCAATTTTACCAGTTTCTAATAGGTGGCAATATTGCTAAAGCACGTTGCAGTCAGAAATTTTTAGAATTAGGTACATACATACATATACTTTGTGGAATCAAAAGGGGCTGGCAATTTTTTTTTAATTTTTACAATCTCGAGAATTTCGTCATCTGAAGATATGAATAAAAACCATTTTGGTATCGTTTTAGGTACTTGAAAATTTATTTACTGAAAGAAAAGTTTATATAGACAAAATTGCTTGTTAAGACTTACTTTATTTTACTTGTCAGTTCATACGAGTACAATATTCACACTTTTTCATTATATAATAGTTAATTATTTATTACAATTATATGTGCTGTGTATATATGTATGTACGTTATTAAGTGAGGGCTCATGAGTAATGACCACAATATGTTTTATTAACAGATTTCTTGTATTTTTATCATATTTTATTTAGTTCATTTCTATATTTTTTTTTTTTCTAAGTTTATTCAATATAAGTACATTTCTTAGATTTACATACATTCGATTTCTTGTTGAGTAAATAATTTGTAATTCAATTGCTAGTTTTGCAAAAACTAAAATTTAGAATTTAGAATTATAACTAAAGGTGTTTCCATACCTACATACATTTAATTTATCTGACAAAAGTTATTTTAAACAACATTAACGCTTTTACTAAATTGTTCTAAATTAGATTTATTGATATTGTTAAAGAGTTTAAACAAATTTCAATGGCGTTAGCTGCTGGGAAATTTTCAGGTAGTTACCGACTGGCTGACTGATTCAGAACTACACCTTTTCGAATGTTATTCAGAAACCGTGAAATGTACTTCGGAATAATTGTATTTCAAAAATCGTAAATTGTGCTTCAGAAACTGTAAAAAGATCTTCAAAAAAATTAATTTTGCTTCAGAAACCATAAGCTCTGAACGACAACTGATTATTCCGAAGTACAATTTTTTATTTCTGAACTATCGTTTTTAATTCTGAAAATTATTTTACTATTTCTAAAATACATTTAACTATTCCCAAATACATTTCACACTTTCTGAAATAAATTTGACTATCCTAAAATACATTTAATGAGTTCTTAAGTCCACCAAGAAACGGTGTAGTTATTTTTCTGAACGCACGAGTTCAGGGCTACAAGACTACCCGATATGGTTATTATAAGTTAAGTGCCATATATTCATACAAGTCTATGAGGAATATTATTTATCCATTGCATATTTTTGATATGGCTGTCTGAGTATATGCATTTAATCATTTTGTTTTGTGTATGTTTGATTGTTTTACTATGTTTTCATAATACCTTCGTATGTGTAATTTTTTGTTAAATTAATTTATTATTTATATTGCACTAAACATTGGCTTTACGAATATTACTAAGCGGAATACTTTTTTTTTGGTTTATTTTTTATTTCTGTGATTTCCTTAGAATGCTGAAACTTAAAGAGTATCTACATACATTTTTTTTTTACCTTACTTTAAAGAGTACTAAGCCGAGGTTCTATTATAAAAATTTGTTGCTACAAATTAGTGTGATGACCTATATTTTATAGGTTATTTTATAGGTCTGAGATCTTCGACATAATACGCCTCAACCAAGGCAACGAAAAAAGTCACATGAAAATAAAAATGCCTCAATAAAAATGTTAAAGCTTAATCGGAAACAAATGTGAGCACAAAAGGTATGCATATCGAAATGAAAAGCTTTAATTTTCGGATGGGAAAACCAGGTCTTGAATCATGTACCTTTACTCATTTCATTTTATATAACGATATGTTTTAAACACATTGGTATGTTATTAATTACATAGCTATTTATTTAATAATTGTTTTCAATGCATCAAATTTTGATTTACCCAAAAAAACAAATTGTAGTATTTAAGTAAGTAACTTTATTTATTTTTTAAAGACAATTTCCAAGCAACTAAGCAAATTTGTATAAAATGTGCAGACTTTTGCAACACTGATAAAATTCTTTAATTAAAAAAAAAAACATGTCTGAAGATTATATGAATAGTCAAGTTTTGGTTACTAATTTTTTTGTACCATCAAATTTTTAAGTTCATAATTGAAGTTAGTGAAAATGAAAGTAAAAGCGAAATGAATCGCATGAAATTACGAAGAAATTCGATAATGCTGATGCTCTGTTTAATGATTAATTAATATCATGTTTGGTTAACTAATTAGTCGCAGATCACTAATTTAATCATAAATCCTTTGCAAATTCAATATAAAATCAAACTTTGGAATAAAAAATCACACTATAGCTCATTAAAAAATTTTAACTAGGGCGTGCTATTAAAAACAAGTTTTATTTATGATTTAATACATATTTAAATATTAAGAAAAATAAATTTTATGAAAAATCACTTGGCAACAAATAATAATAATAATAATGACGCGCGAGAGCTTTTTTTCTTTGCGAGAAAAAAAATAACGACTACCATTTTATAAGCGGAAAAACTCGACTGGGCATTAATGCATTTTTGCGGAAATAAATTCCTCGTTTATTATTGCACAGCAATCGAGGATTTTGCAGCTTTTTTTTTCTTATTTTGATTCAACGAAAATGTTTGCGTTGAATCTTAAATTCTTTAATTTAATAAGTTAAGATGGATAAATAAGTTATTTAAGTCTTTAGATTTGTTTTCCATTTCCTTTTTTGAAAGCTTAACGGTTATGTTTATTAAATTTTTTTTTAAATAAATATAAATGATTGTTGTCTAAAAATACTTTCTTGTTAAATCAACCAAACTTAGTACATTAATATACATATATTTTGCTAATTCAATAATATTGCCATACTAGCCTCTTACATATGTACATATGTATAAGTATATGAGTGTATGAATCTGTGTATATATGACTATATCGTATATAACTATTGGCAAATGAATATTTCACTGAAGGTACTCGACTAAAACAACAATTGACTGCAGCTGTATATAATAACGAATTCAAAACCATTTGCTCTACTAAACATTCAATTTTAAGGCTTACATGAGCAAATGGCTCTTAAATAATTTTTGCTTTAAATGCTAGACTATAATAACACATTTAATACTAGATCATTGCATACATACATATTTGACTTACTGTAATTGAATTATTTTTTTTTTTTGTGTTTTTTTTTAAATAACATACACTTTAGTTAGTTTTAAGTAAATATATAAGTATGTGTTTTATTTACATATGTACGTGGTATACATATGTGTGATAGCGTTAGGTATGAATTCTTTAAGCAAATTACCAATTAATGCAAACAGCTACAGTGTTGCGCAAAATAATATAACATTTTACATAGTTACATGTTTTTAGTTTTTAAGTTCAAAGGCAAAGGTTCTTTTGTAGTTTTATTTTTATTTTATTTTTTCATTTAGAAATTACTCATTTTGGTGGTGTATAGTTTTGCACGTCACTGTAACAATAAAGATTTTTCCAATATGTTGTTATACATGTATATATATGCAAAAATTTTGTTTAAATATGTGTGTGGCATGAGTATGTGCTATGTTTATATTTATGTATATATTTACTCACTAGAATAAGCTTAACATTTTTCCCTAACAATAGTTCAATTCAAGTGGAGGTTGACAAAAACCAATACGCTCGAGGAAAGGATTTTTTTCATATCATTTTAAAATTTTTTTTTTGTTTTTTAGGTTAGACATTTTATTTTTGGCTTCATGTTAGAGTTCCAAAATTATCGTGAATTATTGAAAAGAAAAAACAGCAACAATTTCGCGGTATATTGAAAATCATGTCAAAAAAAATACACTCATGCGCAAAAAAAGAGATAGTTAATCTATAGCTATTTTTTTAGGGTTGGAAAAACTTATAAAGCCACTGGCTACTTCTCCTTACATAAGAGACATGAGTGTAGAATTTAGAATAGAAGAATTAATTTTAGTAAAATTCAAAGGTATACCGAAAAGTACAAGAAAAAATTCAAAAGTGCGCTGAAAGCGAAAATAAAAGTTTTAAGATTAAGTCTACAATACTTCCAGGCGCTGTTTATTTATGAAGAACATAAAAGCAACACAATCAAAGTACACTCCTCTCACAATTAAGAACGATTTTTCTACAACTTTTTTTTTCTTTTCTTAACCTAAAAATATGACAAAGAATGTTTCATAATACTTAAGTTTTTTTTTGTGGAACTTTTGATAACAAGCTTTGCAATTGTTATGCAGCATAACATAATGCCTAGAAGCTGAAAGATAGTTCAGTTCTGTACACACATTCAATGTAACCAATTTACGTTGACTAAAAATATGTACCTACTTGATCACTGCATTAATTTTGCTTGTGACTGTGCATTTTATGCGCGTTGCTCTAACATTCAATTGAAAATGCAAATGTCCTTTCTCTCACACTCTCTCTCCGCATATGTTTTTTACAGCTCTGTATGTACGCTTAAGCATTTGACTCTTTCAGATTCTGCAATCGTGCCAATTGATTAGAGTCCAATTCCTCGGGTATACTTGCACGTCCACCTACCACTTGTTTGGGTGCCTGTACATCATCCGCATTTGATTCAGCATTTGTGGCAGCCGATTGTTCACCACCAGCGAAAGCATCATCAAAATTCGCATCAAAATGTGCATCAAAGTTTGCTTGGAATCCATCGCTGGCATCAGCTGCACCACTACCTTTCTCATTGAATGGATCTTCAGCTTCCTGTAGTATTTTCGAAACAGAATCGGACTCCTGATCGGATGAGTGTGTATCGTCTGGGAGTAAAGTAAGTTAATTGAGAATAAGCAAAGTAGATTTGGAATGTTGAGTGGATGTTTGCAATATTTCAGAATACATATTTTTTTTTTTTCAAAATTCCTGATACTTTAGAATTTTGTTTAAGAAAGCTTTGTGTTAGAATTTTATTTTAACAAAATCGGAACATAGATTTTTTTTAATATCCTACAATTTCAGCATTTGACATAAAAACACCCCATCTCACTTAAAAATCTGTTAAACATTCATTGATGTTGGGCATTTTTCAAGCTCTGGGACAGGGTGTTCTTCAATGAAATTTAGAAACAGGGCGCTCTTGAAAAAAAAATTCTAAAAATTTATAAAAAAAAAACTTTTTTGTAATAGGTTGACCATCCACTCAGGCATCGAAATATTATTGAATTAAAAACATGTGAATTAATGGCAAAAGCATTCAATATTCGCTTAATTAATATTGAAATTATACTCTTCCTCTCTCTAATACAGAGGGAAAAATCTCTCTTTTATCAATTTACCTTCAAGATTTTCGTTCTCATCGGATGCTGACGCTGCTGCTGCTGCTGCTTGTGCCACTTGCTTTGTTGCTTCCGGCTTTTTCGACTTAATGGGCTTATCATCGCTCTTGCTGGCAGTCTTAGCAGTTGTTGTAGCTGCACTACCTCCATCACTTTCTCCTACCGGAGGGAAAGATTTATCTATACCGTCTTCAACCATTGGGGTTGCGGCGGTAACAATAATTTGTGCCGTACCTAAATTTAGTGAATTACCTTCCTTTTTGGTGCCGACATTTAATGCCGGTGGTGGCAGCGATGGTGGTGGATTACCATCGTCGCTGATATCGTCCTGAAAAGAAATTAATAAGAAATAGAAAATACATACATACATCATGTGGAAATTTGTGTTTCTAATAAAATAAGCAAAATGCCAGATTTCAAATAATCTACTACAAAAAGGTTATGCTGACTAAATTACCTCCATTCCAGGCTCTTGTATGAGTACTGTGAGCATTAAATTAGAAAAATAGAGTGAATTGTTAATACATTTATCTTAATATAAATAATATTTTTCTACTAAAAAAAAAAAATTGTTTTTGTTTTTTGCTTATCTAGCAAAAATTGGAAGGATAAAAAAACAACGACATCGGAACATAGACTCTTATGTACTACTTTTATGTACATACATACATACATAAATAATTAAATAAATACATTTACGGAATTGAAGTAGATATATATGGAGTTGGAGTGTGCAATAATATTTATAAAATGTATGCTTTTAAAAGGAAAAATTATCTAAAATTTTCGTCATCATTCAGTTAAGATCTATTATTTTTCAGAACATAGAGTGCATTCTAAAGTGTTATATGAGCGAAGGCTTTGCTAGGAGAGAGAGAGAGAGTTACATGAATAGAGCGATCTTGGATGAAATCTAAATTTTTAATAAGGAATCTTTAATGAAAACTTTTTAAAAATGAATTATATTTCGAACGAGGATACAAGAACCAATTTTTAAAACCGAAACTTTTAACGAAAACCGAAAACCGCCACAGAACCGAATCAAAATTGTAACCGAAGTCAAAATTAAAACCAAAGTTTAAGCCCGAACATGAATCAAGACAGAATCTGAAACCGAATCGAGCAAATGCCGAAACTGATGCGCAATCGGCAACCTAAATAACGATATCCTGTTGCCGATTAACCTATCGACGGTGAAGGAAACAAACTTAGCCGAACAACCGCGAACGTCAATAGAAATAATTATTGTCGCATGGAGGTCTCTCCCGTATTCTATAAAAATCTCGATAAACAGTGAGTCATATGTACCAAAAAAGTGAGCAGTTTTCTTAAGAGAAATCCGCTGTTAACTCAATGATGACGTTGAATGTTACAAAACTTTGTGCTATTTGAAAGTAAACACATTTCCGTGAATTTGTTAAATTTCCAGTTGATAGTGAAAAAAGGTGTAAGATTTAAAGAGTGAATTTTTGCTCAAAATACATATGACAATAATAGAGATTACACATGCGAATAAAAATAGAATGAACATTTGTAATATAGCTATATGTTCCCAGAAAATATTTAAAAAAAAAAAAAATACTAAAAATATTTTTATTACATTTTTCGGCAAAGAAATTTGTTCACTTCTTGTGAAGAAAAAGAATATGATATACATAACTAATAACAAAACCGATTGGAATTGCATACAGCTATATTTTAGTTATACAAAGATAACCTCATTTTTAGAAATTACATTAATGAAAATGACGGCAATGGCTGCTTTTAAGTTATGATTACTACGGAATAGCTGGACCGATTTCAAAAACCTGTCCACTATTTCAATCAGCTTTCGAAAATATATGTATGTTGTGAAAATTGTATGTTACACTGAAAAATTTTTATTGTTAAAAATAAAATTTTAAACTGGAAAAATATTTTAGTGCCAATGTTTTTTGAAAAAAAAAATTATGAAGATTTTTATAAATATATATAACGGAATTAAATGGCTTTATTTTTCTCTTTTTTTTTAATTTTTCAGATATGCATTTGCTTAAACATCCCAAAAAAAATGGAGGAAAAATGCCACTTTAGTTTTTGAAGAATTTCACCCACATTATTTTCCTCACAATTATGGCGCTTGGTTATTTCATTCATCAAGATTTTTTAAAGAACATTCAAGCATAGAATAAAATATATGCAGAAATCTATAGAAGAAAATTTTGCATATTTTCAACTCCAATAATTATTTTCATATTCGTTTAAGAAAAATAAATGAAAATCTATAAATATATAGTTATGTAAATGTCAAAGAGATTATAATACTCTGTATGTATAAGAATTAAAAACTAATTTCTGAATTAATTTTATATGGCGTATTAAAAAACAGGTTTAATTTATTAAAACTATTACTATTTGGAAAATAAACTTGTAATACAAAATAATCAAAGCGAACACAACTAGCATTTACCCTTTTTGACGCTGGCTTTTACACTTTTCACTTGGAAAATAAAAGCGTATTAATACGAGCATAATAAAAGAAATACTTAAAGATACATATGTATTTTGTGAAATTACCCTGCAAAAAGTGAGTCTGGTCTAAGACTGTATAAAATACAGTCTTTCGTTGACATACTACCGGACCAAGTCTAGACCAATCTCATGTAAAACCATAGGACCAATTTACACGGAGCATGTCCTAGGCTTGGTCTACCATTTATGCCGTGTACAGTCCAGACCAAAGATAGACCGTTTGGTCTATACATAATTTTTGTGCTCATTAACATAACAAGTGAATATATTTCTTCAATTCGGCAAAGCAAAACTACATGCGCACAACTAGTCATATTGGTCTAGATAAAAACTAGATTTTTCTAGCTATCTATATACCACTAATTTTGTGTTATAGGACCAATGCTTTTTGCAGGGATAATGACAAACATACATACATACATATGTTATTAAATGTACGACTAGTGTGCAATGATATTTGAAAAATTGGTAATAAAAGCAAATACTCATATTAGAGTTGTTACGAATATTCGAATTTGCATTCCTTTTCTGCCGAAACAAATCGCGAAAATTTTACGAAAATACTATATTCTGCAATTATTATGCGCAAATCAAAGTAAGAACCTAGGTAGGTATACCAGACGAATTGTTGGATTTATTTGCGGACATATAGGGATCCGTGCAAGATTACTTCAGGATCATTTTGGGACTGTTTTTTGTATCATTTTACAATTCTTTCTTTATCATTTCGAAACTTTTCCGGATTTGTTTTCGGATCATTTCTACACTTTTGCGGGACAACTGGGAAATATTGTTGGGAACACTTGTTATTTTTTTAGGCATTGGTTTCCGAACATTTCGGGGCCATTCCAAAATGTGTTTGGAATAATCACGAGAATTTGTTCAGTCCATTTCATGTGTCGTTTGGCAACCTTATTCATTTCATCAATCTGTATAACTTCAAGAAAAATATTACGCATTCCTGAATCATTCGCGTTGGTTTTTCTTTGCGTTCTTATTCGCGAATGTGAATGCAACATTTTTTTTTGTTTACTGTTCACGTTCGTGATTACGAGCGAATGAGTATTAATGTTGCCGAAGCGTGTCTTAAACTCCTTATTCGCAACACCCCTAATTTGATTGCTAAATATTTGTGTGTATGGTGAAAATGCGGTCAAAATGTGGTGAGAATTAAATTGAAATAATTAGGTGAATTTATGTTAGCAGCTGCTCGAATACAAAACACTCAAGCACACACACATAACGATAAAGACAAACATACAGAATTGGGAGTACAGTTGGAATTGTTTTTTTTTTTCTGTGGAATACAATTTACTTAAAATGGCAACACTGTTTGATAAAAAAAAAAACAGAAGAAATACAATTCAAATATTTTTGATTTTGAACAAATTAGAAATTGGAAAATGGAAAATTTTAGCACAATTTTAATAGTTAAAGATGGGTTTTGTGAATTTTACCTCTAAAAATATGGATATAGAAGCAGGATTTTTGTTTTTTATCGATAGTAATATTAAGTAGTATATTATATAATAGAGATCAAAGTTTTGTAGAAGTACTAGAGGAAATGTGAAGATAGCATAGTTCACGCTTAGAGCAACTACTAATTTACCTGGAGGAGGCATGCTGGGTACGCCACCGTTTGGTATATAGCCGCTGTCGTCATCTAAAAATTTCAAAAAAAAAAACAAAAAATCGAAATTAATGTCAACTACAACACACCTCTCGTCTACACAAACCTGCTGTATCCTGCGATGCAAACATATCCTCGGTCAATTCGTGCGCATATTCTGGTGGTAGTGCAGGTGCGGGTGGTAGCGCAAAACTGGGTGGTGCTGTTGGTGGTGGCGACTCATCACCACCTTCTGACAATGGCTCACCATTCTCATCACACTCCTCCACCACCAATGATGGGAAATTACCAAATTTACCATCCAATTCACCTTCCCACCAACCATCATCCACACCATGTGCTGTCTTCGTAACGATCTTTATAATTTGTCCCTCTTCAAATGTGAGCTCATCTTCGGCAGTAGCATCGTAATCATACAATGCAATACAATAAAGAACATCGGGTTTCTTCTTTTGTGGCGCCATAATAACAGAAACCTGATCCGGAGATTGCATAGAGTCTACGGTTTGATCTTCATTATCAACTGTATAATCAACAGATGAGAATGAGATTTGTGAACGCAATTGATTGCCTGAGCTACCATTAGCGGCAGTATCCTGTTCGATGTCTAAATAGTTGTGCGGCACATAGCCCTCCTCGCCGCGATAGTTACGTGCACGCAGCCAACCATCACCATCACCTTCGCCAATTACCTCCAATTGTTCATTTTCCACAATCGTGAGTTCGTCTGGATTTTGAGCCTGCATTGAAAAGATTGAGAGATTGAATTGAAGATTAGTTTAATTAAAGATTTATTTTCTCTTTTAATCTGTTGCACTCTGAAATTGGGGTCTTGTAAAATTTAGAGTTCTACACTCACGGTATAGCTATAGAGAGCCGTGCACTTGAAAATGGCCTCCTTTGGTTCAGGAACAATAGGTTCATCCTTTTCCTCCTCCTCGCCACCCCAGTTAACTTCTGTAGGATCATCCCAGCCAGTATTGGCACTCATCACTGGAGCTGCTGTAACCGGTGCGGGTACACGTTCTTCCGTATCTGTAAAACGTAAATTAGCCTGGGCTAAACCTGATAAACGTTAATAGCTATACGCACCATCATCGCTATCACTAAATGTCTTATCCCTTGACAATTCCTTTTCCACTTTAGATTTGGCAGCTGCTTGTCCACCAGCCGCATCTTCCTTATCGCTGTCATAGAATGAATCTGAGCTTGGATTTTCCTATCAATAAAATAATTTCATTTACAATTGGTGCTACTAATGGTTTAATCATTATGTTGAACTCACGCCTTGTCCCGAAGCATCTGTACGCATAGAGATCGAACTAGCCGAACGTGCCAATTCCTGTACGCCCATAATTTCAGCCTCTTGCACCCATTCATCAACATTTATGCCACCCTCACGTAAACTTTGCAAACATGCCTCCGCTTTAGCTTTCTCCGTTTCAGAGCGTCTTATCAAATCCCTAAATTCCTCAATTTTCGTATCCAAATCTGGACCATTTGGATCGTTTGGATCAGTACGTTGTCCCGAATCACGCAATGATACACAAATAGCCAATTTCTTGGCAGCCTCACGTATAGCCACATTCTCCTTCACCACACGTCCAGCCAAATTCTTAGCCTCTTTTGTAAGCGTTTCTGATGCCGATTCATGTTCGGTGGTAACCTTTCGTACGGGATCATTATCGCATGGTTCAAAATCATATTGAATATGTTGCTTCAGCACTGGATAGAATAGATAACAACATTGCAAATTGTATTCGCGTGTAAGTTGTTGCGCTTGATCGCGTATTTTGCCGAATGAATTTTGTGTTGCCGAGCAGGTGAGCAATTCGGTGCGGCCCATCAATGTCAGGTACTCGGCCACACGTTCAAACACATAATTCTCCATGGTGGTCATCGTTGTTTGTAGATCGACTGTGAAGTAACGATTCTGATGTGCATTCGCTGCTGCCAAACTGAGTATGTAATCATTGCGTGCACCACTCGATTTCTCTTCGAGCAATTCTTTGCGTGATGTGACGCGTGCGCTATTCTTTTGTAGTGAAGTTATCGATTGAAAGAACGAACCTTTCTTTTTCTTAAGTTTTTCTTCGATATCGCGTGCCTTATCGCGCACATCATGAGCACAATGTTCCTCGTCAAAATATTGTTTCTTTGTTTTGTCCACATCGGAAACGCTCAGATGTAACTCTTTCTGTACGTTCACTATTCCGGAGAGTGCTCGCTTTGAAATTGCCAATTTGTAGTCGCGCAATACCTTGGCCTCGTCGGCAATTTGCTGTTGGAACACTTCGATGGCTGCGAGGCGTGCGCGTGCAAGTTTCTCGTTCTCTTCGAGTACAGTGCGCCAAACACTCCACATGTTCCTAGAAGGAGGGAGGATAAAACGAGGCATTATTACTTGAGTTTAAGGATAATGATGTTCTATTTACGATATTATTTTAAACTTTTAATATCGAAAAAAATAACTATATAGATAGAGACACAAAATATCATTATCAAACTTTTTTTTAGAAAAACTTGATGCCAAAATGTATTTGAGAGTGCTCAAAGAATATTCGAAAAAAAATGGCATTTTCGCCATTTTAAATTAAAAACTCCATTTAGACATGTTTATTTTAGAATCATGTTTGAGTAGATAAAACTTTATTTTAATTTGACTATGATTATGGTCTTTACGAATTTATTTTTGACACAAGCTTGATTTGCCAGTTGTACCACGAAAACCCCTGATTTTGGTATGCCAAGTAAACCTAAGTCATGTCTTTAGAACATTTTATAAATTGATTGCGAATTTCAGCAAGCAAGCCTAATGAAATAAACTGTTGAGCGAAAGGCACAATAAATTTATTCTTAAAACAGTCTAATGTATATAAATTGGTTATACGAGTACATGCAGCAAGCAAGCGATTGACTGAATGTTTAAAAGCTTTTTAGTCAAAACAATCAAGCAAAGAGCACATAAAATTCTAAACAAGAAAGGACAAACCTAAACAAGTTTTATACGTGTTATACGTGTTTGTATATATATTTTATTAAGCATGAAGGTCAATAAAATTGGGTTGAAAATTGATAGAAAGCTCTTTTATATTTAATGCCGTGCTTCATTGCGTATTCAATCAACTAACTCTTATTACTCAGAACAAAAACAATAACAACTTAGTACTCACCATCTCTCTTCCATGCCTTCCATTTTTATATCCGGTATATTCGGTATTTTCTTATTTAAATATTGCGAGGAAATCTTCAGCAAAGATTCACTGTAATGTTTCTCTATGGCCGAACGTTTAATAGTGAATTGTCGTATATCCTCGAGCAGATCGCATTCATGTTGATTCTTTAATTGCAACTTGGCCACTTGCTCTGTGTGCAAATTCTTCAAGAATTTCACATAATTTCCCTGTTAATGAAAAGCAAATGCATGAAATGCGCTGAATGTCAACTTTAATTAAATAAGTAACAACATGCAAACTAGCGGAAAAATTACAAAAAATAATAATAATAATAATAAAATTATTTGTAAGCAAAGCTTTTTATTAAACATGCATATAAAATATTTATTAAGTTTAGCTAAAACAACTATGTATGTACATATGTACATATATGCGACTACAGCGAAGCGCTATTCACGAGTATATAGAGCGCAATATAATATATTGGTTAATAGATGCGAAGGTCACAGACCATTTAAAACGCTCTTAATTAAGTTTGAAGTTCAACGCATTAAAGCCCAAGGCTCCACGGCTCCACTGTCTTCACGTTTGGGTCTAATGTAATGTTCACTAACTTACTCCATGTCGTGTAGAGGATGGCCGGTGAATAAATGATGTGATAAAGACAGGGTTCAATAAGGCCATATGACCTTATTTCTCAACTAAATATTTCAAATTTACATATATCATAAGAAAAAATTTAAATTTGAAATAAAACAACTCAATGTGGAGAAATAAGGTCATAGGGCTTTATTGCACCACGCCAGTGAAAAAGCCAGTACGGGCTGAGCCAGGCTTCACTCAAACATTTTTTTTTTTGTTTTTTTTTTACTTATTACCACCTTCTTCCCGTCTCCAGCTTTTTCTTCCATGTCTTTCTCTTCCATAACTTTTTTTCAATTAAAAATTCATATTCTATTCGTGAGTGTAATATTTAACAAAAAAACATTAAAGATCTCACTAAATAACTATGTGATCAATGGTGCTATTAAAAGGCTAAGAAAAGTGAAATTCAATTTTTTAAGTAACAGTGCTTAAAAAAAAAATTCACAAAATTTACGCAGAAAAGATAACAACGTTAAAAAATACATTATTTCTGCTGAGTGTTGCGAATAATACACTGCGCTCATAAACTACAAGTATAGTGCGACTTTAATCACTATCCTAGAACAGTAAGTAGTAATTCGTTAATTGGCCATACTCGGAACCGGTTTCGATTTTACATCACTGCACAAAATTAGCAAATAAATCGAAATTAACTGGAAGCAGAGATGAAAAAGAATGCATTCTTTTTCGAATAATTATTCATTTGATTTATCGCAAAATGATTGCAGCCATTTTTTGAATTCTTTGACTGGGACTTAAAAAATGAAGTCACCATTCAGACTTCATTCTGCGACTTCGAATTCTTTTTTTCATTCATTTTTAGATTCATGTATTGCATTCATTGAATAAAAAGTCTCTCTGAAGTCATTTGAAGTCAAATTACCGGTGGCATATGAGACATTATCGTAAACTTCTTTAGCGAGTCAATGAGTGCATTCGAAATTTGAAGTCATTGAATAAGACTTCAACTGATTGCATTCGCATATGAATGCATTCTTTTACAACCCTGACTGGAATTCATTTAAACGAAAGTACACTTTTTTATGCCACGCACAGATGGCGCTATTTACAAAAATCGATTTTAAATTATTAAATCTTATAAACGATTTATTAAAAATCTATGTTTATCATTAATAAAATCAATAAAAAAAATCGATAACTTAAAAAATAATATCTATATAAAACCAACAATCGATTATTTTTAACCAACCCTAGGCTGTCATATTTTATTCGATAAGCATCAGGATGCCACTTAAGCTTAATACCCACAAAATAGCTTTACAGCACTAAAATAATTGGCATTCGGAAGTTGTTCCTATATTTTATGAGCGCAGTGTATTATACTCACATCTCGCAGCATGAGAAAGTACTCAAACATTAAATAGTGAAGGACAACATTGAAAAAGATAAAACAAAAAAAAAAAAGTTAAGACAACCATTCTACACACATTTAAACAACTACAACAAACAACAACATACATTTACACATACATAGATAAATATGTATGTATGTATGTATGTATGCAAGTATGTATGAACAGTTGTATGCTTAGCGGAGGCGGAAACTTACCTTGCGTGGCGGGGGCTGCATTTTTGAGTGTTTATTTTTGTGTAATTGCACTCAGTGCAGCCAATTCTATTAATTGTTGTATTTTTTTTTTTTTTGTTTTTTTTTTGTGTTCCAACTACTTTTACTTTGTTAAAGCGTTGTCGAGAGTTGGAAGAAAATTGTTGTGATTGATTTTTTGCGCTTGTCTAATTCAACCTCTTTTTCAAATAATTACTAAATGAGCGCATACTATACGAAAAAGAAAATGTTTTTGTGAGATGGATGGCAAAAATAGACGAAAAGAAAATATAAAATTGCCACGCAATCACATTTTTATATACACTTGTGTTTTTTATTTTGGTTGGGTTTTTTTGGTACAGTCAACTTTTTTTTGTTTGGATTTCAATAACAGTGTGGTACAACTTTAGGGTCATTGCTGCCTGGATTAAACGACTTTGTATGGTCATTTGAAATTTGCAAATTTTTCGAGTGCTTGTTTTAAGAAAAAATTAAACACATTTGGGATTGTCGGAATAAAATGACATTTTGGAAATCTGAAAGAGACAATGTTTGAAGTCCATTAATTTTGCGAGAGGAATGTTGCGGAGCTCTATACCCCTTTTGAAGCGATAGCATTTTTCTGACACCTTAGAAGTATGTATGTATTTTCACAGTTAAAAATTAAAAAAAAAAAGTTTTAGTATAATCACAGCTTAAAAGTACTTATTACCGTCATTCTTCAATACCTTGCCACGCCCACAATTTCTTAAAACTGAAATTACTAAAAATAAGATTCTGTTTGTATAGGTTAAATTTAGCTGTATGCAAAAATACATTAAAATCTGAATGGGGTCGAGTTCCATGCATATCAGTTTTGAAAGGAGATGCATTGACAGTAACATGCTTTTAGGCGCACAATTTTGTATATAAACCCCATATCTGCTGATAGAACGAAACAGCGAATTCTGCGGCAACATGGAATATTTTTTAAATGAACATATTCTTGTTTCTCCACTTAAAAACACATTGGATTTTGACTTGAACTCTATCTATATTTTTCAAAAAAAACTCAAACATCACTTTTCGGACAGCGAAAGCTGGGCATAATAATAGATAAACCATGCTTTTTAAATTGATGTCAAACTTTAGAAAAAAATGTTTAACCTCAAGCGAAGAAACATGTTGGATATTATCTTGAAAATTAATTAATTACTTAAACATCAAAGAAATTGTTGTATATTTTTTTGCCATCCAGTGTGAATTATGAAATTTTGTTGCATACTTCCAGGCGCAAAATTTAATTTTTATTATTTTTCTTTTTTTATTCTTTTTTTTATTCGAGCACACCCCTAATAAAATATTTGTTCCGAAAACGTTAACCCCTTTGCGACCCTTTTGTGTAATTTTTTAGCCAATGAAAATTATTGAATTTTATTTTAAATAATTTGCTATTTATTCCTAAACACGCAGTCGAAACATTAAAAATTTCAAACATCCATAGCAAGCAAAAAACTAAAGCAAAAATTTTCGGCATTGCTACATAAATCTGGCTGCATCAAAGTAGTGTAAAAGCATTCTTGTTCTTGTTTGTTTGTATAATTGTTTCCTTTGTAATTTTTTGTTTTTTTGCTTTTTTTTGTTTGACGAAAAATTCGGTGAATGAACATACGAATAGGAACATAAAAGGACATACTGCGCGTTGGGCAATTTTCGAGCGATTATATAAGCGCATGTATTTGATGACGGGAATAACATTTTTGGGAGCGTTTCGTTAATACAAAAGTTGCGTATTAGCAGCGTAGCAAATACATACATACTTTATAGATAAATATATATATATTTTATGAAGAAAAAAATTAGCATTTCATATACACTTCTATGCCATGAGCTGAAATATTTTCACATGCATTAGCTTGTTTTTTTTTTTTTTTGATTTTTCATCAAGATTTCTAAGTTCTAGCACTTTTTTTAGATTTTAATGTATCCATATTTTTTTTTTTTGTTTTACAAGCACAGCAAAACCTTTTTTTTTTGTTTTGGCACAAGCAATAAATTCATTTTTTAAGCGCATGAATTAAATTTTGCTTTTATAAATAATTTTATTTTTTTTCATCATTTCAATTGTAATTTTAGCCATTCTCACGCCTAGCAAATTATGTAAATTGTATGCTTATTACAAATGATGTACTCAAATTTTCGCTAACACTTTTCTTCGACATATCCACTTCGTTGTGTTGTCGCTTTTTCATTGAATTTTGTTTTTAAAACTTTTTGTAAACTTCTTAAATATAATCAATATATATTTTCCAATTTGTTTTTCTTTAATTTAAATACCAAATTCTTTTCACACCAACACCTAAAAATTCCTTCAGTGAAAAATTCTTTCGCACAGTCAGAAAATATCTGATTTTTCCTGCATACTTATCGATTTCATGTCATCGTGGTTGCTTTGAAAATTTCTTTACACATTTCTTTTTCCACTTATCTCATTGGAAGTTTAATGCACATCCACCCACACACACATCAGAAAACGCTTTATATGACCGTCAGTGACTACGTATTTGCTTAATTCCTGTTTACTTGCTAGACTCATTGACTGCTTTGCGTGGTTGTTAGCCAACCCTCCCTGTTGAGGAATAACGAGAGTAAAGCACTTTGTAACAAATTTTGAGGTTATGTTTAGGATATAAAAATAGCACTGCGTGTAGAATTTTCTTTCCCATCTATACTATAACCCATTTACAAATAACGATCTATAAGTCTCTCATCATAACTGCCCCAATGTATGGTGCGGAATAAGGGGCAGTGTCAAAATAAGTTGGGATGACCTTTTGGGTATATGTTTATCGAAGTAGTAGTTGTCAAATATCATTGATTGTATTGCATCTATCATAATTAATTTTTTGTTTCTGTAACACAGTGTAAGCAGCGATTTTTAATGTCAAACAATTTACCTAGATGCACTTCCAATGCCAGCTGTAGCTAGTGGGCAGCATAAGTTCCAAGTAAAAAGCTACCTACATTTATTTTGTTGCACATGTTAGGCGGCAAGAACGGGTAAACGTCATACACTAAATTGACAACTGGAAAACAATTTTGACATTTCAAACCTATACTCAGACAAACGAGCGCAGGCGCAAAGAAAATATCCTTTCCTCTACCACATGTGCCTCTCTTATCTTTAGCTCCTTTTTATTTGACTCTCTCACAATTTTTGTTTTCACATTCTATCCTTTATCTATTCCTAGCTATCAGCCAGCTGTAAGTAATATGACTTAGTTGTTGTTGTTTGTACAATAAAACTTATCGCTGTGTCAGCAAGTCGTCATAAAATGTGTTGCGTATTCGTGATGAGGTAATACCAAAGAGCATTCATATCTATATTAATATGTACATATGTATGTATATGCTCTTTGTTAATACTCACAATCACAATTTGTACGTATTTGTACTGATAACACAATGCAACAAGATTTATAGGGGCGGAATTGTTTGAAGGCAGAGTGAAAGACTGATATACATACATATGTACATACTACATGAAGTGTATGTACATATGTACATAGAAGCAAGACTAATCTTACTACTTTATTGGGTTAAATTGATGTAGCCAAGTTAAGTTTTCAAGGTTTTGATATAGAATTCCAAATAGTGAACTTGTTATAATAAGCGATATATGTATAAGCGTTTTCGGTATTATTATATTTGCAAGTTTAAAACAAATTTTTTATGAAAATGCAAATCTTAAAAACAAAACTTTTTGTTAGTATTTGTCTGTTCAACATAAAAGATTTAAATTTTTTGCTTTAAACTTTTCACATTGAAATGCCGGCGAAAGGGTTAAAACCATAGTAGTTTCACATTTGTTGCACAGTGTAATTACTTAACATTACAAGAATTTAAGATTCACCTGCATTTCTTTAGTGTTGACCATTGTCAGAATATTATTTTAGAAAACTTCCTTGGATGAATTAAAACTATTTAATTAATATGTAGTAATTTTGTATTACGTTATGACACGTCTTCAACTTAAAATAAAAACATTTTAACTACGACGTCCAGCATAGGCGAAATGTAGTTCTGCATTTTTGAGTGAAGAAATCGTTTATCAGCTACTCATTTTTGGTATATAATTGAACACTTATCGAGTGACTATGATAACAATATTAATTTGAGTACTTTGAGAGACTCACTGAAGCTCTATCGAGTTCTTATGTAGAGATAAGGTAGCAAAATAAATAAAACTCATTTACATTTTACAGTTGATGGGTGAGTGGTATACACGACACTTACTGTGCATGACTAGAAGACTTCATATCCCGAGTTCGATAGCCAGGTTGAAGGTCAATAAAATCAAATAAGGTGCAGTTATTCTTAGCCAATACACTTCGTTCAGGAATTTAAAAGTTTTTATCATTTCTAATCATACGAATTGAAACTAAATACAATGTTCAATATTTTCTATTAATTATAATATTTACAGTAATTTAACTAAAAAAGAATTTCTCTTGTTTACACTTTAGAGTGATTTATGACAAACTACAACTTTAAAATAACATTAGCAACTAAACAAAACTTTAAATGCACGTACCTTAACAAATAATTATTGTCTTTACCCATAAACTCTAACTTACATTCTATAAAAGCAGAAGTTTATGTGGTTGCACATAAATCATATCCTTGCGAGCTATATTACTATTTTCTATTATATAAGGGTTTGTATTTGCATCGAAAAATGCTTCTAACTTAGAGCCTATTTTAACGTGTGTAGCTATATCAGCGTCAATTATAATTCGTATAACTGTTGAAGATTCGGTATCATTTATGGCAAGTGTTTGGTTGACGAGCTCCAACTCTACCGTGGCTAGGTGCACACCGTATGCTTGATTCAATTCTACAATGCGCATGCGTGTACCATTTTGTAAACCTATTTGTTGATCATGTTGCAGGAAATTACGTTCAATACGATTTGCTTCTTCTAATTTTTGCAATCTTTCAGCATATCCACCTTGAAGTAAACGTTTTCTTTTTTGTTTCACTTTTATGGGGCGATGAGGCGTTTTAGATGTCGAGTTTTCACGTTCAATCAATGCAACCAAGAGTTCCAACTCTGAAGGCGCTGTACTTTTTTGAGTCGTTTGTGTGCTATTTTGCATTGGTCGTGTAGGTGAACCAGATTCGGATGATGAAGATGACCACTCAATAGATTTTCCAACAAATTTTTGTGATACAGATAGATTGTTTGTTGGAGTTCTCTCTTCACTAGATGCGAACGTGTTAATTGTTGGTAAACTGCGTTGATATCGTAATGTGGCAAAAGTTTTACGCACTTTACACCAAGGAGATCGGGTAGCATTAGTTTGAACTTTTGAAGGTACGCTTTTGCAGCTCAGTACAGGCCGTACTTGTGGTGGCGTCTGCGTATCTTTATTTAGCTTACGCTTTACACACAAATTTGGTAATTTAGCTTTTCTTGCCGAGTTGCATCGCTTGACCATGACTGGAGTGACTGACTTTTGATTAATATAAGTGCGATTAAGTAATCCTTGACAATTTTCATTTCCTAACTCTTCGTCACTGCTCCAGCTAATATACGCTGAAGCGGTTTCAGCAGAGGCAGATTTATTTTTGTGAGTTGGCGAATAGGCGTAGTGTTCTTCGCTACTACAATCTGATATGCTAAGCTTGCCATACCCATTCTTGTCGCTGCGTTGATATTCCATGAGATCATTACTTCTATCCTTTTCAATTTTAATTTCAAATTTAATTTCACTAAAATTTCCTAATAATGGTAAATAAACAATTGAATGAGCTGTCAAATGCCAAGTGTGGCTGTCAAAATATGGTATAGAGTTGTCATACCCCAACTATTATTAGTGGTGACTTCAGATGTAGGTGTCGCTGTAAAAGTTAAGTTGAGCTCATTGAAATTGTTATTGTTTTGTAAATTGAAAGTCCTCTTTCACCCCACTAGCTTTTGATTCCGCCCACTTTGGTAGTATGCTACCCAAACATAGTTCGAAGTTAACAGTAGCACTTAACGTGAAGGAAAATTGTGTATACATAGATAGTGAGAGTTAAAAGATCAATCATGGAGCTGTATACTACAGTGGATCGACGAAACAAGTGTTTCCAGTCCACCCCTAGGATTAAAGATATTTTGAAGGCGATCCCCCCCGATGGGCTATTTACTTTTTTTGACACTAAGTCGCCATTTTAAGACCGATTTTAATGAGCCCGTCACCGCTGTTCATGGCATGGAAGCCGCCACAATTCTTACCTACCCTATGTTTGGGTAGCATACTACCAAAGTGGGCGGACTCAAAAGCTAGTGGGGTGAAAGAGGACTTTCAATTTACAAAACAATAACAATTTCAATGAGCGATTGTAACTGCTCTTAGCAAACAATTCAACTTAACTTTTACAGCGACACCTACATCTGAAGTCACCACTAATAATAGTTGGGATATGGCAACTCTATACAACATTTTGACAGCCACACTTGGCATTTGACAGCTCATTCAATTGTTATTAGGAAATTTTAGTGAAATTAAATTTGAAATTAAAATTGAAAAGGATTGAAGTAATGATCTCATGGAATATCAACGCAGCGACAAGAATGGGTATGGCGAGCTTAGCATGATGTGAAACGAGATACCGACAGTCACTACTAGAATTTGAACTCGGAATAAAAAATGATTAAGGTAAGAATTGTGGTGGCTTCCAAGCCATGAACAACGGTGTACGGCTCATTAAAATCGGACTTAAAATGGCGACGTAGTGTCAAAAAAGGTAAGGTAATCGTTTACGTGGGGTACCGAGCGCTAATACGCGTCCAAAAATGTCGGGAGAGGTATCAAAAGACGCGTTTCCGTCCCAGGAGCATGAATATAGCTCCGCTCAACCAATATTTTCATTATTTTGGAAAATATTTGCGAAAGACCGAAAAATGACCCGGGTTTAGGGGCCCGATCCATGTTTTTTATGTGCAGAAAACCTTTAACTGCAAATATCTCGCAAACTACTAAAAATATTGGTTTAGCGGAGTTAGATTCATGCTCCTGGGACCAAAGCGCGTCTCCTGATACATATCTCAACATTTTTGGTTGTGTATTAGCGCTCGGTACAGCACGTAAACGATTACCAAAGGTAAATAGCCCATCGGGGGGGCCTGGCAAAAAAAAAAAATTTTTTTGGGATCGCCTTCAAAATATCTTTAATCCTAGGGGTGGACTGGAAACCTTTTTTTTTTTTTGTATGGGAACCGATCCGCACTACTGTATACGCTTATCACCATCTCCCTAACTAGACCTTAATTGACGCAAATCGTTAGGTAAGCTGTTTAACAGCCAATTATCGTTAACCGGTTTTTTGGAAATGAAACCCCAAGCCTCATTACATGCTAATTTCATGTATGGCCTAATTCTAAAGTGGCAACAACACTCTTTCACCCGCACAACGCGGGCGGGTTCCCGAGAGTGGTTTCTGGGAAAAGATTACTGCGTAATTTTTGGATTGTTTTCGAGATAAATTTAGAAGTTTTTCGAGATAATTTGTTACCTTTCCAGGATTGGCTTCGGGATTATACCGGGACCATTTTTAGATTATTTTCGGGATAATTTTGGGAATTTTTCGGGATCATCTCGTAATTATTTTTTTTTTGGACAGTTTTTCGATCATTTTGGAATTTTTTTCAAGCCCTTTCAAAATGGTTTAGAAAACGCTTCTCGAAGTACTCCATTACTTTGTTTCTGAATACTCTGTGAAGCACCTACGTGGAAGTGCTTCTAAAATGCTAGCAAAAAATTACTGAATGGGGTATTCAACACCAAAGCGAGAGACAGAGTAGGTGTAGATACTTTTGGGGACCATATTATGTCTCGACATGACGATTTTTCATTCTTTTCCTTATTACTCATTAATTTAAATTGCTGCTTATGCTGCTAAATCAATTACGTAAGGTAAAATCGTTTTCTGCTAATCATAGTATACTTTCCATACAGCCTTTTGTTTTAAAATGTTTTATTAGAAATGCAAACAAAAGCTCAACTGTTTGAACATGTGATTACAGCGCATCAAAGTGCGTAAGTCAAAGTAAACACTTGCATATGGATAAACCATAAGTTTGAAGTTGGTCGGCTAGTTGGTGTGGCTTTAATACTTTGTATGGGTGGAACTATTCACATTTGCTTAAGCCTGCCCTATGGAGAGCAAAATTTTACCCATTTCTATCCAAATGGTTAGTCTTAACTCCTATAAGTATGCTACATCAACTAAAATTTACACCCCTAAGAGTATGCTACACGAATGTAAATTTGTTTATATTTTCGAAATTTGTATGACAAGTGCCCAAATAGTTTCACGTTCTTTGGCCCGCTGAAAATGTATTATCTTTTAAATATATTGTATTTACCCAATCAACTGTGTTAGGATTAAACATTATTAACAACATTTGCCGCCTTAGAAACTATCAAACTAGCTGTAGCGGCAACAGAAATTGAATAAATATAACAGAGCAATGTAAAGTAACAGCTCGCGAATAAGAGCTTGCAAAACAATGTGAACATTTAGGCACCGGTTTCCACCTTTTATGAAAGCGTCACTAACTGACTGTTGATTTGAAGTGTAAACTCGGGTTATTTAATAATTCGTTAAAAAATTATTTTTCCACCCTAATTTGTGTCAAGTGGTTCCATTCGCTTTACAATGTACTCGAAAGCAATTTCAAATTTAACTATCTTTTAACGATACAGTAAGCTTTTATTAACAGAAAGCTCATTGTAAATAAATGTTTAGGGAAAATGCCTTTTATATTTCTTTGCAAGAAATTTCAATTTCAGTTAGCGCGTCGCTTCACAACTGAGCATTGGTGCATAACGGATGTGAGACTGGGTTAAGTATACGCCGCGGTGTGCGGTGATTTAAAGCCACAGTTGAGTAAATAACAAAGTGACTGTTGGAATTTGAAATTGTAAATAAATTTGCATAACAGAGAATTTTATTGCTTTGCAGCACACTTCCGTATAAGCGTAAATAAATGTTAGTAAATATAAAATACTTAAATGAAAACCAATAAATAAATACGTAAAGAGTTCAGAGAGCTTATCGAAAATAAAAAAAGTTTATTAAATTACAAAAAAACACAAGTTAAAATAAATATAAAAGTGTAAATTATTTTTGGTAAAATTCTAAAACTTTATTTAATATGTGTCTGCCAGATTTCAAATCGAAACAAAAGGTTTTATGATTAAATTTAAAAAAATTGTATTTAAAAAAATAAATTAGTTTTCATAGTTTTTAAAAAAAAGTTATTATTTTCATATTTTTTAAAAAAAATTTAATATTTTTATATTCCATTACTGGGCACCAGTCTTGATCCAAGTGATATGTCAATTTTTTTTACTTCATTTTCCTTATTTGTCTACGCTTTAGAATGCTTCCGCGACTTTCATCAGCTAACATTTTGCTCAACACTGTTTAATTTGAAATAAAAATTTGGAAGATGTGATTTAAAAATTAATTTCCTTAAAAACGTCCAAAAAGTGCATATTTTTAAGTGCAAGTGCTCTGGTAATGAGAATAATAATACCACAACAACAACAACAACTCAGGCGTTTGTAATCTGAAAGAAATTTTGTCGGCAAACACAATTTTGAAATTGTTGTGCAAATATTATGCGAGTTTGTGCATGAATGTGTGTGTATGTATGTGGTTATGAAAGTGAGCTGCTCCATGAAAGCAAATCTATGGACGACGAGACGAGCCCTTTGGTCACATTGTAAACAAGGTAAGCACAAAAAATAAACAACAGCAAGTAAGGTGGGTTTGGTGCGGGTGAAACGGAATATTATATAACTAGTTGTGAGTTTTTTGTGTTTAGAATGTGTTATTAGAATGGAAATATTGGCCGTTTTTTTTAATCGTGATTTCGTTGGTAAAAACAACAACAACAAATATGTTTCAATTGAAAACAATAAAAAAGGAAACAAGTAAAAAACAAATTTTCACATTCAAGTTCACATGGATTTTATATTTTGATGATAAAAAAAATTTATTTTGTTATTTTATACACAAGTCGCTAATTGCTTGCGCAAAAAAAAGCCTACTGTCAAAGGAGAAATATATACATACATATGTAAATCTGCTTGAAAGAACCATTTTGACTAGTTTGATATAGATTGCTACAGACAATGAAAAAATTTGAAAGAGACGTCTAATTGCTGCACCTCTCTTAATTCACACTTGCCCCTCACCTCCCAATCTCCCTGCAGCTAGTATTTCACCGCCAGCACACCAACCTTTTATTTAACTGCTCAACAGAACAAAATACTTCTAACAGCAATAACATCATGGGTTGAACTCTAATGTAAATACAAGTTTCCTAGAACTTCCTTTTGAACATCGCAATCCAAATTTTTTGGGCCAACCGTTTTCATTGGGCAGTACCACAATGAGTTCGAAGGAATTTGGTTAATGGATTAATTAAGATATTTTTTCTTTTAAGTTATTATGCTAACCGTCACTTTCCGTTTGATGTTGCTGAATTTGATGTACAAATTTATATTAGACAGTGACAAAAAAAAATTCAAAATGTGTATTATTTTTTATATCCACCAAAAATTAAATACAATAATTATTTGTCAAAGTTACAAAACAGCAACTAAGTATTTGCAATTAATTATAAAATGTTTATATTGGAATAAAGCGTTTTAACAGATTTTTTGCGCCATTCTAAAAAATATTCATATATATATTTTTTTTTGGCATAGTCTAATGTACAACTGGCGATAAAAACAAGGCGATTAAACAAACCGCATCGCTGCTCGTGGAATGGAGCGCTTTAAGTGTTTTTTTTTTACCTTTTCAACGTTTTCATAAAGTGCATAATGCCACTCAATGGTCAGAAATTTATTTTTTATGAACCAAAAACTCGAAAAATGGCAAAGGCAGCTCATAGTAAAACAAAAGCTTCAAATATTTAAAATTTCATTACAATAACAATTCTAGCGAAATGTCTGCATATTTTTCCCTTTGTAGCTAAACAAATATTTTTTATCGTTAAAATGAAATTCATAAAGTGAAATTTGGCAGCTTTAAAAGCAAGTCCATTGTAATTTTCATTGTGAAAGTGGCTATGAAAAAGGCATTGCGTGGTATTATAAAACATACTTTGTATGCTCCCTACGAAGTTATAGATAGCTAGCTTCATAAAAAAAAAATATTGAAGGTCCTAAAATTTGTTGCTATAAATATTTTAGATACACTCAAAAATTATTTTTAATGAAAATTGGCAAAAGCTTTATTTGCGAGTAATGTATGTCCATAAAGGGGGAAAGCAAGGTTAAAAAAACAATAAACTAACTATTAAAAATATATGTTCCCATTAGGTGCCCTAATCCAAAAAAATGATCCACCTTTTCTTTACAATTTTTTTTTTTTTCAAAGGCAGCAATTTTTTTGGGGGGTAAGACACTTAACGAGCACATAATGCCCACATATGTATGAGTACTTACCTTGGCTATAATAATCATATTTAGCTGTTTACGATTATGCATATTGATCTGCTAGGTTTAGCCTAAAGCTGGCAGAGCATCTTATTTGTGTTTTTTTTTTCGAAGCGACCTTTTTTTTAGGGGTATAGCACTTATTAGCACCTAATTTTTCACAAAAAACTTTTGAAAAATTCCACAATTATATACATACATACATACGCTCAATTTCTGTAATATTCAGTTCGTTTGGAGCTTTGACCTTATGCAAAAAGTGTTTTCTTGTTGTTATATCAAGTTATTTATTATTCAAAAATGAGCAAAGAGAAGAGAGTAGAAAGTTCTCTCTTGGTGTGTGTGTGCGTATTGATCATATCTTTCACTTATCAGTGATGTGCTGAGAACAGCTGCTCGTTTATCAAATATATATCAAATTTTGAGCAGCAAAACTTTACATTATGTTAAATATTTATTTAAAATATTTAAGAGTTCATTAGCTGCTAATTTTTTAAAAGCAAATAAATATTTTCTTACTGTGAGCACTTTTGTTGTTTGCATTGATAAAAGCATAATGATTGCAAAGCTTTTAACATTATACGACGAGCTTTGTTAATTAACCTTACAATTTGAAAATATTCCGAAATTCTTAAAGAAGATATGCACAGGTAAAAGAAGCGACAACAATAAGGGGGCAGTGGAAATGCGCATTGGGTTCCATAACTACGAGTATAGAGCTCCGAAAAAATGAGTTAACACTGAGGAAGGAACGCTGGCGTAAGCTGGAGAGAAATTTAAGAAGGGAGCCACCTAAAATTTTTCGGAGCTCATGTATTTTAATGGAATTTGGTTTTATGACATTGATAAACGAAAAATATTTTCCAAAGCATTTTTTTCGCTTTAAAAATTTTGGAATAATTTTTGAAAAAAAAAAAATTTTTTAAAGAAAAACAGTTGGAAATAAAATAACAACTTTTATATAGATACGTATGTTTCAAAAATGATCAAAATCGAGCTGATCAATCCCGAGAATAACGAGTTAAAACTTTGACAGTAATTCGGACTTCGAAAAACTCATAAGAACCTTAAAATACAAGGTATCACAATTTCGAAATGTTTCACTTAGGGTATCTATGTGAGCTCAGTTTCGAACAAATTCGATATTAACATCTCTAAACGCTAATCGGTTTATTTTTGGTCAGGTTCGTAAATGCAGTTAGTTACCTTTGCATACAAATCACATCAAAACACAACCAAAACACAGGCAGCACAACGTCGATTAAACATCACTCAACGTTCTAAACGTAGGAAAAAAAACAACCATTAAATTTGATGGCGATTCATATCTGCAATTGTGCACAAAATGGCACATAAATATATAGAGACATATTTTTGTTGTGTGTGTAGATCTGCACACATTAGAGTGGGCAGCAAAAAAAAAAAAGATTTTCGTTTTTTCGTAGAGCCAATGAAAATCGTGTTGCTTGCTTTGAGAATATGAAAATTAATTCAAAGACATTTATGGCAGGAATTTTCGTGCATTTCACCATTTTCGGTAGAAATTTATTTTGGTATGTCACCTTTTTCTAGGTTATATCTGACTACTACTATTAAATATTAAAGATATTAAAGATTCATATTTGGTCAGTAAAATGCATTTCTAACAATCAACAATAATCAAAAAAAAACGAAAATTCATTTTTTTTTTTCGGTTCACCCTAGCACGTAAAGCTGTGTCAAATTCAAGATTAAAGATAGCCTGTTTGAAAAATATTCCTGCATATCAGACCGTTTTACTGAATGCCAAAAATGTGACACCCATACAATCAATACAAAGCATACATATGTACATACATTGTGCATACCCTAAAGGAAAATCAATAACTCGACTTTCGTAACTTGGAAAATGTTAGAATTATGTTTTAATATTTTTTGTAAGTCATTCAACAGCTTTGAAAAGATATAGTTGACTTTGAGATCAAGAAAAATGTGTTGAGCCCGAATTTTTAATTTTTGTTTTTTTATTTGAATTTTTAGACATTTTAAAAAAACAATATCAGAATTTGCTATTGCTTAAAAGTGTTATAAAACTTTACCAAAAATATTTTTTTTTTTACCCTTTTCCAGCTTATTCCAGCAATTAAATATTTAAAAAAAAAAATATTTCAAAGATATTTTCCCCACAGGACATCTAATCTGCATGTACATGCATATGTATATGTATGTATATAATTGTGTTTAAGCTCACTATTTGAAAATCGAAATAAAATCAATGCATATTATTGCAGCATCAGTAGGCAATAATTTAAAAATAAATTCCACCCAAAATATCTTCCAAAAGTTAACCGAAATGTTTGCCTCGATGGAGCTGAAATTCTGCATTTCGATGTGAGCGCACACACACTCAAAACAATTACGTGAATACACACACACACACATGAACATACATATTTATGCGTAGACTAATCAAAATATTTTTGGGGTTCCTGTTAAATTCATTACTCGATACCATTAATTTCGTTTATAAGTCAATTAAAGGGTCATCTAATTAATTTAAGAGCGTCAAATTCTCACTAAGTGGTGTTGCTACTTTTATCATCACAGCCTCGCAATGCTTTTAGCTTCAACAATTTGTGAGAAAATACTCATCCGGCTTCTCATGCTTAGCAGCTAAATTGATGAAAGGATAATTTTGATGCTACAAAAAGCAAATTAAATTTCATTGTGCTCTTTTTCTATTCGTAAATATATTTGCGTAGCTATTTCCGGTGGAATAATTCATCATAACTACAAAGTGCTTGAATGACTTCCAAAAATAGGTTGGTCATGGCTTGTGAAATTACAAGTGTGCAGTTAAAAATATAAATACTTCAACTTTTAGATTGGACGTCATGAAAATTTAATATTTTTGAGAATGGTTCATGACTTAAAAAAGTAGCTGGCGTGGTCTATTGGATGGGTTTGACTCCGGTTTTAAAGAGCTAGAGCTAGGGACCATTGCTGTACAAAGTAGGTATTTTGGTGGGACTTCTTGGCTTTTAAGTTAGTTACATCCATTTGAGAAGTATAACGAGGTTGAAGTAAGTATAATTTTGAGTTAAGTAGTGCTCTATATAAAATCTTGATTAGCCTTCATCTACAACACATTATAATTGCCTGGCGTAAAGAGGATGATAAAACTGTTTGTATGTATTCGAAAAAAAGGTTCAACCAGTCATAAACTTTGCCGTGGTATTCGATTAAAAGCATTTTTAAACTACTCATGTACTTTCCTTATGTCTGTAAATAGTTACTTTATAGCTCATTTGTATCACTGTTGAAACAATGTGTCAGCGTACTCTCGGTACACAACAACAACAAAAAGGAGAAACAAATCAAGCAAAAAGCAAACAAAATGCAGTAATTGCAAAGGATACCTGCTTCCTACAGGATACTCGCAAATAGCTCCAAATGCAGTACAAAGGCTAAAACAACTGACACCTTTTGCTTTAATTAGGTTGACTTGTTGGCTTTTAAGCTCATTACGAGTTTCTTTCTAATTTGGTTTTGCATAGGTACATATGCGCTACACACCAGCGAATAAAATAAAATAAAATAAAATAAAATAAAATAAAATAAAATAAAATAAAATAAAATAAAATAAAATAAAATAAAATAAAATAAAATAAAATAAAATAAAATAAAATAAAATAAAATAAAATAAAATAAAATAAAATAAAATAAAATAAACTAAAATATAATAAAATAAAATATAATAAAATAAAATAAAATAAAAAAAATAAAATAAACTAAAATATAATAAAATAAATAAAAAAAAATAAAATAAAATAAAACAAAATAAAATAAAATAAAATAAAATAAAATAAACTAAAATATAATAAAATAAAATGAAATAAAATATAATAAAATAAAATAAAATAAAAATAAAATAAAATAAAATAAAATAAAATAAAATAAAATAAAATAAAATAAAATAAAATAAAATAAAATAAAATAAAATAAAATAAAATAAAATAAAATAAAATAAAATAAAATAAAACAAAATAAAATAAAATAAAATAAAATAAAGTAAAATAAAATTAAATTAAATTAAAAAAAAAAAAATTAAAATAAAATAGAATAAAATAAAGTTAAACAAAAGAAAAATAAAATAATATAAAATAAAATAAAATAAAATGAAGTAAATTAAAATAAAATAAAGTAAAACAAAATAAAAAAGTCTTTTTTGACACAACATCATCCATTTCCGCATATATGTACATACATACATATCGCACCCTAAATCAAAAACAGTCACAACTCAAAATTTTTTTAGGTCGCTTTCTTGGCATAGATTGCCTAATAAAAAGTAGTGCAGCCAATACATACAATATTTTTCTTTTAGACTATTAGCGTTACTCTTTAGAGAGCACAGTGATGTCAAGTTTTTAAAAATCAAATCACTTTTGCGCGATCCAGAAGCAATTGACTGAAAGTTACTCGGATTTTGAGTTGTGACTGTTTTTGATTTAGTGTGCGATATGTATGCATATCCCATACGTCACTGTCGTATTTTCCAATTAAGCAAAGTACCTAAACTTTTATTAGACTAACATAAAAAAAAATTCTCATTATGCTTATTACGTATTTTGCGCTGGCGACCTTTTTGCTTTGTTTTCCCTTATTTTATTTGCTTTAAAGTTTTTCGTCGTACATTTGCTATTGTTTTAGTTAATTTGCCAATGTGTGATGGTACCCATAAAAAAAAAAAAAAACAAAATGAAATAAACCAAAACAAACAATGCGCAATAACAAGCACTTTTGGTTTTGTCAGCAGCAACCAATGGCGGCGCTCGCAAATTTCGCCGGCAACCGCCAAGGTTGTGAAGTTGTCGCCTTTTGCACGCATTCAAGTGATAGAATATATGCTTCGTTTTTACGTTTTCGCACAAGTAGCTAGCATGAAACCTAGGGAGGTCCTTAGGGCTATGAGATTTTCAAATGAATAATGCCTTCAGTTATATGTATGAGAGGTCTTGGCTCAAATGAACTGCAACTATAAATAGTGTTAAGAAGTTGTTGGCTTAAGTGGTTATGGCAGTAGATTGAAAGTTATAGAACACTGGTTAGTGGTGCATATGCATGTATGTCAGAGAGTTGTTATATCCCATTCCGGTATACCCTATTTTATAATTTCTTTTACTAAAAAACTTGTACTTAGTCTTGGTTCATTTAACTCGTTTCAACACCAATATTTATTACCACCCTAATGCATGCACATTAAAATAGTTCAAATTTGTACAAATTTAACAGTAAATAGGGTGCTGACACTTGTAAATATATTTATTTCGTTCTGAGAATTCTATCCTCATTGTAGTAGTTGACCGCAGCACCTGCAAATCCATTTGGTAAAAACTCACTCACAGCGCCTTGTTGCTGGTGGTTTCGGTTTGAAAACAACAATAAATAGTGCAAGAAAAGTTGCAAAGTTGTTTGTAACAACACTTACCTACACACACACAAAGAACTTACACACAACTACGCATGCATTTTTGTATTTCCCAATAAGCTAAAAAAATTCGAAACTCCAAACTTTTACTTGAGAATCAGTGATTTTTATTTTGAGACCACTATAAACCAGCTCTTGAGTAGCTGTTGAGAATTGAGGTTTGAGCAAGTCGTTTAAGTTTTTTTTTCTCGAGTTGAGAACTCATTGTCATCAATTTCTCAGCTGCATCTCAAATGCCGCACAAGCTGATGAATTAGTTTGGAGATAACGCTCAATCTCAAAATAGTAAGGGAATGTTTTTTCCTGCGTTGATTGGGTGCTAGCGGCATATAACTGCGACTTGAAAGGGTTGAATTGCTTTAAATTTATTTTATGCTCTCTTTTGTTTGTTTACTTCTTTCCGTGTTGAGCAAGGGCGCAAACCACGCGGTTCGGTTTAGTGATGCAAACCACTTAGAAAAAGCATAGCAACGAAACAAGTAAGTAATGTAAAGGAAACACATGTTAGAGTTCAAACTATTTTCATCCCTATTTTCTATCTATTATCATACATCTCTCCGTTTCCATCCATATCTCCATCTATCTCTTAATATCCAGTTTTAGCGCCAACTCCTTGTCGGCCCCATCCATATCCCCACCTTTATCCAAAGCCTCGTTTACATCTCCAACTCTACTAAGGAGTAATTTTTCATTTGGTTTGCCATTTTATTAAACCCTTCTTTTGAAACTCGGTTTGCATCCCTGTTATTTATATCTAAGTACAAATACACTTCATCCATATCTAACATCTGGCAGCCTTTTGTTTCAAATAAATTTACTTTAGGTGAATTATTTTTTAAGTCAACAAAGTTTTGCTACTTCAAAATAACACTTCGTTTCGGAAGAGGAAGAACAAACATGAGAAATCTAATATTTAGTTGTTTTTAGAATAGGCGGCAAAAGTTAGTGATTTTGTGTATGTAACTATGAATACATCGAACAAACTCTGCTTTTATATGCAAATAGTGCATTTCGACTTAAGTCTAAAATTGGAACCGACAATGAAAATCCACCACAAAAAGAAATAACAAAAACGAAATAGCACAAGTGAGGCCTAGAATTAAACTGAAAAGGACTCCAAAGAAATAAAGTCTAAATTCCAAAACACTCAAAACTAGGGAACATTGGAACAAAGCATCGAATCCGAAAGAAAAAAAAACAGGTAAAACATACAGAACTCGATTGCAAAATGTTCTAAAGCTGGGGTCGGTACTGGATTCCAAAGCAACTACAACAGGCCTAAAGAACCAAAAATCGCTGCCGAGAGTGTTCATCAATAAAATTTCCATTCTCTCGTAAACTTCGTACCTACTTTATAAAATGACAAAATGGGCATTTTTGTTTCACTATCATAATCAATCGTTGTCAGAATTTTATTATTTTGTTTAAGCTAAACATTATAAATATTTGAGTATTATTGTAATGACAATTAAATGCTTCATTTCATTCATAAATTTTCTGATAAAAATGACTATTACGACAAAAGCTGTGATGTGCAGTTACTAGAATACCATGCAAAAAATACAGCGAAACGGGAACGCTTCTACAGTTCTTTTTTAATTTTTATAATCTGAAATTGTTAGAGACGCATTCAGTCTTGATAGTCCGTTCATGATTAATATATTTACGTTTGTTTTCTCATATAAAATTTCAACTTGATATCTTAAAATCTGATTGACTAGCCGTCATACCTTCATATGTAGAACCAAAATCTACTATTTTATTGAAGGTATTAAAATATTAATTCAAATTATCTGAAATCAAAATGTAATTATAAATGTCATAGCTTATCTTTGATATGGATTCTATAATGATTGTAAATTGCTTCTGGATGAGTAGCTATGACATTCGAAATTTAATATATGTTTAAGTACATACATATGTACATATGTATATCAAATTGTATAAAGGTGTATATGATTTATGTATTTTTATGGAATTAAACAGTAATATGGTACATAATTGTGCGTTAGAGTGTATCAGAAGAAAAAAAAATGGAAGAACAGGATATTTAAGTTGACAGATTAAAGGAAACTCAAAAGTAATCATACTAATATACATATGTATAAATTTGAAAGTAACAATATTTGTTACGTTTTCACGCGAAAACAAATGCACCTAGCAGTATGAAACTTTGCACACATATTCTCTGAGATCTGGAAGGGTTTACAGATGTGATATTTTTTCGATAAATTAATCGATACCAGAGTTAGAGGCGAAAATAAGGTTGCCCTAAAACGTCAAAACGAGAGGAAGTCCCCAGGTTTCATTTGGACTTTGATATATTTCGCAAAATTTATCGAAAACTGAGTTATAGGTCAAAATGTGTTTGCCCAAAAATTTCCCTACAATATGGGTAAAAAACGAAAAGGGAAGTCCCCACGTTTTATTAAAGTTTGATATATTTCGATAAATTTATCGATAAATGAGTTATCGGTCAAAATGTGATTGCTCAAAAACCTTAAAATTTCCCTACAGTACGGGTATCAAACGAAAGGGGCAGCTTTCAATGTAACTTTTCAATATTTCGATATATTTATCGATAAATGAGTTATCGGTAAAAATAGGGTTTCCAAAAAGAAATTGAAAAAAAAATTTCTGGGGATGACTTTGAGAATGTTTGGGCACAGCTAAGGAGTCAAATGAAATGGAGATGACGAAATATCGAAGTTATTATTATAACTATTAAAAAACGCCTTTACTTTATAAAAATACAATTTTTTTTGTTTGTAAAAACCGTGCTTTACTTAAATTTTGCAGTTTCTTTTCCATTCATAGCTATCTCTATCCCATACACAAAAGTCCAGTGCCTCCCTAATACGATTTATTTAACTGTAGTTTATCTCAGTTCTTGCTGTCGTTGCTACATTTTTTATTATTCGTAAATCTCTACAAAATATTATTTATTTTCAATATAATGGTGCTGTTGTTGTTGTTTGTTGAGATTACCGACACTTAGCTAAGTATTTGTTGTAGTTAGAATTTAAAGTTGGATATCTTAGAAACCAAGCTGTCTGGTGTTAATCGTTAGTTAGCGCGTATGTGAGCCAAGCACGCACAATAACAAAACTGAACACGCCATATATGTATGTACCAACATATGTACATATGTACCTGAATATATACAAAACAATTTTTTAGTTTGTGGGTGGGCGCTGCAATTTGCGAGGGCCAGCGAACAATTCATTACAGACGCAGCTACGTGCTTTGCTAACTTAAAATGCTCATTATAGTCTTTTTATACTGGCTATACGAGATCATTATCATGTATTGCGAATTTTGTTTTACTAAGCTTTGATTGTTTATTATGAATTCATATTTTTCAGCATAAATTGTACGCAGTGCAAGAGGTAGGGTGTTTTATTTAAAAACATATAAGGAAAGTGCTTTCTCTCTTCGGTTGTGCCAAAGTATTTATACCTTCTCTGAATTTTGACTTTCTGAAAAAAGATTTCTGAAAAAAAATTTCTGAATTGATGTGTCTCTGAATTTTTGTTTTCGGAATTTATGAGGGGAACCCTTACAAACATTGGACCACAGTTATAAAACCATTTCATATCCAACAGAATATTGAACCGCACCTAAAATTAGTCACAACCAAAATTCAAGAAGCACATACAAATTTTATTCTCCGAGCTTTGAAAAATTACACAATTTAGTGAATAACCCAGTCGCTATTTAATAAGTTATGAAAACGTTAAAAAGTCTGCTACGCACAAATTGAGATCTCTTTTTTTTCAAAGCGGCTTCGAATGCAAGCCTCAGCCTGGTAGCCGTAGGGCGATGTTTATTTTATCGCTGCTAACAACTTATTAATTTACAGTTATGGCGCAATTTCAAACACTTATATTTTAACACATTTATGTATTTAGATATGTACGTGAACTGGGTAAATATGTACGTGGTTTCTGTTTTCGCGCTTAAATTAAACACCTCCACCACCTACTCGTGCTTTGAAGTTGAAATTTAGGCGAAGCTTATCTATGTAGAATGGTAAACAAGCCAAATGATGCCGCTACGTACAAAATTACTTTTATCTATGGGATTGAAAAAAAAAAAAGATTAGAAGAAGCAGCTTCTGTATTTCTTATCTTCAATAAACAAGCTTTTCTGCTGTTGCTTAACTATTGCACAAAAAAAAAATAATAAAAGAACACAGAATGTCGAATGAGAGAAAAATAAAAAATTTAAGTTAAAAAGCGAAACCGAATGACAATTAGACTGGCCCAAAATATATTGATATATGATTTTTCAGAATGGCAACTGACATCATTTATGTAAGAAACAGTAAAAAACGCTGAACCACCGAAAAACTTACAAAATATTTATTCAAAACCGAACCAATGAATAATTTCGTACCAACAAATTTGAGCACCCCTAATATTCAAATATTAATGCTTTAAATTATATCCGTTCGCGCACACTTTTGGGTGCATAACAAAACCAATTTTACGTGTTTGCAACAATTTACTTACGCATGAAAAAATTAATATTAAATTGCCAGCGAAGAAATTATCGTGAAATTATTTGAAATCACCGAGCATTGGCAGGTCAGCGTGTGCGCTGGCTATATGAGATCTCAAACAACAAATACGTCAATGAACTGACGGCCAATCAAGAGAATTATAGAAATAAGTAACGGTATATGTATGTGTGTGCGCATGTTTTTACGGTGTAATGCGGACGAATGATGAGTAATGTTAATATAATGTAAATGTTCATAAATATTTATTGATATTGGAGCAGCATTTTTTTTTTTTTTTTTTTTTTTCATTTTAATTCATAAATATTTTTTTTTGGATAATTTCCAATTTAGAAACGTTCAATCTTTGAAGATGAAAATTGACAAGAAAAATGCAGGAGAGTGGTGAGGCCTAAGGTAGAACAATAAAAGCCAAATCAACTATTATTTCTTTGGTCTTAGTGCAATTAACTTTTTTCAAGCTTTCTTTGGCATAAAGGGCATATAGTATCTCATTCCCTGAGGCGCGGTACCGCCCACTTTTCCAAAATTATATATTTTCTATTAAACTGACCCACTGTGCATTGCATCTTCTGCATCAACTATTCACTCCACTACAGCATCACCATCATCATCATCATCAACAGCAGGCCAAACATCATGCCATTACGCGTCTGTTGTTGGCGGGCCGATTATGTTGTTGATTTTATAAAGTCCATTAATCAATTTAAAAATATTCATAAACTTTGCGCGTTGCAGCCTGAATATTGCCAGTGCATAGTAATTGTTATTGTTAAATTGTTGGCTTTGCAACTACATACATACATACATACATACATGCATTGCATAGTGCGCCTTTACCCTTTCTCATGCGCTTTCCAATTATTGCGCTACAAAGCTTTGTATCCATCTTGTTATGGAGCTGTCATTTACAATCTATTGGAACAATTTTGCGTTCCTCATTGATATGCATAATAATACGTAGGTATGTACATACATATGTATGTAAATGTGAAGCTATGTGCATACGTATATATATGTATGTATATGCAAATATGAAAATGTAGTCAGCGGGATGATGGAAAAAAATGTTTATTATTGTTTCGATATTGGCGTTAATAATCATAATCAATTGAAACGTTTTGTTTTTTATTGCAAAAATACTTTCAATATAATTTAAGTGGTTCGTTTGTGTATGGGTGTGTGGGTTTGTCTTTTATGACAGTTTGTTCGTGGGGTCGCTAGGTGTAGCTGAAGCCATTTTAATTTTTGAGATATTTTATATATATTTATTTATTTATTTATTTATTTATTTATTGTAATACCGTCTTTGAAACAAAATTTCTTACAGACTACCAAACAGTAAGTACATGCATTTGCAATAAAAAAAAGCTACAAATATGTTACATACTAAGCTTATGAAATTTATATGCATAGCATTTAAAACTTTACATATCTTAACATATTGACCGAAAAAGATTTAAGAAAGCTTCTGTGGTCATTGAAAAATCGATGACGATTGTTTGAGACAAAATATTAAATTCACGCATAGATCTTGCAAGAGGAGCGTAACTGGCAAATTTTGTTCTAACCTTTTTGCAATAAAAAGGGTAAGTGACCCGAAGGTTACGCCTAGGAACATTAAAAGTAATCCTTTCCATGAGATAAGGACAATCAAGGATCCCTTTAATAACATTAAATATAAAAGACAACGCCAGCATAGAGATTCCTTGAAATTTTTTTTTAAACACGCTTTTCCTTTGAAGTTTTTTTCTTACATAAAATTGTATTTTTTTTAAATTTTCAGTGTAATACTATATTTTTACAGTGTATATTTTCTAAAACTAAATTAAAAACCGTAGTAAAAAAGATCTTTCCCAGCGGTTTAGCCATTCCATAGTAATTAACTCAAAAGTACCAATTACCATCATTTTTCAAATATTTCGATGCCACGCCCACAATTTACCGAAAATTAAATTTCTAAAAATGAGCTTCCGCTTGTAAAATGTACCCATATGCAAAGTTTATCAAAATCTAAGTGGTAGGGTTCAATGCATATCAGTCTTGATATGAAATTCATCATGTATGTATGTACATCGACGGCACAGTGGAAGATTTGAAAATATTTTCAAAGAGACCTTTCTGATAGTAGATAATAATCAATTTTATTTCAAAAACATGTAGGTTAAAAATGCCTTTTTTTAAATTTTCCATGCTAAAATAAAACATTCTTTAAACATATACTGAGATACATATTTCATTTTTGAAACATAATACTTTGAAACAGGGCTCTCTACCACTCGGTAAAAATAAACGACGAATTTTTTTTTGTTTTTTTTTTTTTGCATGGAACTAAAACGACCTCAACTCACTTACATATTTCTCTGATTACGCCCTAAAATATGATTATATCCAGAACCAGGTATGCTTTTAGATTTGAGCTTCAACCTAGACGGTTTATATCTCAAGCTTTTAAATGGTTCTCTAAACAAGTGTGTATTCTGCCGCCCTCTTATCTCATCAAAAATGTCTTAATCCCATCATAATGCAGTTTTTGTGTTGCACCACAGACGTAAAGTGAAGTTTTCTTTATTGTTGTATTCTATGTTTATACAATTCAGAATTGGTTCAAGTTTGTACAACCAACAAAAAACTCTCAGAACTGTAGCTAATTAGCAACAATTATTAACTGCTTTTTCTATTAGCCAGCAGCAACTTGTCACACGTCATTTAACTTTTGTCACTTGGGGCGTGTAATGAGACAAATCGTATTTATTAAACAACTTTTAGAAACAAAAAGCAAGTGTTTATGATGTTATAACAACAATATGAAAAAGTTTAGGAAGTCTAAGTTCTGATGAAGGGGAATGTGATACACTTAGCTATGTATGTATATGTGTCTCGGCAAAGCATTGCATTTGAAGTTAACGCATAGGTTGATATGTGTTTTGAGTTAGTGTTTTAGAGCATTAGAGCATTAGAGAGCTTCGTAATATTTCCTCAAAAAGTCCCGAAATAACACCAAACAAATTTTGAAATGGCCCCAAAAAAGTCCTCAAATGACGAAAAAACCATTCCAAAAATGATCCCAAAGTAGTGCCGAAAAAATTTCCAAATTGTCCCGAAAAAAATCCCGAAATCATTCCCAAACTGTCCTGAAAGTAAACCCAAAATTGTCCCGTAATGATTCCGAAGTAATCTGCAGATCAATATATCCAACAAGTCCCGCCAAAATACTTTTTTTTGGATCGGTATATCTGTCAAATATATTCCGAGTTATGATAATTTGAAATTTTATATTGAATACTGAAAAAAAGATCATGTGAAAGAGGATGAAGCAGGGAAAGTAGGGGTAGATAAAGATTAATAAACTCTGAAGTATAGAAAGTGAAAAATAATTAGATCTCAAATATTTCTCGCTGTTAAACATTCTAGGCCAAAGTATTTCCATTTAATTGCATAAAGTGCACAAGTGGGTATAAAAATTTATATATTGTAAATTGGTCATCATAATGAATTAATAATTGTGTCAAATAAGTTGAACGCCCCTAGGGTGTATCTCATACCACGCAAACATTTCCATCACCGTCAGCAGATAGCTTGCCTTTTGTTGTAGGTACTTGACTATTTCTATTTGGTGTTATTTTTAATTAATAAATTATGGCGCATTAAATAATAATTAATAAACTACTAAACCAACAATTTTCTTTTTATATTATGACATTTGTTTTGTTGTTGTGCAAAACAATCCGTTATAGTTATGCTGACACACTTTTCTGGCGTGTTGTCACCACCACCAATGGCGCATTAGAAGCAGATTAAAGTTAAATAACTCAATTTACTTTGTCTCGTCTACCATTTTTTATTTCCTAAGTAATTTATTAGCTGCAATTTAAATAATTTTCTTAACTACTAGTTAAGTTGAATTTAATGAGGGTGCGTATCGCAGAAAGTAGCATAGTTGTGGAATTCGTGAAATAAATTTTCCTTTTCAACGCCGCTATAGGAATTGATGGCACGGTTAAGGTGAAAACTTCTGCAGTAGTTGCGAGTTTTTCTCACAATTATGTTAATCCTTAATGCCACAGCTGCAACAAAGTAGATGTGGAGATGATTCACTCGCACTTTAAGGTGCATTTATACTAGAGCTTCGAAAGCAATGGCAATGGAAATTTTGTTAATGATAGGTTAGGTTGAAAGTTTGCGTTGAACAACGTCAAAAAAAGCTATTAGCCTGAGTTTGAGGTTAGGGATATTCGCATTATGTTGCACTATATGTTTTCTACTAGGTACAGAAAATCACGTGATTGTTGAAATGTCTAAAAATAAATAACGTGCAAAAAATATCTAAAAATTATATGCTACAAATTGTTCAAACTTTAATTTTTTCAGATTTTCCAGTGTCCTGTGAGAACACTTTCCAGGGAAGATACCCCGATTTATGCAGACTCAAAATTGCATTTGTCTGATTTTTGAAATCTGTGTCCATGAGCCGATTCTGTTTGTTTTTAAGCTCGTACATATGTACATATGTATGTTTAATATTTAGTGAAAAACTCTAACACAAAAACCGCTAGGTGGCGCTATAGTCAAAATTTTTACGAAATCAGTATTTATGATCCATTTATCACTTAGCTTGGGTGCATGTATTGGATTTTTGTCGACATTTGACTTCAGTATCTTTTCGGCTTCACTACTGGAATTTTTTGACGCAAGTCGGGATTATTTTCGCAGTTATTTCGGGTTTGTTTTTCGAACCATTACAAAAGCGCTTACGGGATTATTACCGGACCATTCCCGGATGATTAATGGACTTTTTTTTTTTTTTTATTGAAAAGCCCAGAAATAATACCGAAAAAGTCCCGAATCGATACTGAAGTAATCCCGAAAAAAATGCCGCAATCCCAAAAAAATTGCGAGACTATCCTAAAATTAGTCCAAAAACATTTCCGCAATAGTCCCGAAATAAATCTGAAAAAGTTTAGAAGTGATCCCGAAATACTGCTGAAGCGATTAAATGAAGGGTTCGAAAAAAACCGATAACAATTCATACATGAGTGAGTTTTTTTATAAATATGGTATAAAAATTTAAATGTTATTAGAATTTTTTTTTGCAAGGCACACCAATACTGCAACTGGGTATATAATGATTGCTTTAACACATTGACCAACCACTAAAACCGAAAACGTTATAAAAATTAATGACTATTATTTATTTTAAATGATATTTAAGCAATCTACTACTAAATAACTTACCATGCCAGTCTGCGAAGTGCGCCCATAAAAACTAACCTTGAACCACGTGCTGTTAAGCCCACATAATTAGCTTCTTTTTGGTCTCAAACGTATAACAAATTTGGCATTCATGTAACCAAAGCCCAAAGTGCTTGCGGCAATTTGTTGTTTGTCAGCATTCGAAAAATTGTCAACAATTTACCATTTATGCAGCAACAACAAAACTTGTTCAGCGACTTCATAAGAGTGTACGTATGTATGTATGTATGAGTGTTTGTTAGTGTTTCTGTTTAAAAAAAAAAATTGATTTATTTGTTGTCTTACTAAACTGCTCGAGTGCAACTATTTACAATTGCTACTGCACTTCGGTCAAACACACAATGTCTGGTTAGTATTTATTCTATTTTTCTTGCTCATTTTTAGTGAACTGTAATAAGTTGCAGTCATACATACATACATACATAGATACATACCAGTGGCGGATCCAGGATTTTGGGAAGAGGGTGGGACAGCAAGGACATCTTTTATCCACAGTTTCTGAAAAATATGACTTTTTGCATTCCGTAGTGGGGGTGGAGAGGGTTTGGACCCCAAACCCCCTCCCTTGGATCCGCCCCTGATACAAACATACATATATCAAATTTAAATGCGCTAATACTTTATAAAAAATATTCAAAATTAATTGTTTAAAACTGCCAATTAAAGTCTTCCATATTTTAGATAAAGACTGAAACTTTTTATTGAAATTATCGAAAAAAACAAAAACTAAAATTTGTCAGAAAAAACAACTTCGTCAATTGCACGTGACTGCTGTCAATTTGCGGTTTCTTGCAAAAGCAATCTCGGCAACTCATTTAAAATTGCTGAAATTAAAATTGTGCACATTTGTGTAAATAAATAATTGTTTATGGGCAAGCGATTAAATATGTATGTATGTGTGTGTGTGTGTGTGTGTGTTTGCATTGTTTTATATTGATATGCAATGGTACTTGTTATGCTACAAATTAATAAAAGATAACATAATTAAACTTTCACACAGTATTTACTTGAATATTAGACTGGTCCAAAAAAAAAAATTTCCTGATAACAAAGTGCAACAGCAGATTCTCTTACTCAGAATGAGAGGTCTTAACTTTTTGCATTCTTAAAAGAAATTTTTTTATGGTCACTTTAATTTAAAAAGATATTGAAAAAGTGTAAAAAAGGTTAACATCATATCAGATCCAAATATGAAATTCGTGAGCGTATACTAAAATTACACAAACAAAACTTTGTTTAATATTTCAATCAGTTGGTTCTCTCATAACATGGTCTTTTAGACCCTTTTTCGAAAATTTCGATTAAAAAATTATTTGTGAGGTCGTCAAAGGGTTAACATATTGTAGGAAATTGTTTATCGGAAAATTTCACAAAGGGTCTTCCCACGCCATATCTTTATAAAAAAAAAGATTTTGAAGTGCCCAGACAACAAAGGAACAAAAGAGCCCCTTGAAATATGCAACGATTTTCAAATTTTTCTTCAACCAAGCTTTTATTTCTCGACATAAACATCGCTGCAAAAATTAGATTCGGAATGAGTCGCAAAGGAGCAAGCGGGCAATGGCAGCTTTGATCTCTTTGTATGGGTAAAAGTGAACCCTTTTGTTCGAGCATGTCCTAAGAAGAGGCTAATTGATCCATTTTATGCCCAGAAAGGGTAATGTCGTACAAGTTTACTCTCAACACCTAAAATTAGGCTAAGAAATTGTAATCAACTTATTCCAACTATGCCTAAAATGGAATATTTGCGATCAATTGTAGCTCATTGTAGACGAAAGCTATTGATCCCGAAGACCTACAGTCATGAAAACGCCATTTTTTTTTTTAAGTCTTCACGCTTTAAATGTGCGAAAAAACGTATACAAAGTGCTACTTTTCATATGCCTGCTCGAACTGTACACAACAATGAACACAATTACTACACAAAATAATTATTTATTCATGTTGAAATGTGAAACTGTTAAAACAAATAAAATAATAAAACAATTATTATGCAGAAAAAAAGTTTAAAATCATCGCACAAATAAATAATTGCTTAAAATTTAATTTGAATATGTCAATATTTATATAAAATTAAATAAATAAACGTTTTCGCAATATTAAATTAAATTCGTTCACATTCAATGGGCGCCTAAAAGTATGCAAAGCTTTAATGCGACGGTTAATGTCAGCTGTTTGACTGGGTGTTGATTCAATTAATTGTTGCGTATACGCACTGCACTAAGTGAAATTTCAGAATTTATGCATCAATTAATTTTCACTTTTTTTTTTAATTTGAAATACAATTAAAATCCGCAAAAATGTGGCCAGCCAAACTTATAAAGTCAAATTAATTTAAACACTTTGGTCATTTGCAATTAAGCGAATTCCTTTTGAAATTTTTTTAAGTTATAAAACATATTAATGAATTATATTTTGTTTATATTAATTTTTGAATTTTTTTTTTTTCTCAATATAGTTTTATTGCTCACCTTAACGCTTTTGAAGCTCTAAAACGATAAATTTCACCCAAAATCATTCACAGCTTTTGAATGTTTGTTGGTGGATACGGTTTCTGTTACTTCAATTAATTGACAAATATCACAATTGTTTACATTAACCCTGATGTGCCACAAACTTTTGCATACCAGAAAATATTTGCATGGTAGCTAGTCTTTTAATGGTAGGAAAATCTCTTGATTTTTAACAATAATTAATTGAAATGTCTTCAGTTACAACATTCTAAATGCCTACACATGTTTGGTCTCACACTAGTTCAAAATAGGCTAACAAAAATTTGTTAAATTTAGGTAAACGAAAATGTTATAAAATCCGTCGGGTACTCGGATTTTTCGGACTTTGGGAATTTTTAAAATTTGCACAAAACTTTGAATTTGAATTGGTAAAAGTTAAGTAGCCTTCGGACTACTTTGAAATCAGTCAGAAATTTTTATTTATGTAATATTATTTTAACTAAAAACTTTGCGCCACAGTAAATATTTGTTTACATCACATTTTTTTAAATTTACCATTTTCATACTTATTCTCAATATTAATATATTCCCGATTATTTGATGAAAGGTAACTGGAAATACAACAATATTTTTTATTAATATGACAATGATAAATGCACCAAAATGTGTAAATGGAAACAAATAATTTAAAGGGTGTCACGCATGCTTTCCCCAAGTAAAAAAATTGTGTGAAATAATCCTTTCGCTAGCGCAACCAAGCATGGCACAGTGGATTCCATTATTAGCATATGCATAGGGTAGACGATCAATAGAATAATAAGCAGCGCAGTCGAATTCTACAATAACTATGATCTTGTGCAATAAACGCTTAAGTCGAATTTGTGTTATTTTGAATTAAGAATGTTGTGGTGTGCGCGATTGAAGAAAAAGTATTTGTGGAAGTCTCTCAGAACGTAAACATATACAAACTAGAGAGAGCTTTTTAGATATTAATCATACTCCAGCTGAATTTTTGCATAAATAAATGTTCGAAATCTACAAATTATCAAAAAAATTCTAAACTAGATTCATCCCTGCGTTAATCTAGGTTTTTTATTATTTTTAGTTAAGCCTCGAAAGTCATTTAATTCTCAATTCCTCACATAGTCCAAAGTACGCAAAATTATTATTATTTTTTTTTTTTCATCTTCAAATAGCATTTCTATATTCTCTCACTTTATATTCTATACTTTCTGCGTAATTTTCTTTGAAGGTCAAAACGTTTATATGAATTTTGTCATAAATAGTTGTTTTCACTCAGCATGTTGCTTTTGTTTGTATGTATGTATGCACGTTCATATGCTTGTGGCATGCATTCATAAAGATTTATGATTACGAATATTTATAAATGCACGCAACGGCTTATTACCGGGTCACTTGGCTATAAACTTCAACCGGCAAAAAGGTGTACAATAAAAGTGAGCAAGTCAAATGTAAATACAGACTATAATCCAACTAGATATATACATATACATACAAACATACATATAAACCTTGAAAAATGAGCAAAGAGTTGAAAACGAGTTAATTATAAATGTGGACTATGCCATTGCAGGCTGTTTTTCCAACACGTGTTTGAAGTTTGAAGATATGCTTAAACATTAGACAGTGCCGAAATGCTACCGAAAAGGTGGCGAAATTGTACCGAAGTGGTCCTAGAGTGTTGACAAAATCTTGAAATAAAAAAAAAACCTCAGAAACATAAATTCTCACTATATCATGCAGAGATATAAGTTTCGGAAGGTAATTCAAATTTTACTCAGCCCCATTACTCATCAATTTTTTTCATTCCCACGACAGCCGGTTCTACTTACCGGAATGACTCGGGGTTTCCCCGATCAAGGGCTGTTATTTCGCTACCCCCCTGCCTAAACCGTCATCAATTTTTTTTTTAATAATTAACGCTCTGATAATATGCAAAAGAAAACGCCTAAAGGTAGGCACTAAAACATTCATAGTTCCAGTCGGTGCCAAGTTTACGAGTAGGATGTTTCCGGGGAATAGCCCTTCATTGAGGCTATCAATTTTTTCTGAATTATTTCACTACATATAAAAATAATTAAACTAGTATGCCTGAGAAAATAAAAACAAGCAAAATATAGACAAAACGCGGCACCTTCTCCCATATAAACTTAATATTGCAGCCGAAACATCTTCAAAAGTTTTGATGCTAAGAATCTGAAAATATTTATGGAGATATAAGATATCAATAACACTCTCACGGAAAAAAATCGAGTTATCGGAAAAGGGGGCCGTGAAACTGCCTTACAGAATTTTTTTTTTTTTTTGAGACTGAATAAATCTGAAGGCATTGACGCAGGTTTTTCAAAACTTTAGTAGAACTAAACTTTTTTTTAATATTTTTTTTCGGAAACGGCCTATTCTACATACATATCTACTTTTACAAAAAATTACATATATATACATATGTATATAGTAGATCTGTATAATATTGCTTAACTCCTGCCAACTACTGGCACAATGCAACAAGTCGAATGTAAATCATTGACGACTTGGCATATTCCTTTATATTCTGTGAGCGCTGCGAAATTTTTTGTTTTTTTTCCACATTTTTTCACTCTTTCTTCGCTGCCATTCACTTTGCTACTTTTACTGCTGACAAGCCAACGCAAATCGTTATATTGTACAAAGTAGGTATGTATGTACATGAAGCGTAAATATGCGAAGTGAACCTGATCAAAGTGCCTGCCAACGGTTGCTCATACGCCACGTAGTACCCGAGGAGCGCAATTGTGTGCTATGTCATTAAAGTTTTGCTCCCTTTTCTGGGAAATTAGCACAACTGCAGACACATTTACATTCATATATTGAAATGTCACTTATATTTTGTTAATACGAAGAAAATATCACGCACTTAAATTCTCTCAAGTGTTTTGTATTTGTAAAGGAAATGCAAGTACAGCGGAAGTGGAAGTTGCTTGTTCTTGTTTATAATGTTGCATCCTTATGGTGCTTGGTGTAGGCGACACATATGTAGCTATATTTTTCAGATTTGCTCACTGTTGTTGAGATTTCCTGTGTGAATGCTGTGCAATGCGGGATAAAAAGTTGTTTTTTTTTTCTAACTAACTGCGCTTATGTTGTGAGGAAGTTGCTTTAAGATGTCTGTACATAATAGACGCGTATACATAAGCACTAAACCGGAATGTCATAACTGTACTGAGAATCTGGCATATGTTTGTACATAGAGTATATTTACGCTGAGCTTACTTCGTAAAGAGTTTATAAGCATAAACAAATAAACAAAGTTTTCTTTAAAATATTGAAAAAAAAAAAAATAAATATCGGGAATTTAATGTCGACTATTTAGCAGGGGGAATTTATAATTTTGGGATACTGAGACGACTTGGGTCATGCTCCTTGAAAGCTGAAGAGCGTTTTTATATGCAAAATCATGCGCCTGAAAGTATATTACTTTTGTAAATTTGTCCAGTGGCGGTTTTAGAATTTTACTAGGAGGTCGAATCGTATATTGGGGTGAGGTACTGCGAAATAACTCCCAACCCAAAAAAATGAAATAACTGCCAACATACAGAAATAAAATGATTCCCAAAGAGGAAAATGAAATAAGTCCCAATATTTGGAATTAACTCCCCACAAAAAACTGTGAAATAAGTCCCATAAGTATTATTTTTTCATATCAAAAGCAAAATTTATAATTCTTTTTAAAAATAATCTTGTTAAAGCCAACATTTGTAAAAATCGCATTAAACACCTATGTTCACCACTGTACTTGTATATTGTGTTCTATGTGCAAATATTTCAAAATTATTTGGGTTCTACCAATTTCAGCATATTTTTGACGTACAACTCATGAGGCAGGTGTACCATTTTATATATGTTATAACTTCAATTGATATAAGGGGGTCTAAGGACCGGAAAGTCCTACTTGCAAACACGCCATTGACTCAATTTGTAAATATTATATTATATTGCCTACATTTAGGCGCTTTATTTGGCATATAGTGCGAGCTTTTTCAATAATATTGCTTTTACAAATGAAATCAAACATATATTTCTACTGCAATTAGATAAATATTTATTCTAAAAGAATTTCAATTTATTTCAGCTCAAATTGGCCGACTGCAATTAAAATTTCAAAATTCAACATAAAATAGCAATGCATTGGAAATACAATAATGTGCGAATAAATGTAACAATAAATTGCAAATTGAATGTATCAACATTTGCAGCTATAGAAATATGTGACTGTTGTGATTAAAATTACAAAAACAAAATTGCTGCACAATTAAAATGAATACGGATGATGAAGAACGTGTCTGTTTGCGGTGAGTTGAATACATATTTTTTTTTATAGATTTAGTTTTACAAATGTACATAACTGATTATGGAGGGCATGTGTGTACATGACTATATGTATATGTATATATGTATATTTATACATATATGTATGTTTGTATGTATGTGATTGTTGTAGTATGCAAAGCAATTATAAAATCTGTGTCAATAAACAATAATAGCCAAAGTCGAATTAGCAAGAAATTGAATTATTGCTATATCAAATTAATTTTCATGATTTTTGCTAAATGTCAATGAAGACCAGCTGGACCAAAGTCTGTGTTCTGTGGGTAAGAAACCCAGTTTAAGCTATGCAGTGGTGGGTCCATTATTTTGGCAAGGGAGGCGTCCAAATTTTTTTTTAGAAAATTTCCAAGACATCTTTTAACCACAGTTCCTGAAAAATGTGATTTTTCAGATTCCGAATAAGCACGAGGTTGAACGTTTTCGGGTTCATCCCTGTGAGTCCGCTCTGAAGCTATTCAATAACTTCCATTTGATACGGTAATGCTAAGAAATATAAAATATTGGTACCTGAAAACATTTTCCAACTGCTGAAATAATAACCTATCTTTTCACAAATAAACAGAAAAATTCTGTAAATGGCTGCACATTTTTAAAAAATGTTACGAAAATATTCAAGTTGTCTATTTTGTGCCATATCTCCTAAACTGAAAACCAATGAATATGCTACTAAATATTTAACTGCCATATTCTGAAACCTAACTTAAGCGGTAATTACCTGTTGCCATAGAACAATCTACATGTCTGAGCTTTTAGTACTTCCTCCTTTTTTTACATTCGCTCCTTTCCCGCCGAAAACTAGCTATTTTACTTTTTACGAGATCCGATTTTAGTTAACATGACTTTATAATTGCTTGTCAATTTTGCTAGTAAACTCATAAAAACATATCAATGAAATGAAAGGTTTCAAAAATACCAATCCAACCTGATATCTATGTATGTATGTATGTTAGTATAGTTTGAATGAGTAGTACAAAATAACAATTGGGGCATACACATTTGACGTCAATAAATATGGCATGTGCTATAAAATGTGATAGAACTAAGGGGCAAACATATGAAAATTGAATCTAAGCATGAATGCAGTTTTATAAATGACTAGATGAACGGGGTAGTGCGACTGTATTTTAGTATAGAGTTCGGATAATAGATATGTGAAAAAGCATTCCATTCTGTGAAGTAGGGGTTTAGTAATGCACATAATAACATAATAAATACTTGGGATAATAATCTCGAGGCCTCGTGCTTTTTTAGGCTCCAGAAATCTGGCGAACTTGTTTCTTAGCATTCTGTCAATTTCGGTATTTGGACTATGTTACTAAAAACTTAACATAAAACGCAAATGTGAGCCAACTAGTCACTGCGCTCGTTTCAAGAAAATTTCTTATCAAATAAAGTCATTTATTCCCACGCTTTAGCGACTATCACTAAATGCAAGCAAATACAGCTTTAACATTCTTTACATTAAAATTACGCTAAAAATGTTTGTCAACTTGTTTCAATTTTGCCATTTTCTAGCGTCATTGTCTACCAAAATGAGGTCAAAAAACTCTTTGATTAACGGCCAAATCCCAAACGCCATATAAGCACATTCAAATGCTGTTTGAGTTGCCAAAACGTTTTAATTTATCGTATTTGGTTTTTGTGGTTGACTTACTTTAATGACAAATAGTTAAAAATTATTTTAATTTATTTGTTAGTCTGCCAGACTGACTGCCCAATTGACCACCAAATTGTCAACAGTGTGCAAGTGTTTTGGGGTCACGTTTCGTGTTAAATATATGCTATCAAATGGTGCAAAATTCTCGAAGCTCAAAATAAGCTTTTAAAGCTTTTGCGCTACACATATGTAAATTTATAAATATGTATGCACAAGTGATGTGCAAAATCCCAGCTAACCAAAAGTAGAAAAAAAACTTTATTCGGAGCCATTAAAGGTACCTTTTTCGGAGCTTTACCCTCAGAATTGAGAGCGATAAAATCATTCTAATCGGACAACCTAACAGAAGTAATACAAAATAATCTTAAATTACTTCGAATATGATGAATGAGAAGCGTTTAATGATTTTTTTTAATTAAGCTTTTTGGAGCTTTTTATTGATGCTTTTCTGAAGCTTTATCGTGTCTTTTTGAATTGCCTTAAGCATATTTATTTTCTCAATTTTGATAGTTTTTGCACTTTTTTGGACTCTTTTTAAAGCTTTTCTGAAGCTTTTTTCGAGTCTTCTTGGACTTGGTTTAGGGACACCTTTTACTTCATTTTGATTGTTTATAGGAATATTTTTGACTATTTTTTAGCCTTTTTATTGATGCGTTTCTGAAGCTTGCTTTTTAAGTCTTTTTAGGAAAAATCCTCAGAAAAAGTAGAGTTTTCTAAAAAACCTCAAATCAATCACTCATCTAGGATCATCACTTTGGAGCGCTTCTACCTCGGATAGCTGGGCTGTTTTCCAGTTAAATATTTGTTGATTGCTAAAAGTTTAAAAGTTCCCTTTGTAAAGGATTAGCTATTACTCATAGAAATTAGCATATGGATTTGCGAATACTGCAAATATTCATATTTTATATTCACTTTCACATTGTTTTGCTGCAGTAACGTAAGCTCATTGGAAATTCAGAAAAACTTTTTAGAAATAAATAACAGAGTACCTACACAGGAAAACAATGCAAGGATTGAGCCAAGGAAGCAACCAACGGGGGTTTGTTGATGAATGAGAAGTGTGAAGTGAGGGACAGCAGGTGAAACAAAATACACACAGCGACTTAGCTTGGTATAAGCAACAGATAGCCAACTTTTTTTTTTTTTTTTTAAGTCAACAGCCAAGCATTTCATTGAGCTGAATCGCCAGTAAAGGAATTTCCTTTTGAATTTGTCTCTGTGTTTGTATGCATGCGTCACTGCAGGCATCCAACTCCCTCCGAAGTCCGGTTTTTTTGCGATTGCTTGCGTCAAATTGAACCGCAGGCGTTTCAGGCAAGTAGCCAAACACTTGTATCGGCGGCTTGTTGTACGAATGTATGCACATGGGTGTGGTTAACGGACAGTTGTTATGTCGCCTGTTTTTTGTTTTTTGAAATCTTTTGTTTTACTTTTCGCTTTTGTTGTACTGTCATAGCATTTTATGTAAATTCTCATGCAAATTAACAAAGTACGCTTTAATAAACTGTTAGTTTTTATGTATGCGCCATGCTTTTGAAAGATTTAATCTTTTGCCATACGAGTAGCAAAAGACTGCTTAACAATGCTGCATTAACACTTGAAAATGTTTATGAACTAAATATTCAAAATATTACATATAAAAATAAAAAATAAAATCATTTTGTACTGCAACGCTATTTCAAACATACATAAATAGCAACTGTTTCGCCTAAAACTAGGCAGCAAAAAATAACTCTCTTTCCGTTTAATTTTTCTTATTACTCTCTCTCTCTACTTATACAATGGAAATTTATTAACCAAATCCGCACACGCATTTGCAACAAAATTATATGTAAATGGAAAAATTCCTTAACTGAATGAGACAACTTTGGAATTTTTATAAGACATGGCAGCGACAGACAAATAGCTTCACAATAACAATCGAGTGAGAATGACAAATAGGAGAATTGAAATTACTTTCCATACCGAAAATAAATAAACAAAAAAAAATAAAGTAAAAGACAACAAAATAAAATAAAATAAAATATTATATAACAAAATAAAATAAAATAAAATAAAATAAAATAAAATAAAATAAAATAAAATAAAATAAAATAAAATAAAATAAAATAAAATAAAATAAAACAAAATAAAATAAAATAAAATAAAATAAAATAAAATAAAATAAAATAAAATAAAATAAAATAAAATAAAATAAAATAAAATAAAATAAAATAAAATAAAATAAAATAAAATAAAATAAAATAAAATAAAATAAAATAAAATAAAATAAAATAAAATAAAATAAAATAAAATAAAATAAAATAAAATAAAATAAAATAAAATAAAATAAAATAAAATAAAATAAAATAAAATAAAATAAAATAAAATAAAATAAAATAAAATAAAATAAAACAAAATAAAATAAAATAAAAAAATAAAATAAAATAAAAAAAATAAAATAAAATAAAAAAAAATTAAAAAAATAAAATAAAACAAAATAAAATAAAATAACATAAAATAACATAAAATAAAATAAAATAAAATAAAATAAAATAAAATAAAATAAAATAAAATAAAATAAAATAAATTAAATTAAATAAATATATTTTTTTTTTCAAAGAACAGTATTAAATTTTAACGTGTGAGCATATTGAAGTAGAAAAGGCCTTACCTTTTGAATGTGTAATTGCTAATTAGCCAAGTGCCAGCAGAAATTGCCTGTCAGCCTTTTGAAAGACGTGCGAAAGGCGATACATGAAGTGCGGCATGGCGTATACGTCACATTTTTGTTGATTGTGTAAATACTAGGGATGTACATTTTTTCACTTTTTACATACCCAGTGTTGAGAAATTCGCTTTTTTTAACAGCTTATGTTTAAAACTATAGTCATTTCATTAATGATCTAGCAAAATTAAGAATGCCGTGATTTTCGTTGCATTTGTATGTATGTATATACATATGTACATGCGTGTATTTAAACACTTTTCGTCGTGGTTTTATTTGAGCTCTGCTTACTCGTTGTTGCATCGCTGCTACGCCGCTTGTCATAAAAAACTACGGTTCAATTCGCTGCCATGTACGTACATGTGCTGAAATGGCGTCGTCAACTGCTATACGAATGCTGAATTTTGTTGGTACTCATTTTCGTATGTATGCATGTATCGACAGTTTTGGGAAGTTGTTGGTACTTTTTGATAGCGAAAATGTTGAAGTCGTTCACAGTGGCATGGATAAACCCACGAAATTCGAGTCAATGAACTAGTATGTTTGCTGACTAGTTAAGCGGTTGACTGAAAGGCTATTATAAAACAACGTACAAAACAACAATACAAAATTTTACAAGTTTAAAAACAACACACAACCAACTACAACAACCGCTATTTATAGCTTGTAACTAACAGCAAGTGGCTTTTGAACCAACTCCGACCATGCTGAGCTTTAAGGGCATGCAGTGTCATGCATGTCTACTGCAATACATACATACATACTTACATGTACACACACATATTAAATATTTTTTGTAAACGTATAAATTCATTCAACTTTCAAGTTGTGAAAATTGTATTGAAATGACACATTTAAATCAGATAATCAGAGCACATGCTGCCTGACAAGCGTGCAATGTTGGTACTTGTATTTGTAACAATAACAGCTTTTGTTGTTTCTGGCTGTCATACATTGCAATAAAAAAACTCTTTATTTATGTATGTACAAGCACAATGAATGAACGATTGCTTTAAGCGAACATTATATAAACATTCAATTTAATACCTTTTTAGCATGAATTAAATAATTTCTGAACTTACTTAAATACTTTCGAGTCGCCATATTCAAAAAATTTATTATAATAGCTAGTAGCTTTCACTTTCGTGCTTTTCTCTGTCATTCATTCACCACCCGAGAAAGTAGTTAATTGATTTTTGCACATCAACTTAAACTATTACATTGGCTTCCGTTTCCGCTGCATTGGTTGCCTACGGAAATTGATAAGATGCTTAAGAGAATTAACATTAATATTTAATTCCCTTGTATTGTAGAGTGTTTGAACGTAACTTTGAGCATGAAAAGGCAAAGAGAGAAAATGAAACCAAAATATTATGCTATAATTAGTTTAACTTGAAAGATTACCACAAGAAGAGGTAGTGAAATATGTTAGCAAAATTGTATAATTGAAGTTAAGCTTTTATGAGCTTTTTGAGTTTTAAATTACAGCTTACCTGAAAGAATAAAAAAAAAGCAAAAGCGAAAAGGGGTGACGCTTACTGCATTCTTACACGAATTGAGTTGAAGTAGTATTTGATATAGTGAAAACTTTGGAGCCACATTGCACTGTCATCGGGTTCTCAAGCTTTAGACTCCATTTGCAACGAAAACTTCTTGAGAAAACGCTGACAAGGTTCTACAACTTCATTACCTAAATATTTTCCTAATATCTTCATATATAATATAAACAAAGTCTAACCCTCCAGCTTACTGGAATATTACTTGAAACCAGACGAAAATATTTCCTTATTAACGCGAAGCTCTCAAATAACTCGATGCTTGTTAAAACCCCACGAACTTGAAGAGCATAGACACTAGGCCGGGTCGATTTGTGGGGAGGCAAAAAAATTGCCCATTGCTCTGTGAAAATCTTATTCTAGAGATCCAAATAAGAAAGTTTGCAAAGGAACCATACCTCTAAAACGAATTCTGATGTCCCCTAATTTGGGTCGAGCTTTTGGGTAGGTATCATTTGTAGTCAATGTAATGTCAGTCGTACGCCATGGCCCCCTCCCCGAGTGAGCGATTTTGAAATCGACCCGCTATAATAGACACCACACCAACAACTGGCTTCATAATTACCATTAATTTGCATTGGACCAAGCCGACGTATTTATTACCCTCTCACCCCTACCTTAACTTATTAAAAGAGCTTCACTTATGACTCACAAATGCATGTTTGTCGTTTTACTTAAAGTTCGAGCTGTCGCATCCAATTATTTTCTAGCACCAACCGAAGCCAAAAGCATCAACAACTTAGACATAAATAAATTGACATAATCCAGTCATGTCTTGGCATTAGCGCTACTTAGTTCTAAAGTAATTCTCGTATTATATACAAACAAACAACCAAACACACCCACTTGCGTAAGTGCTATCAACTTGTTGAATGCTTCTAAAAGTAAAACAGAGAAGAAAAAAACATGCTCTCACAACCGCTATTGTCATGGTCATATCCTTGTTTTTATCCTTCATCAAGAGTGAATAAAATTTATGTGGCATGACTTCGTAGTAAACTTAGTTAAACGCTTTGTAATGCCATTGAATTTAACTACTTAGAGCTACTAATTTAAGAAATTATTAGAAAAACGTATATGCACATACATATACCCAGTAGTAAAATTATACATAATGAATGGTTTCTTAAATTTTTAATTTTTTTAGAGTCTTTCGACTTCACTGGATATTTATTGTTTTTTTCTAACTAAATTTCAATTCCACTGCTGGGTATATATTTTCAAATAAACATATACATACATACACAATTGCATGCATGCCGCCCTAAGAATCAACTTCATATTTGTGGACACAACAAAAACTATGATGACAATGACTATGAAATTAAAAATAGATAATAATAAACAACAATATTGGCGCTAAATAGTAGCTCTCAATGATTGTTATTGTACATACTGGCAACATGCTTTTAGCGTACAGTAAGTTATGTATGCAGATATGAAAATACTAATACATAAATATGTAAGCATGTATGTATGTATGTATGAATAAAGCTAAGCGAATAAGTGAAATAAAACGGAAGGTTATCTGCATCCACTCACGCAACGCCAGACGTAAATATGCACAAACAAAACAAAAAAATAAATAAAAAGGAATGTAATAAAGCATGCATGGAGTACATCCCTAGAATTCCTTGAAAAACGTGTCCTTTGTAAAACATATTGCTAATAAATACTTGTATGTTAGGCATGCTGTTTTCATATTCTCAAATACATACATATAGTAGGGCGGCTAATCCCGAAATAACGTGTTTTTTTGAGTTGTTGAAAATTGCGGGATTTATTTCTTTACATTAACGGGTTTTTCGGAGATGGAAATTTCTTACTAAAAACAAAAAAAAATGTGTGTGTTAGTGATTTGTTTGTTGATGCGTCATGTGGCTTGTTCTGTTACTCAGTAGTCTATCAGAACGATGTTTTTATTTTTCAACTAAGCTCCTTTTAATTTTTTAGAAACGTCATTATTCTTGGACTTGAACTCATTCATAGTCAAGAATATTTTGAAGTTCCTTACTTTTAGTTCCTTTTTTAAACTTTATTTAATTGAGAAAAGCGACTATAAAAGTTTTGGTTCTAATCGTGGTATTCCAGGATTTTGAAATCAGTTCCATAATATCCACAAAATTCGCATCTCTAGCATATACGCAGATACTTCTAGTAGCTTACTCCCACATCCATTCAAAAGCACTTATGTACACACATACATATGTACATACTTAAGTCAATTGTGCTCAAATCAGCCAGTAAGCATTTCAGCTATCACAAAAAATTATGTCTACGAGTTAAACGTGGTCTACGAGAATCTGTGTACATACAAACATACAAAATTTTATTATCATTTTATCATCATGATTATCCTTAATAAGAGACCGCACGCTTACATCATTTTCGTATTTATTTCAACGAAATTTATTGGTATTAGAAACAGGCATTTCACTTTGTTGCTAATATGTCTATACATACATACATACATACACCCACGTTTGCTCTGACTATCAAAAATAAACGCATCTACAAGAGGCGTTTGATAAGTCAGTAAATTTATGATCAAATTAAGGTACGCTTGTGCAGAGATATTTCTGCAGGATTTTTTTGGTAATTAAGAATATACAAATCAGCTTCAAAGCTTTTGTTCGCTTAGCTCTGGGATAATTTCGCAGCATATTGCATAATTTAAAGTTTCAGACTGTGTGCTTTCTGTTTCCAAAAAGAAAATATATTTTTTATATTTGTAAGCTAACAAAAAATTCGAGAAAAATGTTTGGGGAAAAACTCAAAACTGAATTTTACTCGAATCTTTTTTTTAACTTACAAATTTAACTCGAAAATAAAATTTAAAAAATTAAAAAAAATATTCAAAACATTTTTCTTGAATTTTTTTTAGCTTACAAATTTAACCTCAAAATAAAATCTAAAAAATATTTGTGTTTAAATTTTTTTCAAAAATTGTTCCTTTTTTTAACTTACAAATTTAGCTCGAATAGAAAATTTTAATAATAAAAAAATATTAATTTTTGAGTTTTTCTCAAAAATTTTTCTCGAATTTTTGAAAATTTAACTGGTAAAGCAAATAAAAAAATTATAAAACAAATTAGCACTAGAAACATTTAAGTGGCTATTCCATAATTTAAAATTTCAAAAAGGCGTTTTCTCGATTTTTTTTTGTTTGACTTCCCAAAAAAATTTTGCATTTATAAAAATTGGATAATTTTGTTTTTAACTAATTTAGCACGTAAAGAAATTTTAAAGTAAAAAAAAATTTATTTTAACAAAAATTAATACTTTTGAAAAACAAAAAACACAACTCTGAAAATTCTTTAGATATATCAGAGATATAATTCAAAAAATTCGGGTGAAAACTTTAATTATTTCGGTTTCGAAAAATTTTAAATTTTTTAGCTAGAATTATAAATTTAATTTTTTTTTTTTAATTTTTTTTTACCGCTATCCATAACATGTATCGCAGATACTTCGCGTTAAGTCCTTCCAGTTCGGTCCACTAACTCATCGTACTCAAGTGCTCAAAATTTTCCAACTGATAAAGATCGCCAGTTAACTATCATAGACATACACCCTACTGCCCTTTTCTCTCTATCTATTTATTGAACTCCTTCCTATGAAATTTGAAAACTTTCCCACTCATGAAATGGCTGGTTCTCGTGACAAAGCAATTCCACAAAGCTACACTTTCTCATTGTTTACAATCCACAACAAAAACTTGTATCAAAACTAAAACAAAAGTAGCGATTAAGTTATTAATACTCTTCTAATACAATGTATCGACAACTAGCAATGATCATTCACTTTCTTTCTCATGCCAATTTTTCATACACATATACTTTTCTTTTTATCACACACACATACATATGTACGTTCAAAGGATTTTCGTAACGAAAAAATTGTAAATATATCGACGAATATGTAGGTTTGTCTGACATCTCAGCCTAGCTCTGAGCACATTTCTTTTTGTTATTGATAAGCGTTTGTAGTCATATAAACAGACATGCTGACATATGTATGTATGTATGTATGTACATATGTATATGTAGATATTTGATATATTTATTTGTGTTAGTATGTAATAGTCCTACATTTTTGCGCCTGTAATAAAAAGTAGTTATTGTCGTTGTTGTCCATCGCAATCGTAAGCTTCTTTTGCCAATTGGTACACTGAGCGAAAAACAGCAAATTAACAGTCACGATATGCGCTGTATATGATCTCACTTCATGATGAACTAAGTTCGCGCTTACGATTACGATTATAAATTTAGTTACATTTACGGGGACATTTACGGTTACGGTTAAAGTCTCAATTACGACTACAGTTACGGTTTACTTACAGTTATGAATGTTGTAGCAGTTAAGATTGTCGTCACGGTTAAGGTTTCAACTATTACTACGGCTACGGTTACGATTATGGAAATTACGGGTATGGTTACGGTTTCACTTACTTTCATGGTTATGGTTAAAGTTAGGGTTGGAGCTATAAAAACATATATTTATATAGAACAATTTTTTCAAACCATATTTGATGTTAGCAGCTCCACCCCAACACCACGATGACCGATATTTATTAAGTTTTCCACGTGCTTGCTACTTGCACCTTTTTTTTCAAAGTGTATTTAACACCACCAAACACTTGCTAATCAGACCAAAATATCGAAAACATGCTCGAACAATAAAGGAAGTAAATAAACCAAGTACAACACTATGAAAGCGTTAACCCCGAAAGCGACATTTACCACAAGTGAGAACAAAATGCCAATATGCTTACTTACATACAACAAAAACAATTATACAAATATGTGAATATAGCGATGTGTGCTTCTCATGTCTAGCCGCTTAGAACGCGTTTTAGCGAATAAAGTTGAGCAAAGCAGTCAGTTGTAATTGGTATGTTAGAGCAGTTGGTTGAGAAAATTGGCATAAACAAAATTAAACAATTTTGAAAAACATAAAAAGTACAGTTGAAAAATTAAGTGAAAATGTGGGAAAAAAAATAAATGAAATATGAAAATAAATTTAACAAAAAAAATTAAAAAAAAAAGTGGAGAAAGCTGCTAAACTCGATTCTGTGGACATTTCTTTATACCATATACATACCATACATATACAAGATATATAAGCAATGTGTCAAAATTAAAAGTTTAAATTTTTATTTTAATATATAAAAATGCGCCTCAGCTAAATGGCACTGGTAGCTTGCTGTTTGTTTTTTATTTAAAAAAATCTATTATACCACCTGTTAGCGCTAATATGAAAATCAACAGTTGGTTGTTAAACAAAGTGACTATTCACAGTGTTTGTTCTGTGTCATTGTTGTTGCTTTCAAAGAAAACCAAAACGTTTTTTTAGCATCAAACAAGCAATAAAGAATGTGAAAAGAAGGTGTTAAAATTATTTGTAAACTTAAATCTTGCGAGATATGTTAATTGTTTAAAAAAGCGGCGAATAATTTGAAAGTGTTTTTGTCTGTCGCATATTTTGTGCCAAAATTGTATGCGAAAAATATTCAAATATGAGTCTGAGTCAGCTATAAAAATAATAAATCGTTCAATGGAAAATTGTGGAAAACTGTAGCACTAAGCTCGTTAAAGCGTACAACGTCATGACGAAATTCATAGTCCGTACGGCATCATAACGTTATTGTGCAGTGAAATCATATATACACACACACACACATATAAACATATATACATATACAGCAAGTACAAAAGATATATCGATTGATTTTTTGAAGTTATGAAGAACACTCATACGCCATGTATGCTTTTTATTCAGTCTTGCAAAGCTTTTTGTTTATTTTGGCATTGGCTGATAGATAGCGCGCGTTTTTATTAGTAATGTATACTGTATTGTTGTTGTTGTTTTGTTTGGGGTTTCATTTAACCACAATCATAAAAGTGATAATTGTATTAAAGCTGCTTTGAGCAGCCACGGATATCAACTAAGGGATGGCAACAACACACAACGTTTCAAGGCATTGAATTTTACATACATACAGACATTTAAGGGAAACAAGCATTTAACCAATAACCAATTAAAGCTATGTAAGCATATATGTATGTGTGTGTGTGTGTGAAGTTTGTTTAGTTATATATACATACATATACTTGTTTTATTTATTAATATCTAGAGATAATAATCATTCCATGTGAGGAAATACTCTACAAAAAATGCGAGCAGTCGGGGCTGAGTCGCAAAGGGAGATGTGACAAATACTAGTTCTGAGCACTTTGTATGGCTTAAACTGTTCACATTGCTTGTTTGATCGTGTTCTACGGAGAGCCCAATTGAACCCACTTATGCCCGAACGGGTACTTTAAGCTCCCATAAATATGCTACAAAAACTGAAAAATAACACCCCTATAAGTAGGCTACGCTACGGAGATTATCACATGATTTTTTGCAGTGTATCAATCGCTGCAAGTGATACATTTCCATTGTAAAAAAATTGAATACAACTTAATCAAAAGTTGGTAATTTCCATGAAGAGAGTGTTGCTCATAAATGAAGCTCATCATTAAATTTCTTGCGGTATTATGGTGCTCATCCCACAAAGGATCATAAATATTCTGGAACATTTTTTTCTCGAATTCTTCAAGGTATTGCGAATGTAGTGGAGATGTTAAAATTTAAGTTTAAAAATAATAATGGAATTAATACGCATTTTGAAAAGAAAATTAATATCATTCTCCAAATAATTAAGTTTTTTTCAAAATGTACTATGAAAACCAAAAAACAAACAATTTCGAAAATATTTCTGTTATTTCCAGGGCTGTGCCTTTATTCGCTAATCGAGTAAATAGATTAATAAAATTGTCAGTTAATCGATTACTTGATTAATCAAAATTAGGAGTAATCATAATTAATCGATTAATTGAGTAATCGAAACTATGGTTAATCAAAATTTTGATTAATCAACTAATCGCACAGCACTAGTTATTTCCTTAAGTTCAATTAGAGTGCATTTCATTGTTTTCAGCACTTTTGATTGTTTCAAGAAACTGAAATGTAATCAATTCCTTCTATGTGGTGATTCTGATTATTTTTTGTAGTAATTGTAATTGTAAAAAAACATTAATTCAACTAGAAAAGTTATGTTTACTACGCACCTCTGTGTAGAATGTAGGTATTTAATACTTCTCAATGAGTCTGTTGCACAAAATCATCAGTCATTGGCACCCTTCACAACAACATAACCGCTAAAATACAAAAGCTCAGCAAATTTATTGATGTGGAAGTAAGTATTCAACATCATTTTCATAAGCCGTTGCAATAGGATTACTAGAATGTTAAACTGTTAGGGTAGAATATTAAATAAAAAATTCAGACACTTATACCGAAGTCTTTATTAAAGCAATAGCAGCCAAATCCAAAGCTTTGGGAATTTTTATTTGTATGTCTGTATGTTTGTGTGAGCATCACAAACAAATTGTTGTATAGAATTTAAAGCACTTTTCACTTTTCACTGTCGAACATAAAGTTTAATAACCGTTTTTATAAACTGCATATTTAAGAAATTGTGGGCGTGGCGACGTATCGAAATAACTGAAAAATAAGGTTAGTAGGTACTTTTAAGTTGTGAATGGCTTAACCGATCTCAAAGATCTTTGTATTATTAGAAAGGTACTTAAATCAGCTTTCGAAAATAATTCGTACACTGTAAAAATTTTTATTACACTTAAAATATACACTGAAAAAATTGTTTACTCACTGTAAACAAATTTTATTACACTAAAAAAGTTTTAGTGAGGAAAAAAAATTTTTTGGGGCGTTTTCAAAAAATTAAAAAAAAATTTAGAAAAAAAGTTCTTTTTTATTTGTGAATATGTTATACATGTACATATTTTAAATAGAACTTCCTCAAAAAAAAATTTTTTACAAAACACTTGACTTCTGTTTTTTAAATTTTATTTTTATGCAAAAAACATTTTCAGTGTAATATTAAATTTTGCAAAATTTTATCAAAAACTGAGGAATTATATCTGTAACTTTGCGTAGCACGAAATCTAAGCACAAGAGTCATGTTCGTCTAAAATGGATGTCCATTGGTAAGGGTTTTGCTGTATATGCATATTATTTACCTTAAAGTAGATATGTATGTATTCAAGGTTGTTTATATGCAGAGTCTCTTAGCATGCTTACCCACAAAAGGTGGCGATTGTATGTACATATGTCTCATACTAAATAATTTCGAAAAGTTTACAAAAATTAGATACGAAATTGCTTTGATTAAAAATAAAAATGCTAAATATGTGCGCCACTCAACTTTAAGCTTTTCCAGTAATTCTATATTTAGCGGCATTGATAATGTTCATCAAGTATGACTTGTTATCTACATATATGCGTGGGAGGGTAGAATTAAGTTAAACGAATATTGGAAAATTATGGAGCCATTGGTATTTGGCATAATAGAAAGCTCATGGCGCATCTGCCAGCAAAATCTGTAAATAATGCCGTACGCTTATTATCTTTAATAGATAATTTGGTTTTTGCTGATTTTGCACCTGACGCATATTCTCTTATTTATTTTGTTTACTTTTTTTCGTATTCTGCCCATGAGCTTAATAAATGCTTGCATTTCAACCTCAATATACCATACACATGGAAGAAAATGAGAGGGGGCGTGGCACCGCCCATACAAACTGAATTCTTCAAGCTGAACATCCCTAAAAGGGTTTCAGGTAGAGACTTGAAAATTGGTATGGAGATGTACGATATCAATTTTATTTCAGAATTTGTTTGAAAAAGTAACTCGATCAGATATTTTTCAAAAACTAAAATGCCCTATCTAAACGAAAATTGCGAATTTGACTTGAAAAAAGGTTTCGCATGACCTGAAAATAAGTTAATCAAAATATCTACTTAAAGTCTGAACCTCATGTAAGTAACTGACCACTGTGGTGAATGACCGCCAATTTCGCACAGCTGGATTTGAATTTATCAACGCAACTCAAAGAAGCGGTATAATAACATGGTTGCCATATCGGAATATTTTCAGAACAAAATTAACTGAATTTGAAAATAATAAGGAAATAAAATTTGTTAGTTAAGCGATAAGAAAAATAAAAATATGCCATGCATTAAGTACAGTGAAGTTTTGACCCTATATGGGAATACTTTTATTTATGAAACCTTGATATGGTTGAGTTTAAATACATTTATCGAAGTCGCCAGCTCATCAGAGACCTTCTTCTCGGAAACTGAAACACCGTCTGCGCGTAACGATCTTCATTATTATTCAATAGCTAGGGTTTGATAAAATAGTTGAGAAAAGAGTGATCGGGTAATCAAAATTTTTTAACCTAAGTGGCAACCTTGCACTTTGCTTTTGTGAGCATCATTTTCTGTTGCCTAAGAAAAGGCGCATACATAGCTACAAAAACGACAAAAATAATAACTTTTTCACTTCGTAAGTATGTATGTACTTATTTATGTATATAAATAATGTTTTTGTTATTCCTCAATATCTGGATAAACACTGAGTATGAAAAGATTCCATTCAAACATACAAAAATACATTTAAGTTCACTATGTATGTATGTATTTGTATGAGTCCATGAACCAATGGCCAACGTTTGCTAAAGAGGAATAACTTAGTAGCGTCCTAATCAGTATTTACTTGTTGACTTAAGAGATTCGTACACGTTCGTCCATTTAATTTAGTACACAAAGAGACAAAAAAAGCAATGCTGCAAAAGTTGAAATGGGAAAAAATTTTGTTTTTGAAGATTTTGAGGGATGTAAGAAATCATCAAACAAAGCCGTTCTGGGATTTAGGAACCAATTTAGTAACAATCAAATTTAACTGGCTGTCTGGTCACCGAATTAGCAGCAAAAAGAAATCAAGAGCCGGAATAAAACAGTGGAAGAGATAGATGCTGACTTAACCTCTATTTATGTTTCCAATGGGATTCCGTTGCGAGCTAGACGTCTAAGCGCCAATAAACGTTGAAGCTAACAGCACAAGAAATACACTGAATTCGATAGGAAGAGAAAAGATAAACTGATAAGTAAAGTGCCGCAAAGGCTAGTTATTGGCAACTCGATGATAGACCTAAGAATGAAAATTGATATTATTTTTTTTATAACAATAGAAAGGCATGAAAGTGTTTCCTACGACACTCTGACTAGCACCTATTTTTAGAAGTACCGGGGTATACGGAATACCTATTAGATATTTTTAAATTAATTCACCCTCCCTAAAGGAAATGTAGCCACTGCTCCGTTTGGCTGAGTTATGGATTGGTTCAGGCATGACAGTGAAACACTTTGTAAGGTACTCCGATAACTCACAAATATACCAAAAGTTTTAGCATTGTTTATGTACGTGTGTTTATGTGTTTATTGAACTCGGTCATAGTTTGTTAAGTCGTCATTAAAATTAGTACTTAAATTGAACGAAAAACCAATTAGAACGTAATAAAATTTAATTGTCGTAATTAATTGTCAGTAGCGATGTTACGGAGCTTCAATTATGACTCGGAAGCATCCGACCTCTTAACTGTTCGATTTCGAATCTATGACGAAAATAATATGTTCAAAACTTCGGTGCCGATTAACTCACTTCCGTAACATCTCTAGTCTCCAGCATACGCAAAATGAGCTATTTGTTAACAAATTTTGTGTAAACCTATTAAATAAATATTTTTTTTATATATTTAATTCCTAACTTTTTAACTTTGATACATATATGTAAAATGACATCGACAATTTGTTTTACAAAGTAAACTAATTAAAATTTATAAACATATTTACGTTGAGTAAAGTTAGCCACACACATGAATACATAAATTGAAAAACATTTAAGCAAACTAATTGAAATTTGTTTAATGACATAAATGTATAATTTATTTGCAAATAGACCTTGTGGAAATAGAGTTAGGAATCTGTTTTAAAGTTTTACTATCTGAGGGAGCTTTCAACTACTAATAGCAGAATGAGCTTAAGAAACTATTCCTGTCTTCATTGCGGGCGCCAATGACAACGCCATGCTAAATTAGAGAGTTAAAGGCACTGCCTATGAATTGAACTAGGACTGGCGGTGTCGCCAAACGGTATAGCTCAGGGATAGTTCTAAGCTAGTCCAATTTTTTGCACAGATGTACATACATATACACACACACTGACCAAGCGTGTCGATTTTAGGCAGGTTATTTTAAGTGCTTCCAATCAATTTGGTTTTTTTTTTTTTTTCAAAGTTTAAGCAAGTTAGAAAAGTTTTTTTATTCTCAAATTTTTTTGTTTTTTTTTTAAACGTTTGGTATTTTAAAATAGCTGCCAGGGTTAAAATTGATCCCATTTAAAATTTTTATATTTTTCAAGACTTCGTTTTTGTGAGCATTGTTCCCTGCCTACTTAATTTCTGATTAAGAGTTTCGTTACTCTAATGTTACTCATTGTTAGCTTTTGAAAAAATTCCGTTTCTAATTATGTTTCAGTATTTGATGAGAATAAGTTACAATTCACAAGGTTAAACATTAAATAATAGTTTATTTGATGATTTTCCGAGGGTAGAAAGTTTATGTATATTCATCCGTTGTCAAATTTGGATTTGTAACAAACCGGTTTGGGTGTTCCGCCATCTTCAGTGTTTTATTTCGTTCTCAGAACAAAAATTGTTCCAACATAAATTTTTGAAAATCACCAAAATCTATCCTGACATCGGGTAAAATGGCAATACCCTACACAAGACTCTTAAATAAGAACTTTATGAAACAAATATTTAGCTATACATCTCGCTATATATATTACATCGAACTCTAAATGACCTCGAGTACCGAGAGGCCACCTATGCAGGGATTTCCTAGAAATTTCAATACGATATCGAAGCCGCTAAACAAAATTTGCAACTTTTCAAACCTTGCTCGTAGGCAAGATAATTTTAAGCTCTGTATTAAAAATTGTTCTGGGCCAGATGTAGTCCTTTTCAGTTAAAGCTTTAAGCCAAATTTGTTCTTAAATCAAATTTTTAACCGTGCATATACATATGTACATATGTATGTAGGTGAACAAGTGTGACACAACGTGAGCAAAATTAAGACACCTTGAATATCAGGATTTCTTATTTGTTTTTGCTTGTCATGGACTTTGTGAGAACTACTTTAAATAATGACAACAGTAAAGCTAACGAATGAATTTAATTTCAATATGATAGCAATGTTTGTAAATGTATATTTAAATTTGAGGTAGAACGGAAATGCCGCGCGGTGATCAATCATTTCAATGACGCTTCTTGGAACTCAATGGAGCCAAAATGTTTACCAAATTAATTATGTCCATTGGCTCAGTCAATAAAATAAATTGCGCCTCAATACAAGGATCTCTCCAATGTCTTCAAAGTCACTTACAAAATAAATACTCAAGAGGCATTTACTATAATACTTCACTATGGGTAGTTAGAGAGAGCGAGAAATGAAAACAAGTTATGCCCTGTTTATCCTCTAATTTAAATTGTATAAGGGTGGCATATGAACCAGGTTAGTACTTAGAGAATCAAGTCATCTTTAGATGAGGGTCCGAAGGATGAACGCCGTCATTCTCACAAAAGCGTCATCTTCATATAGAGCTGCAGATAAATAAACTCATAAATTAACTTGAATTCAGTTTAACTATAAATTTTTAGCACACCCTAATATTTTTTCGCAATAAAACCAATAATAATACTATTTTTTCACTCTTTACTCCTATCCCATTTCATATCCCAATTCAACGCTTTTCGCATATTCGAAATAATTGGCAACATCCAGTTCAGAGGAAGAACGCAATATGGATGACAAATTGATGTGCGATGAAGTGCATTTACGCACATTAAGTCAATCACCGTTGATGTTGCACCAAAAACACCAACAACAACAACAACAACGCAGACAAAGTCAACATAGCACACACAGCTCAACAAAATCCATAACACCAATCCAACGAAGACGCTGCTCAGGCGGAAATGTTATGACTATTTGTAACGAATTTGAACTTCCACGACCGCCATTGGCACAACAAGAACAACTGGATGACGATGACCCCAAATGCCAGCGCACGATGATTCTGAATAAAGCCAAAGTCAATACGGTGAACCACGACGACACGATGATGACCGATAATGCTGATAGTGGTGTAGGTGGTGATGAGGATGAAAATGATTGTGGTCTTAGTAACCCCGCAGCGCAAATTGCGGGCAACGGTGTAACCGCTGAGGCTAACATTGGCGTTGACGTGGTAGATGGCAGTATGTCACATGTGGAGGTAAGAAAAAATATGTTTGGTGGTCGGTTAATTAAGTTGCAACAACATAAAGAAAGAGCGCTAATTAACTTGCATAAGAGAGTAATAAGAAAGTTTTGTTCTTTTGTCTTTTATTTGAAACTGAAACCAAACAGCAATTGCCAGATATGTCGAAAATACCACGACTTCCTGGCGATGGCGCACAAATGGATGAACAACAGCCTTCAAATTGGTTGCCCAATTCGACAATGAATAATACGAGTGCTTTGCATGCAAGACGACTTGCTGGTAATAAAAATATGCCGTTACGTGTGCAATCAGTCCGTATTGTGGAGCAGAAGATGAAGCCAACAACAAAGCGACGCACCGAAAGTTGCAGCATATTTGGCAATACAAGCAATTATGGTAAGATGAAAAGTGCTGTAATCAGGCAAGAGTACTTTTGTATTTACGTGGGCTGTCCTTTGGAGCTTTGCGCCTCGGCTCAATAAAAATAGGATTTTTTTAATTTAATTTATTATTTTAATTTCATTTCATTTTATTTTATTTGTTTTATAATAATATAATAGTTTACTAATAATTATTGTTAACTGGTCTTGAGCTCATAAAACTTGCAAAAATTATTTTACTTTTTTTTTAATTTTTTTATTTTTATTTTTTTTTTTTGTTTTATTTTATTTTATTATATTTTATTTTATTTTATTTTATTTTATTTTATTTTATTTTATATTATTTTATTTTATTTTATTTTATTTTATTTTATTTTATCATATTTTATTTTATTTTATTTTATTTTATTTTATTTTATTTTATCGTATTTTATTTTATTTTATTTTATTTTATTTTATTTTATTTTATTTTATTTTATCATATTTTATTTTATTTTACTTTCTTTTATTTTATTTTATTTTATTTTATTTTATTTTATTTTATTTTATTTTATTTTATTTTATTTTATTTCATTTCATTTTATTTTATTTTACTTTATTTTATTTTATTTTATTTTATTTTATTTTATTTTATTTTATTTTATTTTATTTTATTTTATTTTATTTTATTTTATTTTATCATATTTTATTTTATTTTATTTTATTTTTATTTGATGAATATCTTCCTTGACTAACTTAACAAATCTCACGGAACACTATTTATCCTAGTCGAGACTTTTGCCATGACCTCAGCTACACCTAGTTTGTTAGCCACAAAACTCAAGAGACTGCCCACGTATATACAAGTATATAGAACTAAGTGTTTTGCAACTATGCTATTTAAACTGCAAAGCATCATTGGAATGTTTAATTATCTGTTTCTACGAAAGAAGTTAGCAGAAGATTTTTAATTTCAATTAATTTTTTCAATCTTCCATACAAACAACCCACTTCATTACTTGACATGGTTTTTTTTTTTTTTTGAATTTCCATTACTCTCACAGAAATAGATTGCGAGGCAGTTGATGATGGTAAAAGGATAACGGATCCAAGACCACTTACCAATCAAACTTATTCAGCTTTCAAAAGTGCCAATGTAGTCAAAGGCATTTTATGTCCATCACTAACGAACTCATTCAAACAACATTCACTGGAACGTTCATATCTAACTTACACACATCGACAACGTCAAAAGTCACTTATCATCGTGAATTTGGTTGATTTTATGCTAAAAGTAACACTCGCTATTATTTGGTTTTGTACGGAAGGAAGGAGCAACGACACGTCGGTAAGTCAATAAGTTGAAATCGACCTTTATATATGCATTCATTGAGGGTTTCTTAGAGTATTTCGAAGCATCCTTAGAGTATTTCGAAGCATAGCTTAGTTCCAATGAAACTTTTAGCAGCTTGTAGTTATGCTAAATTAATAATATAGACAAGGATTAATTTCAAATAATATCGCTATTGAAATTTTCTTGTAAATATACCCTAGATCATTTTTATCTCTTTAGCTGCATCCGACTCGTACCAATGATTTGAACTATGAGAGCATTTTGAGTCTATAAATAAGATGGGTCTGCCTTTTTTTTAATTCATAACAAAGCTAAGCTTAGCTACTAATTTGTTGCTTTTGTCTTTATGTATTTAATTGTATTTATATTTGTGTATCTCCATTTCTTTTAAGACCAGCGAAACAAGCAATTTGGACGCAACTAACGGCGAAGAAGTTCAATTGGCTACAGCTATTGCTTGGTCTGTTTGTTGTATTTCTGCAAATGTGGGTATTTGTTGTTTGGGGTTCTGGAGATGTTTCGCCAATAACTATTTACACTGGGCAGCTGTCTGTACGTGGGTGCTAATGAATGTACAAGGTAAGAGCGTTATTAAATTGTTGAAGAAAATATTTATGTGTACTTAGTTTGTGGAAATAATTTAAAAGTTCTAGGGTTGCCATAACTTACAATAAAAGAAGTAATCGGTACTGATAAATAAGCGATTTTAATAAAATAATCGGTTTTGATAAAGTAGTCAGTTATCACTGCTAATTAAGTCCTAGTTTCATTAGTTTTGCTTAAATAATCGGTTATAATGAAGTAGTCGGTTCTGATAAAGTAATCGGATTAGATAAAGTAGACGGTTATTATAAAGTAACGAGTTTTAATTAAGTAATCACTGCTGATTAAGGAATCGAAATTGATAAATAGTCGGTTATGATGAAGAAACCGGTTATAATAAAGTAATCGGTATTGATAAAATAGTCGGTTATGATCAAGTAATTAGTTCTAATAAAGTAATCTAATCTTACAAAACTATCGGTGCTGCTGACGGAACTGGTGCCTCAAACACAATTTGTACTAATAAATAAATATATCTAATAAAGTAACCGGTACCGAAAAAGAACTCGTTTCTTGTAATAAAACCGATACTGAAATGAGAGTTGGTTCAGATAAAATAGCCGTTACCGCAAGAGTAACAAGACACAGTAAGCTTCACTTAATAGGTAACAGGTTCCAAAAAAGTAATAGTTTCCGAACAGGTAACCGGGTCTGATAAGCTGACCAGTGCCAAAAATGCAACAGATACTAAAAAAGTAACCGGTGTTAAAAATAAACCAAACACCAATTGGTATAGTTATACCAAACAAACAATTCTGAAGAGGTAACCGGTCGCGATAAGTTACCTTTACCAAAACTGCGTCTAAGAATTATTTCTGAAAACGTTATCGGACTCTGTCACTTGTTAAGCATAGCACTAACCATACTTTGTTCTCAGATTCTTTTTTAATAAAATCAAACATTTATTTTTAAATTAATTTTTTAGGTTTCGTCGGACAAGGTATTGGCTTCACGTATCGCGAATACTTGGTCTGGTACATCCTGTTCGTGATATTTGTGCCGTATGCAATGTTGCCGTTGCCGCTGAAGTGGTGTGTCGTTGGCGGTACAATCACTGCCAGTTGTCATTTGGCCGTAATTACCATAATAAAAGTTAAACGAAAAGAAGTACGTACTTAAATTTTTATTTCTATTTTTTTTTTTTTTTTATATACAGCAGCAAATCTCAAATGCAGACTTATTAAAAATTTGTTTTATTACTTGGTCAATATGTTTTTTCTGCCATTTCTTGCTTTTACCTTATGCATAATGAAAAAAAAAAAAACAAAATATTTTTAAAGTGTAACATTTTTGATTTCATTTTATTTTATTTTTTCATTTTTCTTTGTTTCCATGCATTTGCCAGCAATCTGATTGTGTTGCATTTCAAATGTTTGCTAATTTCATTTTGTACACGGCAATTAATGTGGCTGGCATGTACACCAAGTATCTGACGGATCGTGGACAGCGCCTTGCCTTCATTGAAACACACAAAGCGATGGAGCATAAAAAGGAATCGGAAAAGGAATTGCAACGTACACAAAAGCTATTGGACTCAAGTGAGTAGCAATTAAATGAGATCATTTTTACTTAAGCACTAAAATGAATGTTGACATTTATTTGAATTTGGAGTGGTAGTGTCTACTATTAGGGTGGTCCTTTTTTATTACATTTTTTGTGATAGGCCATTTTCAAACGTTTGCATAAATAGCGCGTTATCTTCCACTCAGTCGTCAATATTGTGGGTCTCGCCGCTCATTTTTAATTTCTCATACGGTCTTATGCAATAAAATAAAATATTTTTTATTTGACTTTCATTTAAATCACTTTGACTTTAAGTAACACTAAGTTATAAGTAAATTAGGAAATCAAAGTTCTAACTGTACTTTTACCATGAAACATTAAACAGAAAGTTGGTCAAAACTTTTTGTGTTTCCTTAGCAAATATTTTGAAGATCCACATTTATTTAATTATGAAACTGTTAACCACACTACGGCCATGCTCTTGTTTTCTTTGACAACTTTTTCAGCTTCGTCAACTATTAAAATAATTTTCCATACATATGTACATACATACTAGGGATGACAAATTGGGTACCTAAAATTTCGTGACTTATTTTCTTCTTTCAGTACTTCCGAATATTGTGAATAATCAAATACGCGCCGAGATGTATAAAGGCACCGATCCAACAGTCGAAACACAATTTAACAAGCTCTATGTTTATCCAATGGATAATGTTAGTATACTATTTGCTGATATAAAGGTAAATCCAGTTGACACATTTTTAACACAAAAATATGTTTTGTTTTTTATTTCTTGGTTGAAAAACGTTGTATCTCAGAATATTAAAAAAAAACAGTTATCATCTCAGAATTCGAATGTAGCGCGACATCCGGGAATTTATTTTAGGATCAGATCAGTTAAATAATGATTACTAATCGTAATGATTACCCATTTGATTGATTATTTTTCTGAGAATCCATTTAATGATTGATTAATGACTATTTTCCAATTTATAAAAAAATAAAAAAAATTATGCTTTTCACGATTATTGAAATAATCAAAAGTAATCGAAGAAATTTTTTTTTTTTATTATTTTCTTTTTTTTTAAATTTTTTCTTGATTTTTAAAGGTTTTTTTAATTATTTTTGGATTTTTTTTTCTTATTTATGATTTTTTCTTACCTTTTTGATTATTTTTCAGTGTCTTGGTTATTGTTGATACCTTCTTAATTTTTTAATAAGTTTTTTGTTTAATCTGGTTCTTTTAAGATTATTTTCCTAATTTTTAAATAGTTTTTTCATTATTTTTGATTTTTTCTTAATTTTTTAAATTTTGATGTTGATTATTTTTGGCTGTTTTTTTTCTTAATTTTTATATATGTATGTATATATTTTTTTTTTTTGATTATTCTTGTTTTTTTTTTGTATTATTTTTTTAATAATCGTAAAAAATTATAATTTTTTTTTATTGTTTTAAAATGTTTTTATTAATATTGGTATTTTTTTTATTTTATTTTTGGGTGTTTGTTTTCTTGTTTTTGATTTTTTTTTTCGTTTTGATTATTTCTGATTTTTTGTTTAATATTTAAAATGTTTATTTTGATTAATTTTGTATGTTTTTTAATTGGTTTTTTTTTTCTTAATTTATATACATATATACTTATTTTATTTATTTATTTTTTTTTTTTTGGGTCTTTTTGATTATTTTCGGTTTATTATTATGGTTTTTTAATAATCGTAAAAAATCATGATTTTTTTTATTGATTTTAATCGTTATCAATTTATATTTGCCTTTTCTAGAAAAAAAATTAAAATAATAATTAGCAATTACTTATCAAAATTCACAGGTCGGATTGAGATGGAACATTTAAAAAAATAAATAAATCGCTTATTCAAACCAATTCTGAGATGCACCGTTTTCGAACAAATTAAACTGAATTATTAATGCTGCCTTTATATGATACCTACACTCAAATAAATATATATATATATGTGCGTTATTTTATTTCTTTACCCCTTTTAGGGTTTCACAGAGCTAGCTAGCAAAACATCCGCTCAACAGCTTGTCAAAATCCTAAATGATCTCTTTGCGCGTTTCGATCGCATTGCTGAGGTAAGTTAAATAATAAGTAAGCATTTCATAAATGTTTCGAAAATACGCATACTTTATCTTTAAAAAAAAAAATTTCAAATTCAAACACTGAGGGACTTTTAATGCAGTCAAACCAATTAGTTGTGATATCCATTGCAATTAGTATAAATTCCCAGTCAAAGAGACAAATTTAGTTCAATAATGGCGTCTGTTTCTATGACCATAGATGATAATACATACATATCCCGTCTTGTCAGACAGCTGCTCTTGGTCATCAATTAGCCAGAGACAACCAATTATTCGCAAAGTTAACTTGTACCTTTGTCATTTACAATCAAGCCCTAGGACATTGATATGAAGCAAATTGTGCACATAAGTGACGGCATCATCTGTCATTGTTGACACATATTTTCGAAAGCATTACATAACGGTTTATTTTACCATGATACACATGCATTGATACATTACACGCACACACTTTTACATACATACATATGTATATACATATATGTATGTAAGTTGACTACAGCGAAACACTTAACTCGGCAACAAAAATACTAGTTTGCAACTAGACGAATTTGGAATAGTTTGAGCCTGGTATATTCATGTCCGAAATCTGACAATTGACAGGGCGTATGACAACGTAATGTTAAAAATACCAGTTAAATATATGAATAATAGACGATTTAATGATAAGCTGGACTTGGTATATACATATTAGACAGGGCCAAACTAATTTTTTTTTTGTAATTTTTTTTTTTTTTTTGTTTTTTTTTTTTTTTTTTTTTTTGGACTATATTTTTTTAGAAGGGTAAAAATATACTGTCATACTCGTGGGAATGTTTTTGCTAAATTTGTTTTTGACATTTTTCACACACGCAAAAATTAATTAGCAAATGATAGACTTCTAGAAAAAATAATTTAATAAATTAATACCAAGATTTGAAATTTTATCATCATTTCTTGCGCCACTCAATATAATTTTCATGGAAAAAACTCACCTAAAACATAACTAGTTTTGATACTATTTCTGACTTGCAACTTGTTGGTTTGACTGCTGGGTATATTAACAAAAGAAAACACAACATTGGACAACCAACCCAGAACCGAACGTTAACCCTCCGGTGAGTGAGAAGGGCCCTAGAGACCTTTTTGCCTTTTCAAACTAAAATTACTCCTACTTCGGCCACTACGATTTTTTTTTATGAAAATTTTTTTATATGAAAAAAACATGATTTTCAAAAAAAGGTCCGTAGGCATCTTTTCACACGGCCATGAAGTTCAGAACTATCACTCATCGGAGGGTTAAATATGAGACATACAGACACAAACAAAAATTTTATGTTTTTCCGGTTTTGCCTTGGACATTGCTGCACTGCGATATTGTTGTTGTTGTTGTTGTTGTTGTTGCTGATTTTTATTGCTGCCACTGTTTTGTTTCGCTTCATTTCATTATAACCGCAGGACAATCACTGTTTACGTGTGAAACTCTTGGGTGATTGTTATTATTGTGTGTCACAATTTGAGAGCGACAATTGGAAGACACGACCGGATCATGCGGTATGTAGCGTGGAGACTGGACTGCATATGATAAAGGCCATCAAGGATGTGCGACTGCACACACATGTAAGTACATTAACATTTAACTTTTTTTTTATAGACACATTTACTTGTTTATTGTAATTGTTTTATGTATGTATAAACGTATGCATTTAACGAGATGCTTGTGGTAATCGAATATCTTCACGTACATATGTACGAATAAGTATGTAGAACTGTGTTCAATTGTTTTTGTTCGAAAGTGTTCACGTTAAACTAGTGGTCAACATTTAGAGCAGGATAGAGGGTGAAGAAGAAAACAATAAACAAACCACACACACTTAAACTTACAATCGAACTAATTTGATGGCGTCCATAAACAGGTGGAGCACCACAAATGGCTGAAGCGTCATAACAGGATCTTATTCATTGATTTATGCTCTCTTTTTTAATGAGAGTGAGTTACAAAAGGGTGTCAGGCCTCAAACTTGTTGATCTACTTCTATCGGACTTCATAACTCAGCGGAGAAAGCCAATGCATTCAAGCTTAATTCGTTTGTCTTGTTCAGCGAGCAAGAAAGAGAGGGAAAATAATCGTATTTCGAAGCATTGTCTCAAGTATATTACATACTCGGGTCATAATCATAGGCTCTTCGCTATTTTCAACATCTTATCTTCCTCAAGCATCGTGTAAAATTTATGTCAAAAAACTTCACTGAGCTACTTCATATTGACCAAAAGTTTACGGCATTTTGTTTTTGTCATGCCGCTCTTACAAAAAATGGGTCATCTTAAAAAAAATGTGAATACAACAATGCAATGAATGTGCAAGTTTAAAAAGGGCCGATAGGGTAATGTCTGGTTCTGAAACTCGATTTATTGATTCTGGCACCCATCCCCAATAGTAACTTTGGAATTTTATATGTTGAAACAGATAAAGGAGAATTCAAAAAAAAATAAATAAATAAAATGAAATTAAAAAACCAGAAATAAACATGTGTTTTAATTTGTAAACTCAATTTGAAACAATAACAACCAGTTTCACGAAAAAAAATTTAAATTAAAAAATATTTTTTTTTTTGTCAAGAAAAAAACTATTTTTTTCCTTATAAAATCGTTTTAGGTTTGAAAAATATTCACAATAAAAATTATTATCAGTTGACCTCATGATACCCAAAGAATTCAATTTTTTCAAACCCCATTTAAAATGTATCAATTGTTACTCAACTGCCGATTTTGAACTAATGAAAAACTGTTTACTCTCAAAGTAGTCCTTCGGTGGCTTGTTAGGTCTAGTTCTCAACCAATAACCTACCTTACTAGTTATTGAGCTCTCTGCAGAGAATAAACGCTCAGTTGTGTGCGTGTGTGACAGTGTTGCCAGTAGCGAGGAACGAATAAACACCGTTGCTTTGTAATAACTTCAATAATCCCACATCTAAAAATTTCTTTAAAAATCGATTTTTCAGAAATGCATTTATTATACAGTAGTCGATTTTAGACTCTACCACAAAATACACCGTTGAGGCTAAAAAAAAAAAAAAAACAATATTTTCAAAACATTTTTTTTCGATAATTTTTTGGATCTTTTAAATTGAAAAATAATTGTTCCAAGTTACTTTATAAAGCAAAACGAGATGCCAGATGTTATAGAAACTGTGGTAACAAGTACACCAAAGATGACGATTTTCGTATAAGAAAAAGGATACAAAATTGTGCTAACGAATGGGCAATTCAAATAATTTGCTTGTTTTTGTAAAGGTATACAGGAGTTCTTAAATCATGGAAAGAATTTGAATTTTGTTGCTTTGTCGAAAAATCACGCACATTTAAAGTAGAAAAATCTCAAAATCCCTCAAAAAAATGGCAACACTGGCGCAAAGTGAATTTAATAGCAAAGGACACCAGCTAACAGGGCCAATGTTGACAATTCATTTGCATGTAAATCATTTTAAATGCATTTTGCCGTGTCAGCGCAACAAGCCCAAATACAACAACTGTCTCTTGCAAAGCATACGAACCATACAAGCTTTCAAACAAACATGCTCCGTAGCACACGAATGACTGCAGGACCAAATAAATGTGATTTTGCAAAAGTGCAGAAAAGTATGAAATTCAACGCTTTAACTCTTTTACGAAGAAAACCAAAAAAAAACAAAAACAACAACAAAAGAAATCGAAAAAAAAAATCGCAAAACAAAACATACAAAAACCAACCACAACCAAAATATTACCAAGTGTAATCGATAAACGTCCTAAAGGCACAAAACTTGTAAAATTTCACAAAAATTCTGCAACGCCAATGCTGCCTGCAATTTATGGCTTCTGTGCCAATGCGATTGTGTTCAGCAGACCACATTGCACTTCCGTTTCATCTTAACGAAATTTGTTTCCACTCATGTATATGAATGTATGTGTGTGTATGAGTATGCTCTTTGATGTAGTGTTTGTACGTGCGCCTCAACGGCATGCACTGGCCACAACGGTAGTCACTTTAATAGCCATTTTGCATTGAATTACACGAATCTAAGGTTTTGTAGTGCAGCGGCCCGAATGATGTTTCATTGCGGATAGAATTCCTTGTAGACAACAAAAAGAGCTAATGGAAAGCTCAAAGATTCAAATTCAATGACGCATCGCAGCATGCGCCATTATAGAATGTGTCTACTGTAAATTCTTTTGGTCTGTGCTTACAAGTTCATGGTTGCAAGACTAAATGTCATCCCCAATTAAGTAGGCGCGTTACGAGGCCTATTATGTATATATATACATTTAAATTCCTCGAGCAAATATTTATGAAAATAGATTCAGCTCAGATATTTTTGGTTAAGAAATTGAAACAATTTTGAGTAAAAATGGAGAAGAATTTCGATAACCAATCAGTGCCTAGTCCTTGCAAAGGAGCTCCTTATCAACAAGTATTTTAATTTGAGATTGTTATTGTTTTTATTTATTTAGAGTAGGTCGGGGGTGTGCAGAGCACGGGTTAATAGGGACGACCTTTAGTAAACTATTATTTTATTTTATTTATTTGTTCTATATAGAACATCCCCCAAAGTTACACCTTCTATTTATTTATTGGGGGTGCGCACTGGGGGCTCTAAGGTAAAAGCGCAGCATTGCCTCCCCATTTTCGCTTGGAAAAACCCCCATTTGGATTATGCAGCCATAAACTATATCTTCAGAATATTTCATAAGCTGGTTGCGAATTATAAGAAGGGTATGCAAATGAAATAAATGAAAGAAATTGCTTAGTGATATTTGGAATTCGCTGGTTCGAATCCAGCTCGAAGGACTATGTCTAAGCTTTGAGGGAGCGAGTAGTTTTTTTTTAATTTTAATTTAAATTTTTTATTATTTTATTTGTTTTAGAGAGTAGGCGCTTAAACAAATTGGAAAAATTAAACTTCCGAATTGTACCATTAGACGTCTGGTTAATCAGCCAACTTCGGGCTTGCACAACCTTTTGTATAGAGTCCTACATTAATCGAACTAATTTTTTTTGTGAAATATCGATTACATCTTTTATCCACCGTTCCTGAAAAATATGAAAGGGGAGCTGTTGAACCCGACAACCCTAGTGCATTCGCCACTGAGTTCGTCCGATATTTTGATAATCTAGAAATTCAAATTTATCAAAGTGCCCTCGTATTATGGAAAGCGACCAAGAGATATGCAAGTGACTACCACTTCCAGAATGAAAGCACGTAAAATTTTGCAAAAGCATGAATTTCTTTTATTACTTTATGCTGAGCGCAAAAAGTTAAATATTTACATCATAAATTCTAGTGTTTATGGCTGCTTGTTTTTTTATTCGAGATTTATTTCAAGCTTTGCGGAGGTTTGGTTTTCGGGGCAGAATTAACAGCCCGAAGGTTTAAATACTTTAAAGTCTTGTACTCTCATGAGAGGCAAACTCATGAGTATATTAAATTGAGATAATAAAAAATGTTATAAATTTTTCATCAACTGTCGCTCATATTTTTATTTTACTATTAAATGTGTTATCATTTTAGGTGGATTTGAATATGCGCATCGGTATTCATAGCGGTTCAGTGATGTGTGGCGTTTTGGGCAATAAAAAGTGGCATTTCGATGTTTGGTCCAATGATGTTATGATAGCAAATCATATGGAATCTGGCGGTATACCAGGGTGAGCATTGAAATTTGAGATGTATTAATTGGTAGAGCAGCAGAAATATCGATACATCGATTATACAGTTTTTTGTGCCGATATTGATATTTTATTGGTCGTGCTATCGAATTTTAAGTTAAACGTGTGGTAATGGAACAATAAAAGTTGCATTCATTTTCAATTGGCAGTTTTTTAGTGATGCGCTCCCAAACATGCAGACAGACCGATAAAAATTCTACAAACTTTTGATTTGATTTCTATTGGCATAATAATGCACTAGTCTTTAAATTTTTCTTAAATGTCTGCAATGTACGAAATCGACCTGTTTTTAGATTTTTAGTAATTTAAAAAATTATAAATAATATTTTATTTTATTTTAAAAGAAAAGTATTTTATGTTTTTTTAATCTTTTAACTGTTTTTAATTCTAAAAAAATAGTTTTTCGAAATTTTACTTACAAAATAATTCAAAAATAAAATAAAATATTCTCATATAATTTTGAAGAAAGGGATAATTAATAGTTTTTTCATAAAAAAAAATAAAAAATTTGCAATAATCAAAATTAATCAAAACGCCTTCTTTTTAATTATTTTTTATAAATCGTAAAAAATGATAATCTTCTTTGATTATTTTTTAATTAATTGCTAAATAATCATTACATGGATTCGGACGAAAATGATTAATCAAACTGGTAGTCATTACGATTAGTAATCATTAATTGACAGGTCTGCTTCAAATTGCCTACACTGATTTTTGTTTACAATTTTTTCGAATTTTTCTGTAGTCCAAAATTATTAACAGTGTAATTACTTACAAATCATATACCTTTTCCAGACGCGTACATATATCGGAGGCTACATTGAAATGTCTCAATGAAGCATATGAAGTCGAACCGGGCAATGGCGGTAGTCGTGACAATCACTTAAAGATGTTGAACATCAAAACGTATCTAATAAAGCGCACCGAACCGTTAAGGTGAGCATAACCTAAAAGACAAAAAAGCAATCAAAGGACGCGAAATTACAATTAATTTTGATTATAATATTTGTTTTGTTTTCTTTATCCTTGTATTATTTTCCATTTTCTATTCTTTGTAGACCGAAACGTCGCTTTGGCACGCGCAGCAGTCAACATTTGGCCAACAACATTGGTAATGCGATTGGCGGCAGTGATGCGAGCTCCCCCATTGCTGTCACAACACCTGCCAGCATTGCTTCCAAATCCATATCAACCACTGCTGATGCAGATACTACACACCAAACGCAACAACAAGAACGACAAGAAAGACAGCAGCCACCAAATTATTTGCCACTCACACCACTACCAGCCTACGCTGCTCTACAAAAGAAAAATGTTTCATTGAACTCATTGCCAAATGTAATGGAAGGCATACCGCTGGGTAATGGCACACGTTCGGGTGATGGCATTAATGGGCCGAGTAAGATTGGTGTGAGTGGTGGTGGTGGTGTTGGAAGTAATACGGTTGCTGGTGATTCAACTGGCTTATCGGTTGTAGCCTCACCAACAACAACAACAATGACTGCACCGACATTGGTCGATCAGCCACCACTGAAATCGAATGGTGCACAAACTGTGATGAGCACATCTGACCAGAAAGCTTTAATTATAGAGGATGAAGCGACCACTGAATGGACACCGGAAATTCCATTTAAAAATGTACGTATGTATGTATGTATGTTGTATGTAGATGAGCGCATAATTACTTTTACTATTTCTGTTTATGCTGTGAGTGCCTACAGTGGTGGTCAACTTTTTTATCCTGGTTTGTCCTTTGTAGCGAAAGTAAGGCACTGATTATGTTAGTCACAGGTGAGACTTTGCGTAGCGGTCATCTATAGGCACATTCACTCGTACCAAAAAAAAAATGTCCCACAGCAACTCACATTTACAGACAGTCACTGAAGAAAGTGAACACCATTATAGCGGACGAAATTTTTCCTCAAAAAATTTGTGAAGTTTTTTAGGATCCTCCTTTTAGATTGGGCAAATGAAACGGGCGTTCTGTAAGCAGATGTGCACGCTTCGAAACATATTGACCAATTATGGTTACGGTTACGGTTATGGTTACGGTTACAGTTATAGTAATGTTTATTTTAATGGCATAAGTTGTTATTATGGGTATGGCAATTATTATGATTGTGGTTACAGTTATGGTTATGGTTTCAGCTATGGCAATGGTTATGGTTATGTTTATAGTTATTTACCGAAATGACATATCTGTATTAGCTTTACGTGCCCCGCACTGTACACTGGCTTAGCTACATAAGTACTCGTATGTGTGTGACTTTGTTTGTATTTAATGGAGCGTGTTGTTCGTCCTGACATCCAAAATGATAAAATTGGCTTCAAAAATTCATGGAAAAATCGTGCTACCAATCAACTTTGTTAGGATTCGTGTAAATTTGGGAAAAGTTAATTGGCAAATTTACAAAGGAATTTAGTTACTAATTATTAGGGAGTTTCAATAATTTTCATGTATGCAAAGTGGGATGAAAATCAGTAAAGATTGGGCAGTTTAGTGAGATATCGTATTATTCCTATCGGCATCTGCTGCTGCAGGAAATCAGGAGAAGTTCAGTTGATCTTTTTTAAACACGGCCAGACTAGCCCATTTGAAGTTGCTAAGCGCCAATTTAGGGTTTCTAGGCTAATTATGAAGTAGGCTATTTATGAAGTAGAGTTTATATTTTTTCTCTTTCTCATTTCAGCTCAATACGCCGCAAGAAGGTCTAAATCGTAGTGATTCTGTTCTGGGTGATAACAAACAAGATCTATCAATGACTGCATTGGACGAAGAGGTTGGTGAGACGTTTTAAGCGATATATGTATATCGACAGCTGAGAAAGTTTAGTTTTAAACCCCCTTAACAGCTGAACATATATTGAAAGTGTGTTGAGAGAGAGGGTTATTTAAAAATATTCTCAGTTAGCGCACTCTTGGCACAAATTCTAAGAGACATTTTTCAAACGTTCGTCGACGTTCAGCCGTCGATATGTCCATCGAATCTTTCATTACTTTTACTTGGAAAATTCGAACATGTTAAATGTTGTTGGTTTATCTTATATACTATTCTAGATTGACGATTTCATAGAACAAAATATACAAATTAATTCCAATAAGGAAATTCGACGAGAGTACCTGAATACGTGGACTTTAAAATTTAAGGATCGTAGTCAAGAGCAAAAATTTTGTCAATTACGCGAGGATATGTTTAGGTAAATTCTTTTAATAGTTACTAAATTTTTGAAAAGGTTATGTTTTCATAACCTACAAAGATGTGAGGTGTGAAGCGAACACAAGTGCTTGCTGCTTTAATGTGCCACTTCACCTGAAAATCGGTTCTATTTTCTTATTTCTCCATATTTCCAGATCGAATATGCTCTGTATTTTTATCATTTGGCTGTTTATTGTTATGTGTCAAGTCATTATCATTCCACGTTGTACGAAATTAATTATTTGTCTTGTGGTGGGCACAATCTTTCTAACATTCGCAAGCGTGCTAGTGATGGCCGAGGAGTTTTCAAGTAAGTACGGAATTATTTTTATTTATTTATCAGCTGGAGTTGCCACCTGATTTTTTTATATTTTTTGTGTTGCCATTCGTAAGAACTTTACGGGGTTGCCTGCTCCATGAACTTGTTTTCCAGCGGGCTTAAAACTAAAAATATATACGAATAAAATAAGCAAATATTTTTGTTCAGTGTTATCCCCTAGGGTTGCCACCTACTTCGATTATGTACACATTTAATGTTATTGCATATCTGTTATTATGTCGAAATTGATTTCCCCCATTTTTTGACTAGGTGATATTAATCAACTTGTATAAAATTTCTTCCAAAAATACTTTATTTTAAATGTTTTGATTTTCAAAAAAAAATTATTTCGAAATTGTATCCTGTCGGAAGCAATAAGTCAGTATTTATTTATTACTTACTGTATTTTCGAAATTGAAAAAATAACTGCCATCGGGACTTAACTGTAGTTGTATTTCGAATACATTAAATCTCGATGAGAGCTTTTGGATGAATAACGGTTTATAAATCAGTATTTATTTATTACTTAACTGAAAAAAATAAACAAAACTTATGCTCTAATTTTCGAAATTGAAAAAAAACTGCCTTTCGGGATTTAACTGTTATTCGGTCTAGCTGTCATATAATTCCGAATACATTGAAGCTCGATAAAGGCTTTTTTAGAAGAATCACAATTGGGGCAGTGTCCAAATCCCTTAGAAGAACAAGTTCATTTTCTCGATTTGACTCTTCTTCGGTCCTAGTCGTAAATGAAGGATTTTAGAGCGCACAAAAAATCGGTTCCCATTCAATTAGCAGAGAAATATTTCAAAACTGGTGGGTCCTTTAGCTTGAGTTTGGAATCATTACGCCCTTTGATTACGTTTTACAGTCAAATTTTCATTTCTTTTTTTTCCTCTCTCTCATCTCATTCACAGATCTCCCACTCTATCTAAAAGAAAACTCTGCCAAACTAGTGCATCAACGCCGACGGCGTACATTTTTCATTTGTATTGTTATTGTATTGATGTCGGTTTTAAGTGCAATCGGTTTAGTACTTTGTCCTGATTCAACATACGCCTTTGACAGCACCGATAACAATGCCAATCGAACTTCGAATATCCACTTAACAAATAAGAGTGTCAGAAACAGCAACAACAACAACAACACTCTTGCTGCTGTCTTAGCAAACTCGAATGAGAAAGAAATCAAATTAAATGTCTATTTATCCGCAACAATACATCACAACATAACTATAAATGCAATGAATGGTACAATTGTCGATACATTCATCACAGACAATCTAACAGGAGCAGCCACTGCACCAACTGGTGATCTTGTGCGTCAAAGTATTGTTAATGCATTAAACCTAACACAAACGTCAATAAATCTCGCAAATGCAACGAGCGACAGTGACAGTGACAGCGACAATTTATCGGTGCTAAGAGTTGTACCCAGCATGGAACTACTTGCCATTCTCAATAACTCGGAACAGGTGCAACAAATGCAAGTGAGTTCCTGTAGACATCCGGAATATGTTGTCTTCACTTGGGTTCTATGTCTGGTTTCGCTTGCGACGGCGCTGAAACTTTATTATCTCATTAAGACTTTTATGGCTATGGCAATGGTCGTTTCTTATATGATTCTAATATTGACCATCTTTCCGACGCTCTATTCTCCAACGGCGGCAATTTTTGAATATCAAAATATGGTAATGCCTATGGATGCACAAATGTTAATTTTGTTGTTATCATTTTTGGTGATGGTTGGATATCACGCACGTCTTGTGGAGGTAAGTAGTTAGGTTTGTATGTGCATGATTTCGAAAAGACTTTATAGAAGTAAAAAACTTGTGATAAAATTGTAATCAAAAGATCAACGAATCGGTTTTATTCGAAAATTCCTTGTAGAGTACCAAATACTCTAAATCGAACAAATTTTCTTTCGAATAGAACAACAGAGCAAGATCTTTGTTCTAACGTTTCACTAGGCATAACTCAAAGAGGACCAAACCAAACCTTTTTAAGCGTAAATTATAGAATGTATATATTTTGGAAAAAAATGCATTGCATCACTTATTTTAAAATATCCAGTTAGCTTGCTCTGCTAAGCGATAACACCAAAGCTAAAAGCTAAACTAAAGTTCACACTTGATTATGTGTGGAATGGTCGGCTTCACCCCATTCTAAGTGTCTTCCTTACTTGTTTTTTTTTAATTTTATTTCAAGAGCATCTACAATTAATAGTAAGGCGATAGTTCATTTATAATTGTATGTTCCGACAGCCGTTGCACAGAAGTGTCTATAAGTGTAAATGAAAACCCAGTTAGCCAAATAAAGTTAGGTTAGTTTTTGAAAACTAAAAATAAACTTAGACCTGAGTTTAGTTTTACTGATGCTTAAGTGATGCGTTACGAGCGATAAAAGAGAGGCATTAATATGAGAATGTAGTAGTTGAAATTAGGGTAAGAATAAATAATCGATTGTTTCCTTACTCGGTTTTTGTAATCATCGACTTTAGATGAATTTTATGTATGGGAAGCTAAGATTTTTATTAAATCGATTATAAGACTTTCATATTTTTTAATCAATTTTTGGTAAAAACGGTTGAAAAAATTCATAAAGCGATCTTCACTCTACGCTGAAAACACATAATTTCGTATAAATTACTTCTAGTCAAACCTTTTTTTTTCAAATAGCGCTTAACTGTATAAAAGATTTTTACTAATAATAAAATCTTAAAAATTTGATTAAATGATTATTACTATCTTTTATAATTAATGAGACATTTTTACTAAAAAATCGAATAGGCATTTTTCGTATAAAAAGTTGAAGGTTGAAGTTGAAGTATTTTTTAGTAATCGATTTTTCCGATTCGAGGTCACATTCCCAGTTGGTAGCAATATACTCATCAAGCAATAAGAACAAAGTTCGCATTCCTACCCATTTTCATTTAATTTCTTGACTGTTTTCGATATTTTTGAAGATGTTCAGAAATGCGTCCAACAAGTTCCACTTCGACCAAATGATCGTAGCAACGCCTTTCTGCTTGTTCTAACCTCAACGTACCCTTTCCATTAGAAATATTACACAATTTAGAGTGTCTAAACATTCTTGTGAGTTCAAAAACAATTTGCTCACATTTCCTAGTCCACATTGTATGGTTCGCTGAGCATACAAGTCCATAATTTACGCTGCTTCAATGCGCACACCAACAAACAAGCGAACAATTAAAATCTTTTCTTTTGCACATAATAAATTTAGTTTTTACTTATTTTCTTGTCCTTTCTTATTTTCTCTTTTTTCTGCAAATGATTGTACTTGAAATGGTTTTTTTGCTTTTTTTGTTGTTGTACATTAAACATCAGGTCACTTCGCGTCTGGATTTCATTTGGAAGGAACAAGCTGAACGTGAATTAATGAATATGAAATCGAATCGTGCACTAAACGACACATTAATTAAGGTAAAAAAAACAAAATTTTTTAAAAATTCGCTTTAAAAATATTTTTGTACCAATGAATGCGATACAATGTTGATTAATCATTGCTAAATGCTGATTTTGATTTATAACGAATTTTTAGAATATTCTGCCCCATCATGTAGCAGCTTATTATCTCTCTGATGAGCATACGGATGAGTTATATTCGAGAAATCATTCGCTTTGTGGTGTTATGTTTGCTTCGATACCAAATTTTCAAGACTTCTACTCGGAAGATATCGATAATGGCAAGGCGTGTATACGAATTTTAAATGAGATTATTTGTAAGTATGAAATTATTTTCGTTATTATTAATACTGCCATACACGGTAGAAGTTGTGCTCCACTCAAATTGAATTGCCTACTTTTGAAAAATGTTATTGCCCATCCCTAGCCCTTTAGTCTCTTTCCGGTATCTATAATATCATTTTCAAATCATAGGTGACTTCGACGAACTGCTCGAGGAACCGCGTTTCGCTTCAATCGAAAAAATCAAAACAGTCGGTGCCACATACATGGCTGCGTCTGGTCTCAATTCAGCACATCTCCATGCGCGTGGCGAAACTGCAGAGGATAGCGTTTGTGATTTGGTTGAATTCGCTTTTGCTATGAAACAAAAATTAGCAGAAATCAATAAGGAGGCATTTAATAATTTTCAATTGCGTGTTGGCATCTGCAGTGGTCCACTAGTAAGTGGTGTAATTGGGGCACGTAAGCCTGTCTATGACATTTGGGGAAATACAGTGAACGTAGCATCACGTATGGACTCTACGGGAGAAAATTGGCGTGTGCAAGTGCCTGTCACAACATCAGAGCTACTAAAAGCCAAAGGATATACTTGCGTGGTGAGTGGAAAGTTTATTTCATGAGATATTGTGGGTAGAAGAGAGCGCACTTCTTAAATGTTTTTGTAAATGTAAATATTTTTTATTTTGCTTTCGTAGAAACGTGGTGAGATTAATGTGAAGGGTAAAGGTCTAATGGTCACGTACTTTGTACATCCTAAAGGCGTCAATGAGAGTCAATTATCGTCTCCGGTACGTTTGCCGGCGGGTGTGCCAGTAACACAAACTTCGAATTTACAACGTCAAACATCGCATCATGGCTCATTCAGTGCGGTGGTCTTTGGTATGTTGCAAGCATCGAAACGTAGCGCCACCATAGCGGGAACACGTAAGTCAAATTTGAGTAGACACTTCTTTTTTGTACACTATATACATACGTGGTAGAATATGTACTTTATAAAAATTAAAAAAAAAAGTTGTTTACTCAAAACTCGATTTTCAAAATTTGTAAGTAGATCAAAAAAAATGTTGGCTGAAAATCTTGTAATTTAATTATTTTACTTTATTTTAATTTGATTTATTTTTTTATTTCATTTTATTTTTTTTTTTTACCTTTTTTTCATTTATTTTATTTTATATTATTTCATTTGATTGTATTTTATTTTACTTTGATTTATTTTTTTTTACCTTTTTTCAATTGTTTTATTTTATTTTATTTTATTTTATTTACCTTTTTTCAATTGTTTTATTTTATTTTATTTTATTTTATTTACCTTTTTTCAATTGTTCTATTTTATTTTATTTCATTTCATTTCATTTCATTTCATTTTTATTTTATTTTATTTTATTTTATTTTATTTTATTTTATTTTATTTTATTTTATTTTATTTTATTTTATTTTATTTTATTTTATTTTATTTTATTTTATTTTATTTTATTTTATTTTATTTTATTTCATTTCATTTTATTTTATTTTATTTTATTTTATTTCATTTCATTCCATTTCATTTTATTTTATTTTATTTTATTTTATTTTATTTTATTTTATTTTATTTTATTTTATTTTACTTTATTTTGATTTATTTTATTTCATTTCAAACAATGTTTTTTTTTTCTGTGAACACCTTATGTGTCAACACGATACGCATAAGCGTCTTAAATTAGTAGACAATAAATACCATAGATCTACATTTTCGCTTTAAAAGAGAGGCTAAACTTTTTCTATTTGCGCCTCTCTATTTTAGATATTGAGTAAATATTTTTATAACTTACCTTTAAAAAAATCCTTACATATACGTTTTAATATACTACATACACACAAACACTGTACCGACATCTGGTTCTATTTCATCTTTGTGATTGCTTACCAATGGATTTGCAGCGACTGGCACTCCCTCACCGCAAATACGACGCGGTCGACGTGGTAGTACCTTCAGTTCGGTACGTCTATCACAAAAGTCAACCAACAACAATCCGGTGAGGCGTAATACAACACGAGTGCGTGGTCGCTCATATCGACAGAAGAAGGTTCATCTTTTTTGTCTACCCACTTTTAATATTAAAATAAAATTAACTAAATACGAATTATTGAATATTGATTTTCCTGTTCTTTTCTTCTGCTCTTTTCTTTTTTGCATTTCACAGAGCTCGTCCAACAACTCGATAGTAACGCAGACCAGTAATTCTTATATTTCATCGTTTCGACGTATCGATCAAATTGAGACGACGCTTTCCAAAAGTCATAATGATGCTTTATAGCCAATGCGCAATTGGGTTTAAGTATGCCAACAACATGGCAAACAACCACAATTTATTTTAACTAATTCATTAACTATTTACGTATATAAAATATTTACTTACTTATTTATTATTATAAAAAAAAATTTCAATTTAGAAATCTTGCGAAATCAATTATAAAACTCTGTACTTCCCTAGGCAAAACTTTGATGTCAACTTGAATTTTCAATTAAGCAAAAATTGCATTTATTTTTGGAAAGTTTTATTTAAGTTAGCTAGAAGTTAGTAAAGTATAAAGTAGATAATGTATATTAAAAATAGTGTATGTATGTATGTATGTACTTAAGTAAGTGTCAAAAATTCAGCTAATTCAGATGTGAAAGTGAACAAAATTTAGCTTTATCGTATGTAAAATTTTATGAAAATGTAAAAATATACTTAGAACTTTAATAAGGACAGCACTTAAAGGGTATACCAACAGCAGCACTAATCCAGATTAACTACGCGCTTGCTCTCCCTTTGAACCTGCATTAACAACAAAATTTATGTTTACCTAAACATCAAACGAAAAATCACTCTTGCCAGTTGCGACTTTGAATTCAGTAAGCAATGAAAACTGCTTACCTAACGAACAAGATCCTTCACAGTTTTGAATGTATAACTCAATTTCTTACTCGGTACTACGCTGACTAAAGGTCTACAAATTAAAAATCAAAAAATGGTTCTGTATATAGCGAGCGACTTTCCTTAATGTCGACGCCCCTGTGCTGTAGCTATACCCACTAAGTCTCACCCTGTGTCACGCCGTGACCCAAAGCTTCACACATAATTTCGTAAGCTAAGTGCTGTCCGAAGACATACTGGCTAGTTAAATATATTTTTAACGTTTGTACTATTATATGAAGGTAATGGTGTATGTAAATTAAAACAATTTTATCAATTTTTAAACTAAATAATATCGTTCGTCTAGTCGTTAGCTTTAAATAAAATACAAATAAATAAATAAAGCATCTCGTCTAAAGAAAAAAATTCCCCTATTTCAAATATTTTTGAAAGCGCTAATTTTGAATTTTTTTAAAAGCTCTTAACACTGGCAGCTTTATCATAAAAAAACGTCAAAACAGCGCATGTTTAAATGCATGATCCAACCATAACAGGTCGTAGCAGCTCGACAAACATACAAACACACAAAAATTTTCTATGTATTTTGTTTTTGTAATTTGTGGGTTTATAGTCAAAATCGTACTGAAAAATGGGTTGATTGTCAAAATTCGAGAATAAAATAAAAATCAGCTGGCCTATCGACACGACCTGTATTATTGGATCATGTTTAAATGTAAATAAACCGATTGATGACAAGTTTGACAGTTTGGGGTAAATTAAAAGAAAACAAATCAGCTGTTGAGACCATTTCCATGTTTCAAAACTATCAAAGTTTATTTCGAATACCAACAATTCAATTGCTCGAATATAAATAACTCTAAATCCTGTTAAGCTTAAACTTCAAGTTACTTACTTAGGGACATTTTCACAGTGGCGAGTTAACTTATGTACGTGCCACAGTTAACTCCAGCTTTTCAACTTTCAAGTTGAGTTAACTAGAGTTTAACTGCTCAACATTGGGTAGTTTATATTGAGCAAGAGATATTTATCAAAATAGCTTAAATAAAATTGTGAATCGATAGTTAACTGTGGAATGCAAGTTAACTCGCCACTGTGAAATTAGGCCTTAAACTTTCAAATTTTCCTTGTAAACAAATTATTTGACTCTGAAAAAAGCCAAAAAAAAATTTAAGATACTTCAAAAAAAAAAATGTTGAGGTGTAAAATTGCTGACAATATTAGAATCCAGTTTTATTTCATGTTAACCATTAACAACACTCCAACAGTAATGCCAAGCCAACATCTGTCAACAAACCTCAAATGGCAGGTCAAAGTCATTAGCTTAACATATGTATGAATGAATGGAATAATGAAATGACTTGGGTGCCAAGTGAATTGAGCAACGTATGCCGAGATCTGACTACCTGCTGCTTGAAGATGTGCAGCCAAACTATAAATGTTATTATAATGCAAGCGTACATATGTATGTATATGTCAAGTGTGGTTAGTGTTGCACAGAAGTGTGTTTTTAAAAGAATGTACGGTTTTCAGAAAATAATCACGAAACAGTTTAAGCATTAAGAGAACAGAAAACGGTTCCAAAGAGCTTGTTGTATGAAATGAAATTAAGAACAATTTCAACGCAACTTCAATGAACTGTCTGAACCGTGTTTAATAGTGCGTAGATTTGGGTCTCCCGTATGATGAATAGATTATAATAATACTGACATCTCTGTAAGGATTGATGACTCTCTCCCCAAGCCCGCAGATAAGGCGATTTTCTTTCGTCTTCCAATTGAGAAGCTCTCAGAAGTCATCTTTGTCAATCGCACCTTAGCAGCCGATCATGCGCGTATTAAAACTGATATAGGTAAAACCGGTTCTTTGGTTACTCGGAAGCACACATCACTATCATCCATATAATTTTTGTCGCCTAACGACATAATGAAACGAAATACAAATTAAATAAATTATTGAGAATACAACATCATAAAATATGTACATATGAAGACTCATTTAAATGCAGTCACCATTAAAAATTGACGGTGGAAATGGGTTCTTGAGTCACAGGTAAATACACATACACATTAGACCGTTAGAAAAAAAAAAGAAAAAAAAATAAATAAATATTTGGCGCGATATACTTCCAAGGACTTTAAATCTTTAATGTTGTCCAATTTCATGTTTTTCTTTTTATATATTACATATAGTTGAAATCATGACGAAAACTGTTGGTAGTCGAAATATATTGGGAAAATTGAATTTCGTTTGATTTAAATTTTGAAAGCTCACTCGACCTTAAGACAGTAAAAATTAATCGAGCGAGTCTTAATCTTTCTTTCTCTCTCCCTCTCTCTCTCCCTGTCTCTCTCTCTGCCTCTCTCCCTCTATCTCGCTATCTCTCCCCTCTCTATCTCCCCTTCTCTCTCTCCCCCTCGCTCTATCTCTCTCTTTTGTTACCGAAACTATTTAGTTTTGTAATTACTCGTGGTGTCTTTTAGAGGTGATTTGGTGAGCGTGGAGAAATGGTGGATTATAAAATGTTGAAAAACTAACCTAGAAATGTGATCTGCCTTCATTACCTCTGCACCGTAAAGGAATCAACAAAACATTATCTCCAAATGTTTTTTTTTTGAAACGGTCTAATGTGCAGTATCGGTCTCGGCAAAGAACTAGTCTGATGCGCCAACCAAATCAACATTATATTTAAAGATAGACCAAATTATTGTCTGTCCCTTGCTATTTCACCTTTTCCAGCAATCAATTGTGTGCTTCCCACGTTCGTTACGTTTCGTTGAGTTGCCGGGCTGTTTGGTCGCCAATTGCCGTCTGTTGATTACGCTGGCAAACGCATGAACAAAAGAAGCAGACAAAAAACTCGAAGACCGGAACATTTTCCCCGCCACATGTCGAGTTCGTGGAAAGGAATTAGGAAAAACCAGCACTCAAATCACTTTATAATCTACTTGGAACGCATTTTAGCGCACGAATTGTGAAAGAAATTAGGAACTAAAAATAGTCACTGGCCGTTTTGAAGGTGTTTAACAAACTACAACACATCGAAACACATTAATAACAACAACATTACTACAAAAATGTCAAATATGAACTTAAGTTTTGTAATAAAATGTCGAATGAGAATTTTGGGTTTTTTTAAAAGATATTTGGAGCGCATAAATAAAAATATAAATAAATCACTTTTAGTGTCTTGACAAACCCATTTACCTGGAAAATTCTTTTAAACCAAATAGCAAAATTTTATTTTGTCCGATTATTTTGGGCCAGATTTTCGAAATTTCAGTGATTTGCATTTTCTGGCATCACAGTCTGTACCAAAATTATTAAGCCTTATATCATCGGCACAGACCATTGGCATTCGAGGGTTAATGAAGAGAGTAGTACTGGGTGGCAACCAAGGCGAATTTAGTTCAGTGGCATTAACCACTCAGCTGATGGGCTCCAATTTCCAATTTTGACGCTACAAATTTCACCGTAGTATGATTTTGAGATAAGAGCTACGAATTAGAAAAAACAAAATACAATGAATATACTAAATCTCTTGTTTCGTGGGTCTTGAATGCATCGTAAAATTTCAACTCGTTTGTGCCTGAATTCCCAAAAAATATTCATACTAACTCGTCTAACCCTCATCTCTAATTAAGCAATAACCAACCAGCATTTATCACGGGGCTACCATTATATGTGCAGATTAACATGCTGCTACAAAAACAATAACACCAAAGATTTATTAGCTTCCCTGCAGAAAATTGTACTAGCTCAGAACTATCCCCCTGTATTTTAATAACCACTTCCCTAACCGGTACCGTAACGCGTCACAAGTGGATAGCTCAAGACACTCCCATATTAGAAAGAGGAAGCATTTGTTGTTAACTTTGAATTTATAAAGATAAGAAAATATTAGCACTTTAGCTGATCATCGAACTCCCTGCCGGTTGTTTGGCCTATAGTGCCAAGCTGTGCCACATCGTGCTTGCACCTCATCAAACTGTTTTCCATTCATTCGCTCTCCCTGTCAGTTGTCAACGACTTGTGCGCCACCAATTCTAACGTCAAATATTAGCCACGCATGTCGCCCCCTGTCCGTCCATTCATAGGCACAACACTTGCCTAACGAATTGTCTAGCTGTCTTGAGACATAGCTGAGTACATTCACACGGGCATACCTCAATGTTGATTCATACTAATGCGCTCATTCGGAGGCTAACAATTGGTATTCTTTCACATTTTCATTTACATTTTCACTTTGTGACTTTCCATTTCCTCAACTCCCACATCCGATGTTCCGTTGGGAGCTGTGTATATGTGCATATGTATGTATGTGTGTATGCATAAATAAAACAAGTTGTGTATTTATATACATATTTATTTAATTACTTCGCTGTGGCATGTTGCTGCCCACCAGTTCCAGTCACGTTGTATACTATGGTTGCCACATAATTTTATTTATTTTTTTGAACTAAAATTATGTATGAAAAGTGCCAAAATTATAGAAAAATTACAAACATCTCTTAAAGGGGTTTTGAGTTCTCGTTTGATTTCTGGCACACTTCTTCATATCTCAGCTTCTATCTACCAAAAAGATAACCTAATCCTTGATACAAATTTAAAGAGAAAGGTAAAGCTTCAGTCCTGAATATCGACACTCTATGGGAAAAGTTTGAGTGTTGATGTTTGTAACAAAACCAAATTTAAACCGAAATTCGTTTTAAAATACATCAACTTTCCACCCTATCGGAAAATCAACAACCAAATATAAGTATCGCATACTCCCCACAATCACAGAGAAAGAATACCAAGCTTAAGAGATCCCACAAAATGAACAATTTTTGGCTCGCCTGAACTTAAGTGGCAACATATGTAGTCGTATGAGTACATTAACCAAACCAAAAACAATAAAAATGCGCTTCAATGACAGCGGCACACACGTTTTCAACTTCATTCATAAATTAGATTGGCGTCACCACTTGAGCCATCGTCATTGGGTAGTCAGCGCAGCAAGAGGACTATATTATGCTTACGATTAGCAGCAACAAATTCGAACATACCAGCCGCATTTACATTATCCAATGACTACCGCATCATCTTTTCTATGTTCATCATAGTGCGTCAATCAGCATCAAATATCTCTTTAGCCTTCCATCACTGCTCCTAGTCGTTGGGATTTACGTATGTAAATACTTTTTTGTGACTTCCGCACGAGCACTCGCTTTGTTAGTGTCTTGTAGTGGGCGTCATTGTACCGCTACTAGCTATGATCTCTATTTGTATTATGTGGCACTTGAATTGATTGGCTTTTGAAACAATATTTCATGTACTCAGATACTGGTTAGTTTGGGCGGAGACAGCTTTCTCAACTTAGGAATCCTAGCAACGGTCATTGGGCTACCAAACTATCTGAGAATGTACTCACATACAATAGAACTGAGTGAGGCTAACCTAATTCTCCTTTTAGTGGATGTTCTAGACTCAGACCTGTTAAGTAATGATTAAAATTTTAAATGGTTATTAATTATACTCCGGTATACTCAGACATTTTTTAGTGATTAATCGCCAGTAGCTGTACCATTTCAATGATTAATATTTAATTAATTAAAAAAAAATTATTAATTAATAAATTTTAATTGCATGATTAATAAAGAAAATTTCTAATTATTTTTGATTATTTTCAATGTGGTTTAGTCTCATATTTGATATGATTATTTAATTAATGTCAGCCAGTTTTGTTTATTTTGAACTATATGATTAACGTAATTTAGTGATTATTTTTGATTAATTTTAATTATATGATAAATTTGATTGAATGATTATTTTTGATTAATTTTATTTATTTTTTTATTTATTTGCTGTGCTTTTTCATTAGCACTCTTTGATGTTTTACATGGTGATACGAAAAATTTAATTCATATTTTTAAAGAAATAAACTGTACGAATAGTAAACTTACTCTTAAATTACATTATTTAATTGATTAATTAGTTCTAATTGTTTGAATAATAATAATACTTTGACTTATTTGATTTATTTTAATTAGTTCATTGTTTTAATCATATGGTTGTATTTAATTAAAAATAATGGACAACTTTTTCCATTATTTTTGATTGTTTTTGAGTTGGTCACTAATCATTACTATTTTTGATTATTTTTTTAATTAATTAATTAATAATTTCTCATAAATAATCACAAAACTAATTAATCACTAAAATTAACGGAGCAAAAGATACTAATCACTATGAATGTTAGCGGGAATTTAACAGGTCTGTCTAGATTTTGATCCTATGACACAAAGAGGTTGCTCACATAAAAAGCTTAGATCTTCTCGAAAAGTCAAATTTGTTTATGAATAGTTGCTATAGATTTAAATTTTAAACAATTTATTAGATTAAAATATTTTCATTGCGAGCAAAACTTGTTTCAAATGCCAGCATTTCAAATTCGCCAACATACTCAAAAATGCAACTCTGCGCTTTTGCCGGTCTACTGTGTGGAATTTAGGTACAACACAAAAAGTAGTCGCACACAAAAAGTAGTAGCAAAGAAATCGTCTGCCAATGTGGTTGTTTATCGGATATTAACAATCGGCTGAAATTTATTTTGTGTGCATATTATTACTTTTTTTGTTTATTTTTTTGTATGCCTCCACTGGCATTCGCTTTGTGGTTGAATGAAACTTGTGCAGCAAACAAGCGCTGTCGTCTTGGATCGAGTCGGTTTTCTTGTAGGTGTGTATGCATGTGTGTTTGTGGTTCTATGTAAAAAAAAGTGGACCACATTGCAGACACCGGAAGTGATAATTTTAAAATGACAAAAGTGGTTTTTTTTCGAATGAGGTGTAGTGACACAGTGGAAATTAAAAAAAAAAAAAGAAAAAAAAAAGAGAAGTGAATAACTATTTGTGAGAACTACTAAAAGATGGAATTTTACTCAAATTACATACATATGTACCAGCATTGATTTAGAAACGAAAAGGAATTGTAAAAAGTCACATGAAGTTTCGTGCCAGACACGGGATGTTGAAAAATTACAAAACTGTTTTAATAGTACCACAAATCAGCAATAAAAAAATATGTGTGCATGGCTATTGAGGAAGTTTACTATATGTGATGCCTTTAATTTTTAGTTCATGATAAAAGTACAATTTATATATAGACTAATACAAAAGTTTTTCTGTTTGCCGCAGATCGAAAAATTGTCACAAATAATCCACGCTCATTCATTGAAAAATTCCAACTATCACTAGTCACCAATACTGTCTGTTAGGCAATTGTTATTGGTTTTTTTTTCGTAAGCTAATTCTCCCTGAATCTTCATTCATTCACACTTTAGGTGACTACTTTGAACTGGTAAAAAAAAACCTGAAACGAATGCATATGTGTACGTGTGTGTGTGTATGGAAATCTGCATACTTTTGACAGAAAGGTGTGGATGTTATACATATGTAGGTACTTGCACAACAAATACTAAATTACGAACAATAGTTGCGTCGGCAACGACTACGCACATTCGTGCTGAATTGCCGAAATAACACGCAGCAAATGCACATAAGACAGACACGAAATACTAACTAAAAAAAAAAACAACAAAAAACCACAAATAAGCAGCAACAAAGTGAATTTATGAATGAATACCAATATCCTATTTCCTCTTTTGCAGAAACTCCCTCTTGGCATGTACATATGTCGATATGTATGTAAATACGCATGTGCAATATACATGAACACATATTCATGCAAACAAGCAAGATAAACGAGTTTCTGCCCTCTTCTCAAATCGCTTGACCAAACAAATAAAAAAGTTGGGGCTTTGGTTGGGGCCAAGCACTTAACATATCTATGCACAGTTTTTAACAGTGCAATGCCAAAGAACAGAAATTATAAATAAAAATATATGTGTATATAAAAACAAATCTGTGTTCTTTGCTTTCGCTGTGTTGGTGAATGCTGGAAAAGGATTTCCTGTTTGATGACTTCAAGACGCTGATTTCTCACCTGCCTTATTTGTTGTTTTCTTATGCACACCACTTTGTTCCATTTTCAAAGCGTTTTACAGCTTATTGGATAGTTTTGATGGTCTGCGCTGTACGGAATTTTGTAACAGAACAAAATGTGAAAATTTCCCATTTCAAAAACCAGTTTTAACAAGAAAGAAAAAACATACTCTCAGGAAATATATTAAAAGTAAAAAGAGTGCTCCAGAAAGCATTGAATATATTCCATAATGCAGATAAAGCCTTTAAATTTGTAAAAAATGAGATGTATGAATTTTTTGAAATTTTAGACGTTGTCGGAAAGTTTGGATTCCCCTGTTTTTGCTTGTTTTTCACTTCACTTCAACTTGAAAATTTAATAAATTTTTTATTTTAAATTAAACATGAACTTTGTCTAAAGTGAGCTCTATCTTAAGAAAATATTGAAACTCTGTATACCTATGTATGTTTTACATATGTACATATGTATGTATGTATGTATGTACATATATAGCAAGTGAAATAAAGGGGATCACAAGTAAACACGTATCCCAAATAAGGAGAAAAAGTGCTAAATAAAAAAAAAATTGATAACTTTAAGAATTAAACAAAAATGCATGAGGGATTGCGCCGATTGAATAAAACTTAGATTTTTTTGAAGTTGTAATTTAAATTTTATTTAACAAGTTTTTATAAAAATATTAACAAAAAAATTAATTATCTTCTAAAAAATTACAGATAACCCAATATAATTAAATCAGTTATGAATCAACACAACGTAGTGAATAATTTACGAAATAAAAAGTTCTTAAAAGGAATATACGTACTTAGTACAACAATTTGTGTTATTCCATATTTAAAAAATATTAAATAATACAAAAATAAGCAACGGCAACACTGAAACAAAAAAGTGAATACGAAATCAAACAGAACTGAAAATATACGAAATGCACCTGAAAAAGAAATACGAGGAAAGAGACGACCAGAGTGTGGAACATACAAGCATTAGTTATGGATCCAACATGGCCGATAATACACGCGAAGTTCGAATTGAAGAGCAATTAAAAGTGAAAATTGGTATGTAAACTTGTGCTAAATCTTATTAAATTATTAACAAAAGTGAAATGCGATTACGAGCGACATAAGGGATTATAAATTATGAAAATTGTGTGAGTTTTTGGCTGTAAAATCTTGTGTGCATTGGTAATGTTGTTGGTGGTCGCGTATGTTGGTGCGTGCGTGTGTGGTGGCTTCACTCGTTCACTTTCTAGCCTCAACATTGCGCGCTCAGCAGAGATTTTGGTTTTTAGAATGATAAGTTAATGCTTTAAGAATTTTACATGTGGTTTTGTAGTATTTAGGCTAAATAAATAATTGAATATTGTCAAAGAAGTGTTTATTTTGAATGAATATCGGTTTGTGAGAAATGTATATGGTCAAATTAATGAATTATTTTGTATTAAATATGTGGATAAAACAACATTGCAATAGTTGAAAAAGAAGAATTCAGTGGCGGTGTGTATACATCTAGCTTATTCTTTCTATCATGCGGCATGCTCATATCTACCTGTTTCTATTGATTCTTCTTGAGAACGCTGTGATTTTTGAAACGACAATGAATTCCTATACAAATGCAGCTGCTTTTTTTTTTAACCAGCTGCCGACTGTTAAATTTTGTTTCCAGTTGGTGCATTGGAATTTCCCTCTGCGCGTCCCTTTATGAATGAATATTCCGTGCATGCGCTGATATTTTGTTGAGGTGGTTCTTGATGTATATTTGTAAAGTGGTGTGTGCGGGATTTAATGAATGGATGGAATGTTATGGCAAAGGGAACGTACAGTGCTAGGCAGAGAAGTAGAGTTGGGTAAGCGCTATTGAGGGTTGAGTTCTTAATTACTATGTAGGTATGTATGTGATATTTTATAAGGTAATCGTTTACGTGGGGTACCGAGCGCTAATACGCAACCAAAAATGTTGGGATATGTATCAGGAGACGCGCTTTGGTCCCAGGAGCATGAATATAACTACGCTGAACCAATATTTGGTAATACTTTACGGCTTACGTCAAGTGTTAATACACGTCCAAAAATCTTGAGAGAGGTATCAAAAGACGCGTCTTGACCTCCGTAACAATAATCCGAAGGGGGAAAAGCAATATTTTGTTTCTGTGAAAAGTTATGGTAATACTTTACGGTTTACGTCAAGTGTTAATACACGTCCAAAAATCTTGAGAGAGGTATCAAAAGACGCGTCTTGACCTCCATAACAATAACCCGAAGGGGGAAAAGCAATATTTTGTTTCTGTGAAAAGTTATTAGTGAAAAACCGAAAATTGACCCGGGTTAGCTCCCAAATTCGGGGCCCGATCCACGTTTTTTATGTGCAGAACACCTTTCCGCGTAGGCGGCCTTCGGCCGCGCTTCAAAAAATAACCCTGGGCTACGCCATTCCAACTCCGGGTGTGTGCCATAGCCGTGGCTACCGCCACGGTGATGTCCCTCCGCGTGCCACTTTTTTCTCACAGGGTAATGTGATTACAACAACCACATGAAAATGACAGAAAAATTGTTAACTTTAACTGCAAATATCTCGCAAAATTCTAAAAATATCGGATTTCCCCCTTCGGATTATTGTTACGGAGGTCAAGACGCGTCTTTTGATATCTCTCTCTTTTTGGACGTGTATTAACACTTGACGTAAGCCGTAAAGTATTACCATTTATAAATATGAGAGCAGTGGTTTTCTTTTCATAGGAAATCAGGAGAAGAAGGCGCACAATGCCTAATTTTTCGTTTTTCCCGGAGTGCACTTGTTCCTTTTTTCCCTCGGTAGTACTCCAATATACGGTAATTGTTTCCGACCGGGGCCGAGTGCTAATATATATATATATGGCGCGATATACAACAGTTATATCATCAACCTCCTAGGAGATTTTTGCGCCAAGCTTCTCTTCCAATTTGTGGTGTGCCGCTTTGAAATTTTTCCTACAAATTGGCGGGACCTACGGTTTTTCGCCGACTCCGAACGGCATCTACAAAGCAGATGAATTTTTGCTGAGAAGCCTTTCATGGCAGAAATACACTCGGAGAGTTTGCCAAACCACTGCCGAGGGGCGACCCCGTTTTGAAAAACTTTTTCAAACCACTTTTTGATGTAACCTGTACCAGGGCTTGAACCCGGACCTTCGGTGTGGTAGGCCGACAACACTACCTCCACACCACGGTGGCCGCCAGTGCTAATACGCATCCAAAAATTCACATTGCTGGGACCGAAGCGAGTCTTTTGATACCCCTCTCGCACTCGGCCCCGGTCGGAAACAATTACCCAATATACTTTCGAGTGGATGTATCGATCAAGGTTCATTGTCATCTTGGTACCTTGAACGCTGTTTATTGACCGATTCAGACACTATGGATGCACAAGCCAGGCTGCTTCTCTACCAAATCTCGGTCCTGGTTTTCATAATTCAATTTTTGTCATTGGTTTTGTTTTTCCAAATATGCACGAAACTTGGCTTCAAAAAAAAAGAAACTTCTCTGTTAACACTCGCATTGTGCGCATATTTGCCGATTTCTTTTTTATTTTCACTTCTTGTTTTTGTTTGTCACTCGCTATAATTCATTCATATTTAACATAATCGCATTTTTTCAATTACAAAAAAAGGAAATCCGATATCCCCCCTATACCCTGTAGGAAATTGTACAGCTAATAGAAATCAACTCCATTAATAAATATTTTAATTAAAGGTTTCTAATGTTGAAATGATTTATAAAATAAAAATTATGTTACCGTCAACTTTAGGCACCAGCCCATCCTTATAGGTCTCAAATCGAGTAGAAGAAGTTCACACTTGATAAGAATCTTTTAACGGGCATGTATTTGGTATGATGTAGTTGACTCTGCGGGTAGGGGTTTAGAATATGCCCGCGGTAGACATACCGGTCGTAAGAGGCGACTAATATGCACAAAGGTAACGATGTGCAACTCGATGGTTGATCTACGGATATGATGCCTCTCACCTCTCATGACCCATCTCTTCTTTCCGTTCGGAAGGAGGGATGACATGACCTAGAAGGTTCCACTGGTCATACCAAATCGCTACCACGACAGTAGGGCAGTACCGCAAGGGAGTACCGTAGCGTACCGGATTCATATCCGGCCAAGGACTGTTATTTCGGCAACACCCATCAAAACTTCGACGGCTGAGGTTTAGAAGTAATAGAAGTAGTGTGCTGACCAACTAAACCGAAAAGTCCCTGGTGCATGAGCATTTAGAGTGTGAACTTAATCCGTCGTAGTTTAATATGGTCCTAGAACCCTTAGGCCAAACTTTTTCCTACAAGGTTCTGACCATATCACACCCATCTTCATACATACATACATATGCATGCCCTATGATCGTCTTATTAATAATGCGCTTATATGAGCTAAAATGCCTATGCAATGTACTGCCACTCGGTCTGTCATGTTTGGCACATCACGTTTTTAATTCGAAAAGAAATACTGACTGATAACCACTCGTATAATGTAAATTGCCTACCTCATGTGTCTGTATGTATTACGATTTCTAGTACCCCATAATTTTATGCAAAGTCGCACTTTGTTACTTTCAACTTTTGATTTCCGTTTCCCATCACATGAAATTTTTCACGTATGACAGAACCACAACAAATGCATTAAATTTTAGCCCATTAAAAAAAAGATGAAAAAATTCAATTATAAATAAACTAAAATGTAATATGTTTACTACTTCAGCAAACAAGCATTCATACATAATTTATAATGTTTTTGCTTTGTAGGGCTAAAATAAGCCGTAGCTTAAGATTTTGCACGCTTCGCCGAGCAGCTTTTTGCCGTCATTTTTCCCCCTTTTTATTTTAGCTCCATATGTACATATGTATGTATTTGCTTGTCTTGGCTTCCTGTGTCATCATCGCCCCAGTTTTTTGTCATCTTCTTTGACTAATAATATTTTACCTGTTCTCTTATCTGCGTTTACTTTTCTTATGGTATGTACATATTCAACTCGCCGGTAGTAGATTACTTTTAGCTTTGTGCGAATATGAATGTTTGTTAAAAAGATGGTCCCTTTGTTCTTTTTGTTTTTTTCGTGCTAATTTGCGTTTGCGTCTCTTTTTAGTTTGCTCAAATTGTTAAATATTTAATAAGCGCTGTTTGGCAAACCAGTGGCATGAAACCATTTCCGTTTCCTTTTATGGTATTTGTGAATAATTATGTAAATTTATGTTTAAAGACTCATCCTCTTTCTTTCTTTAAACCGTATGGACAACTGAAGAAATCAAACAGCTGGGAGATGAAGTTCTTCTTGTACACCAAATTTTTCCATTGAAAAGGGAAGAATTCCCTCTCTTGTACTTCTGCGAATACGAGCTCAACCGGCAATAAGATACTCAACTTAGAAACCGCTGACTTTATTCATTTAATTTCATTTCTATTTACTAACCGCACCAACTGCAGTTGAATCAGTCTCGAGTGCGATTTGGTATGCCCAGTGAAATTTTCTAGGTCATGTCATGCCTATCTTGGGCATAAGCTAAAGCCCTAACCTGCAGTGAGTTGAAAGTACTCTTACGTAGTTCCTCCATGGAAGCAAAGAAATGGAGTATTTGGAGTTGAAGTAGGTGGTGCAGTGTTGTTGTTGTAGTTGTTTTTATTAACATTTGATGCAATCCTAAAACATAGCCTTGTAAAGTGGACTACCTTGTTTTGACATCGATGATTTCCGATAGTAGTTATAGGGAATCGATGTTAACAGCTAATATTTCTTCACAATGACTCCTTAAGTAGTTTTGCTGATGAAATTTCTATTTTTTTATAGTTAAGAGAATTATTCGACGATAACCCTATGTTTTAAAAATTTCCAATACAAAAATTACAACGTTTTTTAACTGAAAATTTTGTTATTGACAATGTTGAGATTAGGGAGTTATCTGGAGTTGGAAAAATCGATTACATAATAATCAATTTTTTTGTTTAAAGATTTGTAAAAACTCCATTTTTCCAGAAAATAATCGATTTCTGATTATAATTCTTTTTTATGCAAAAAAATTCTAATTTGATTTATTATGCATTAATTCAAGTGAGAAAATAACCAATGATGACTTAATAAAATCAATTTAAAATATGTAATTCTTATAATCGATTTATGTATTTAAAATCGATGTTTAGTATAAATAAAGTCGATAATTTAAAAAATAATCGGTTATTTTTTGACAACCCGAGGCTGATTCAGATATTCTTCTTCCACAAAAAAAAACATTCACTAAATCTTTTCTCGGCGATTTTGTGTTCTCGCCAGCGCTCGTCTGCAAAGAGAGCAGTCGTAACGTATTACTAATTTTAAATCTCGGCAAAGAGATGTCACTCTTGATCAAACCAATCACTCTGAACCAAATCAATCTTGATCTACATTATATTATCGCTGTCGACATTACTATAAACTAGAGAAGTTAGACAACTAGAAACAAATTTAAAAAAATGTAGGACTTAAAAGATCCCAAGGCGTATGACGTGAGTCACAATGGATTTTACAAAAATTGAAAAAAAAAAAAAAGAATTGAAACGCGCTCAGCAAAGTAATGTTGAAACAATTACTCATGTGCGCCACCAATTGTGGATATCAAGTCAATAATACATATGTACATATGTATGTTTGTATGTATGTATGTATGTTTGTATGTGTAAATATGTCAACAGACAGACTTATTATGAATGCTTGATATTGACAGAGCGGGAGACAAATTTGGTCAGTAGCGCAATGAAACGAATGTAAAGTAAATTTCAATGTTTATTTATTTATCATTGTTTAAACTACAGTCATAGCTGGATAAAGTAAACTATTAATTTACTGTGCAAGTTTTGTCAGCCGTTCGTGCTTTTAATTGTCGTCAGTGAAAGCTAAAAATACGATAACTTCCCCAATGTAAGACTGTCTATGAATTTACTGTAATCGGAATTGCTGCATCTCTTACTTTTTTATCAGCACATTGCATCTAAATCCTCTTGAATGTGCGTACAGTCATGGCTATATTTGTGCATGTCTCATGTGACCGCAAAAAAAAGGGCTTAACCATCAACTGACGTGCTCATATCAAATCAGCCACAGGAGAGCAGACCACACAACGGCGGTTGCAATGCCACCAACAACACTAATTGTGGTGTATATTAGTAATCGCAATAGTTGTTGTGTTTGTAATACCAACAACTTTTTTGTTGTGCCTTGTAATGGTTTGTTCAATGTGAATATATTTATCAATAGTATTATGATGACAAAGTGGGATTATGCGCAAACGCAAGTGCCTATGATAAACCACCATACATTTTCTTTGTGGTTAGAGCAATGCAAAGGTTAAAAATACTAAGTACAGTGGTAACTTGATATATTGACTTTAAGTGGGTTCAAGATTAAAGCTGTTTGGTCATCGCACTAATGCTGTTTTGAGCTTTGGGAATGAAAAGTTTTTTTTTAGAACATTTAGGATCGAGTGTCAGGAATATGTAGTTCTAGAATTCACTGTAAGCCTGCCTACATTAAAGAAATAACGCGAAGTTATTTTTATTTTCTGTTTTTCCGACAGGGTGAATGCTAGATTTATATTGGAACGATTTTCCGTTTTTGCAGCTTGCCGCTCGGGAACATTCGTGAAACACGAACCTAACGCACGAACTATATACACGCATACTAACTTTACCTACAGCATTCAAACTATAAATACTGGACAACGGATAGACACAGATCAGAACGAAAACTTACACTGAAGATGGCGGATCGCCGAAACCGGTTTGTAAACAAACAAAAATTGACAAGGGATGACGGAAAATCGTTCCAATATAAATCTAAATATCGCGAATATTTTCTCTATTAGTGTTTAGCACATTTTGCCCTTCCCAGTTCTGAAGTCCATCTCTCTTTTAACAATAACTCACAGAGCAACAAGTTGCCGAACAAGAAGTCTCCTTTATGAGCACATTATCTTACAGACAATAGAACCGTAGTTAGCCACTAAACTGAGATTTTTGTTTCCTTTATTGGGCATCTTCATCTAAATGGCCATCCCACATTCATTGGTTAATTTTTGTGCCTTACTGTTTTCTTGAAAATGTTGTTTTTGCAATGCAGTCTGCACTTGTAAGTACATATTGATTGTTAAACTTTTAATTACATGTTTCTAAGACATTTAACCACTCGAAGTAGAGTCAGTTTGACTTAATTGCTTACTGCTGCCTTGCGTGAATAATGGGCGCATCTATTGTTTAGGTGAGAAAGAAGAAGAGCAGCCAGCAAACTCGTACTAAGTTTTAGTGATAACAAGAATAAAGCAATCAACAGCGAACGGGTTTTAATACAACCGTTAAGTGGGAATCAAAAAAATCAGAAAATAGAAATTTGAAAATAGAATCGAACGTCTGCTGAGAAAAATTATTATTTTAGCAAATATTTCCAAAAAAAATAGAAGCGGTTTCTAACCACAAAAAATTAATAGTTGAAAATAGTTAAATATAATTATTTAATTGTTTCATTAATTTTAATACATTGATTATTAATAATTTTTTGATTAATTTGAATTGTTTAATTAGTTTTAATTACTTCTAATTATGTATAATTTTTTGTTGAATATTTATTATCGATATTATGAATAGCTAAACTAAATTTCTAATAATAAACTCATATCCAAATACCGATTATCGTGCTAACCAAACATTTAAGAGCCGATTTTTTCAAATACTCGGTACCATGCATTCATACTTCTACTAACACGCAGCAATATTTTGCTAAACGCGCTTATTATTAACGCAACTATAGAATAGTTTTGTAACTTTGCTACTCATTAGTACAACAAAAGCAACAAGAAAAAGAAGAAGAATAATCGTGAAAATATCTACTTCAACTGCTTGAAGAAGTTTAGAAAATAAAACTAGAAAATCTGTAAAAGAATTACAAACAACATATGTTGTTATTCAACATTACAATAATAACAAAGCGGACAACCACATTTAAAGCAACAACAACAACAAAATTAAAGTAATACAAAAGCCACAACAGCTTAGGTTCAAGTCAAGTTAAGTCAAGTCAGCATGTTAGCGTACCGCCTTGTCTTCACTTTAGCAAGAACATTGACTTTGAGTTTTAGTTTTGTATTTCTTTTATTTCACCACAACGCTTTTCTTCTCTACAACTGATTCAAGAATAAATAATTTTTATAACAAATACAATGCAAACAGAAAAAATTCTACACGAATGAATTATTTAAACTTGGCTCGGTATGTTGGCTTGTAAAGCTACATACATATGTATTTGTTCATCTTCATCAACGCAGCACCGTTCATAATTACAGTCAACACTCGGTATAATTAGTTTTGTATATATGTATATATGTATATGCGTATATGTACGCGAAAAGGTGTGACAGCAGTTGGTTTCTTTTAAGGCAGGTAGTAAGATACAGGAGCGCGCTTTACTTGAGGTCATACATTTTGTAATTGAATGGTTGCTATATTGAGAGTAGAATATACTACAGATCTAGGATGAAAAAGAAATTGCCCTCTCAAAATTTAAAAATATAAAAAATCTAATCTGGCGAAAAGAACACAAAAATTGTTATCTTGGGCTGTTTTGGGTCACCTCATGAAGCAAAAGGAACGCTAAAATGAAATACTAGAATTAAATATTTTTATAAAGAAAAAAGTATTAGCTGGAAACACTACCTTAAACTTGCGGGTAGTGTTTTAAAAGCAATAAAAAGGTACACAGAAATCGTAGTCGCTCTGGACACCATCAAAAAAATTTATATATCGACACTTCATTGTGATTTATGGTCGTTCACGTGTGGTGCAAAAGCCATTTCGCATATTCCTATAGTTTTTAATGGAAATCAACTTCAAGCTACAGCTCTTTTTGCCGATATTGAAAGATGCTTTTTGAACTCCGTAGTCTTCCATATAGTGAAAATTATTTCGATGCCAACGTTTTCTTTGATAATTAGCGAGCCGATTAACTCACAACTGGTTACAAACTAGTCACTAATGAACTAATACCCCCGCCTGCTTCTAGTTAATGAACTGCTTCAATTTCTGACTATTTTCGAGTTTTCATTACAGTTCAATTGGCGGCACTCTTATGTAGATATGTGCTTCTAACCCCTTAGTGGTCAGCGCAGTCCCACATTAGTTAATGCACGTACGCCTTATCCGTTTCAGTACGCTCTGTAGCTGACCTTAAAATTAGAATTGACTTTTGATACGCACACAAGTGCAGATGCGTTCATTGTCGTTTCTATATCGACAATGAGAAAATGTAATAAAATAAATAATTGACGCTTTTTCTATATCTGGCATGTGTTGTATAAGAACGAAATGTTTAAGTCATTCTGTCATGTTGTGCTAATTCAGTAAAAAATTTCAATTTCGCTCATTCGTTCCACATTTAAAATTGTAAATGTTCTTTTGACATTTACGTGTTAACGCCTCATAAATGTTCATCGATATCTCTGAAGTGTATCGTAGTTTGTGTTAGGGGTGGAAAACTAACGATTAGTATCGATATATAATCTTAATCGTTGTTGGCACTTAAACGTAGGCCATTGATAAACATAAACGAGCAATAAAAAATTTTAAGATTGAAAAAAAAAAAACTCCATCACCGCTCAAATATGCCTCGAACATTTCCCATTCAAACCCGTCTCAATGGATTTAAGCGTTCGCAGCATTAAAGACAAACCTACTCACTCAAAAATGCTTATTGCTCCAGTAATTCTTTTTAATTTCTGTGTATTCTATGTATTTTTGGTTAGTACGCACATCACTAAATAACTACTAAATGAAATTGAATGTTTTCTACGCCGATGCATTGCTGAAAGTCTATTTAGAAATATAGAACACATTTTACCGTTGCTGCTGTTAGTGTTAAATTTATTTGGGCGCTTGACGAAGCCTCGTACGAACGCGGGCATCGCGATTTCTACAAATCAACAAAGTATGTACATATATCTCAAAAGACACATGCCAAACTACGATTTCAAGCATGATTTCGCAATGAGTTCCAAGAATAAAACACATGGCCACACTTGCAAAGAATAAAAATGCACAGGTTGTAAGTGTTTTTGCCAAATGCTGGAAGGAAGCTATAATTAATGACAGAGAGAAATGTTGAATAAATAGTGAAACATTTAAATTTGCAGCTGCAATAAACCATACAAACAAATAGCAGACTTTGTAATAAATCGATGGCGGAAACAGTTGTTGGAAGCCAAGCGACTGGTGCAAATGGGCAACAGACCGCAAAAAACAACAACTACAAATGAAATTGTATACATATGTATGTATATATAAGAATTTGCTTACTAACAGATACATATATTAGTGCATTACTATAAACATACATACTTAAACACTAGGGACCTAACAAAAGGTCGCCTAGTTCTTAACCTATAAATCCACATCCATACGAAAAGTTCAGCATATTGAACTGAAGCTTACTCCACAGAGGCTTTAAATCATATTTTAGTACAGGGACTTTCAAACTGCTTGCACTTATCAATTGCTTTTCAAATTTTTTCATTGTTTCTTTCCAAGTGCTTAAAATAAAATCTTTATTTAACTTACAAAGACATTTAAAATGTTGGTCAATCAAAAAAATATTAAACAAATATTTTAGCTAAAATCAAATGTTTCAGGGTCGCCTTTTGAAAAAGAAATTAAGTTGTTTGGTGTTATGAAGAAAATTTTTTTTGTGTTTTGCACATCACCCTGTGGCAACCATTTTACTCACAAAACAACACTTTCACTGTATATATTCCCTATTCTGGCTTTCACACGGTAAGATATAGGCCTCATTTACTTTTTTTTTTATGAGCTAAAATGTCAAGAATTATCGATCTTTTATTAGCACCCTCGTATTTAGATCCATAAAGAAAACACCTAAGCGTGATAGAAAAAAAAAAGTTGTTTAAAATGTGTTGTAATAGAGGCGTGGGCCAGCCATACATTTGTATAAAGTGCTGTTAAAGCAAGTATAGATGTATCCAAAAGCAGCTTCATTAACTGCATCATCGTCATCGTCGAAGGAAATAGTAACAGCAAGCATGACAACAACAACAACAAAAGCAAACGTCAATGCTTTGCCCGCCGGTTTTATTACTTGAGCACAAAGTGCAATGTGCCGGTGCAGAACGCAATAAGACCGGAAATTGAACTTGGCTCTTACACACACATGAGCACCTCTTTATACATACATATGTAAGAACAAGAAAACCAAGCCAAAAGACTTGTGTAAAAACTCACAAATGCACATGATGAATACCTTGTGTGTTGATGCAACATTTGGATGATATGTGCATAAGCGAGAACGTATCTTTTATTTTATTTTGTAGAGCGGTTTACCTGCAGGCAACAGGAAAAGAAGTCAGACCAAACCATGAGTCACTCATACAAATAAACAAAAACATGGTTATATCCCAGTTAGCGCATGGAAGAAGAATGTGGAGCTACTTAGCGAGGTACCGAGATAGTGGAGCCATCACTAATATTAAAATAATTAGAAATTTCAGTCATGAGGTTATTTGGAGGGCTTATTTTTGTGACGAACCTCAGATACAGATCCAAGCGAGAAAGTGCATACAACTGTGTTAACTAAAATAGTAGTGAAATTAAATTGGGTTACGTTCGAAGAAATAAGGAGAAAATCCAGTTTTAATAATTTTCATTTAAACACATCTGATCGTTGTTATTTCAGACGCAGTAAATCTTCGAAACTTGATTGTTTGCTGGGTTGAATTTCTCTAACCATCTTACTACACACACTTGATACAGATCATCATGCACACCTCTCGCATTGTCATTCAACTGCAGCAGCACCGCGACGATTGACCTGCAATGAAAAACGTGTGTGTTGTGTACAACTGGATTGGTAGCGTATCGAGGGGAGAAATGGTTTCTGCTACAAACGTGGTTACGACCATTGACCAGCGGCAGTTCGTTACCTCTTTGCAGAGTAGCCTGCTGAACAAGAAAAATTGGACTATTTTCATTTGGATATAAAACTGAAGAAAAATGTATGGTTTAATAAAATTTTTAAAATTAGAACGGCATAATTTTATTGCGATTGGTTTGCTATAAGCGGATTATGTTAATTAAGATTAATGATACCCCAGAAAGTAACTGCCGATCATTGCATTAGCGGCAAACACTTTTTTAAAGCATCGAACTGTACTTAAAACAAAACATTCACTATCCCTTTTTACGAACCCTTTTGAAAATTTAATCGCTATTTATTTTTCCTGTTTGCCATTTTATATACATACATACACAGGTTTCCTTGAAGATCTCTTTAGTACTTGTTTGATTTCCAAGACTCAGAGACGCCAATGAGAAACCAATGTTGTTGTTATTATATTCCGTTAATGGTGGACCATCACACTCACAGTAGCTTTTAGGAAAGTAAACCCAATAAAAGCATTTCAAAACATTGTCTTGGTAGAAGTAAATAAACTGTTGAGGATGAAGTAAGATGACACGTTCATACATTCACAAAAAGTGCTATAAAAGGCGCATGCGTACTCAACAACAAAACAAGCAAACACCATGAAAATATTTTTTTTTTTTTTCATATTCGAGCAAACACTACAATTTTGCCACTGTTAGGGCACTTTAATACATCGAGACAATAAAAAATTGCACCGGAGACATGCGATTGCGCAACAACAGCAACTTTCATACGCTTTTGCAATAAAAAAAAATTTCAAACATTTCCGTTTCACTTTGCAAATGTCGATATGTACTTCATAGCAACAGAAGCCGAAGAAACAATTATTTTAGTTTTTGTGTGTCTGCTTGTATGCATGTTTGTACGCGCATGCCGAGAGAACTACTGCTTTTAGTTCAAAATTTTCTTCACCTATGTATTGCTGGAGGTCTATGCTAAAATATAGAACACATTTTTATGTTACTGTTATATGCATATACCGTTTTTTGAAACAAATGAGTAAGGACAGCAGTGGCGAGTACTGGATTTTGTTAAGCTGGGCCTTCAAATTTTTTTTTATGAAATTTCGAGAACATCTTTTATCTACAACAGTTTCTGAAAAATATGACTTGCAAATTAGTTCGGAACCGAAACCCCGCCGTAAATTCGCCTCTGACGGACATCAACCTGTTACAATTTTATGTTATTCAAGTGAACTCCCCTTATTATGCTTATTTCTTAATTTACTGTTTTCTTTTTTATAACTTATTCGGCTAGTTAAAAAAATAAAATAAATTTCGTCATTTTGAACCACCCTGTACTGAACTAAAGTTATCAAATGCCTAACTAGATGCCATAGCAATTATAAACAAATTCTTTTTGTCTATGCTCACTTGTTGTTTACTGCTCATTTTATGCTATTTAAACAAAAACTTAATACACCGAATGATGAAAGCAGAAAAAATAAATTATTTTGTTTATGAATCAACCTTCAGTTGTGCCCAAATTAAGCGACTTGATTAACTTGGCGTATATAATTGAGTCAGAGGAGGCGCATAGCTTTTGGGACGTTCATGCTATGTTTAAATATTTAATATGACCTAAACAAAACCATAAACAGATTTTTATACATTGTATGTATGTACTTACGAACAGTTGTGGGTGTAAAAATAGCAGCGGATGTCAAGTAGTAGTATTAAGAAATAATTAATTTTAGAAAAACGATGTAGGCTTGAGTTTGCACTAAGAAAAAAAGGACGATACACCTTTGGATGGGCAGGTGTCGCGATATTCGCAAAGTTGGAATATCTTTCAAACAAAACAATTTCAAAATTTTTACCCAGACTGTACATATGTACATACATATATATATACTTTGCATTGTAATAAGACAAGCGGGGAGTAAAATATGTCATTTGAGCTTACTTGCAAGGTAATAGTTTCCTTTTCTATTAACACTAATCATACCAACAGTTTCTAAGTACCTATTTGTACCATAGCGGGTCAAATGACCCGAATTTATGTTCCCCGTTAAATGTAAGACTAACTTCCTTTGACTAATTTCATTATTTTTATATGAAAGTATGTGTAAAAACACAATGAAAATTCTGCAAATCAAAGTTAATAAATTTGTGGAAAATTCATGAAAATTCAAGAAAACTTGAAAGATTTACATCAAAATTTCTCACTTTTTAGTAAATTTTTTTAGATTTTTTTCGAGTATGCAGTTTTGTAGCTCGTTCAATTCCAGTGAACAAAGATACCAATCTTAAGCCGCTAGAAGAATTACCAGATTTTTGGCAATTTTTTTTCTAACCGACCAAGTGCATTTTCTTTCAAATAAAAATATTACGCTTATAAATTTGTATGGAAGAAAATGCACTTGGTCGGCTAGAAAAAACTGCCAAACGTCTGGTATTCAGAGAGTTGTACGAACGATTGGCCTATTTTCATCTTTTCCTAGATATAGAAGTGTATTTATGACGTATTTGCTATCGACGTTCGGTGTCAACCAAAATTTGATTCCAAATTTATCTGGTTTATTAGGCATGTATTGCGAAAATCTGCATCTTACTTTAGTCGGAAATAGCTGTTCGTCTATAGTTATATTACCACCTGGCTTATAACATTTTTGGATGTTCTCAGTGAAAATATTCCAAATCGTAGATACCAAAGTGAATTGGAATGTTTTCAAACGCTGGCTCCGTTTACTTTTTTTATCGAAACGAATAATTCTAGGAATTTCATACAACTACTTTTCGCAACTGTCTATGCAAAAATGTGCAACTAAATATGACTCCATAAGCTTATAACACAAAAGAATTCTCTCTGGGTCAAATGACCCGTTATGGTAGATAACAGTATACAACAAGTATTACTCAAAATAAACAAAACAAAAAAATAAAAAACATGATATAATAACTGTAGATTAATGAGTTAGAAAAAGTCATAAAGTCAAATTTGCAAAAACCATAATATGGTTTGTACATTTTCAATGCAAATGTTCAAAATGGGTCATTTGACCCGTTATGGTATGTTTAGTGTTAATTTAAACGATTTAGTTGCTTGGTATTGCGACGGTGGTGTAAAATGTTTATGCTGAAAATGTTTTTTTTTTTTCGACACTATGGTATTGCCATTTATAAAGAAAAGGTGGCATTGCAAATGCGAAGTGAATTGTAAAATTATTTTTTTTTTCATCATTTTATTTTTTTTTATTTGTTTTTTTTTTTTTTGCTTTAGAAAGGCTTAACATCCATAAAAAATTGTATTACTAATGTGAGCTTCAAAGTTTTAAATGAAAGCTGGCTTATCGTAAAAGTTTTTTATTTCACATAACCTCAAAGAAAATTTGAGATTTGTGCGGTATGCTATAACACCTATGTATGTACATGAAATAAGTTGCAAGAAATAATTTTTAAAAAATATTAAAATAAAAGACTGCATTTTCGAACCACCCCGTACTCTGCTGGATAGTTTATCTCGTCAAGCAAAAATGTCAACAACACTCCAACAATAAAACTCATTGATAAGATAATACCAAAAATGTAGGAATGAATGAAATTAACTTGGCCCATTGAAAAGTGACGACGCTACATTTAGGGGTGTTGTGTTGGCAGCGAAAAATTTGTTTTTTCTGTTAATGTGACACACACCTTCAATGCTACATACCAAAAGCACAAGAAGAGTGTAGTGCGGCAGCGGCGTTTCAAGCAGTCAATACAAATGCGAGTCGCCATTCATGAATTCAGTCAGAATATCGAAACAACAAAAACCGACAACAAAAAGAGCCAATCAGCAATTGTAGCACATTTGCACATACAAACATACATATGTATGTACATGCGCAGAGTCATGAAGACTTGTAGTCCACTGAAATACCAAACTAGTTAGATAACGACCAGTTGGACCCTCGAATTTTTTAGGCGTGTCGCGAACTAGTCTGAAAATGGATCAAATTTGCATCAACAAGAAAGAAGAAGAGTTTTGGGGTATATCGGTGTATCCAGAGTACAAAAAAATTTGTTTTCGTTAACAGAAAATTATTAAATCTAATCTAGTAATAATTTTCAATTAATCGAATTAATAATCGATTGATTGCGAAATTTGATACAAAAGTGGAAGTGAAAAAATTCGATTTTGACTTCAGAAATCAGTGGGAATCCAAAAAGTCATACATTTCAGGAACTGTGGATAAAAGATGCTCGCAAAATCCGGGATCCGTCACTGAGCCTGAGTAATAGCTTCAGAAACCCAGATTAACAATGGAATTTTTTTTAAACTTAAATCAAAGATTTTACAACTAATCATTTTATACGCTTAATCAATTAATCGAACATGCCAACTAATGTATAAGTTGGGATTTATGATTTATTCATTGTAATTATTATCGATTAATTTCAAGATTAATGACACATAATAATTGATTATTTAACAACTGAATAATCACAAGTTGGTTGATCAAAAAAAATTTAATCATGTGCAACAAACTCAGCACTCTCCAATTTCAGCACCTGCCCATTTCATATTCATTGATTTATTTAGTGCCTCTAGACATGATTAATCAAAATTAGATTACTCGTCAGCTTTTATTAATTTTCTTATCGATTAATCTAATCTTTACCAGTTGTGTGGTAGTGAAAACTAATTGGTTTGTTTGCAGGTTATGTTCACTCTATGTAGGTAAACTTATTTGATGTTGAATTACCCCAAAGGTACATACTGTAATGCCGGTGTCAGATAAGAAATAAAGCTTAAACAAAATTAACAAAAAAAAGAAAAGGCAATATTGACTATGATAGTGAATGAAATATGTAAACAGCAACTAAGCGGAAATAAAATGCAAATAGAAAATCAACAACAATGAATGAACTGAATATAAGAGTAAAGTAAGCAAAATTTCTACATACATACATACATACATATGTATATGCAAACCAACCGTTTTATGTACATACATATATACATTTATTGAGGTATATACGAGTATCTATGTATAGGGAAATCTACGAAACGCTTTGCATTTAATTTCATGAAGCCGATATCGGCTGATGCGCGTGCAAACATTTAGACATACATACAGACCGCATTTTTATAAAGTTATATATCTACGTAGTTATCTTTGAGAATAGCGAAGAGGCCCCTTTAAGCGCTCTCTATAACTTATAGCTAGAAATGTGTTTAGTTGTTGTTCTTCATTTTCTTGTTTACTCTAATTTTATTAATGACGCTTCCGTTCTGTAACAGCGGTGATATTTACATCCTACCTATAATATAATAATAAAACCCAACGGATAACCCACCATTCCCGCCCAACCGACACGAGGGGCGCATCCGCATAACGCACGGATTTTTTTTTTTTTTTAAATGTATATATATACAACTTGGCAAGTATATAAGTCATCTTTGGTATATAAACTTCTAAACATTGTACAAACTTCGCAAATTCCAACATCTCGCCTTCTTTTTCTAATCCCTTCCTTTTATAAGTCTTTACTGTGTGTTTATATTCGTTGAATGACTTTGACTTTCCGCTTTAAGAACATCCAAGCACGTTGACTTTTGTGTGCGCGTGAAATCTACAACAACAAATTTTGCATCATCAGAAGCTATCAATGGCAGGAAGTCACGTTTTCACTTCCTCTGCTAGCGGCATTTTCATTTCTTTTTAATTTTTTTCTTTTTTTTTCTTTCCTTTTTTTTTTTTGCGCACTCGTGCCCTTGCTTTGTCACACCGATATTTAATTTATTTCATATTGTATATATATACATTTATAGTATTTGTCTTTTGTATTTACTATATACCTATGTACATATGTTTTAAAGTAGCCTCCGACGGTTTGTTTGGCAATAATTTTTGGCGTCATCGTTAGGCATTTAGGCGTTTGGCCAAATATTTCGTCATTCCATTCTTTGATATTTTCATTCATCGATTTCTTTGACGTTTCGTGTGTATGATTCTTTATTTATGTACATATGTATGTATGTATATAAAGCGGTTAATGAGCTATGCGGCATGCAAGTCAAGGTCGTAAGGCGTGTTGGAATTCCATTTGGTTCGATGTGAGTAGGTGAATGAATGACTGAATGAATGGTTCTTTTATATACATATGTAAATGGAATTTATTTCGGAAGGCGCGGCAAATGTGGGTATACAAAAGAATATTTACACATAATTGAATGACATATGTATGTATATACATATCTATATCTACACTTGTCTATATACAAATTGGAACGCTTCTAAAATCGAGATTTTTGATTTACCTCTAACGTTGGTTGTTCCTTAACCAAATTCTGAGGTAGGCTGTTTCGTTTGCTTCACCAGGGACCTCTTCTACCCATCGTACGCTCTAAACGAATCGCAACTCTCTTCTCACACTATTTTCTTTAGAATGCACTAATTATATTATTTTTTTTTTTTTCTTTCTAGGCGAAGCAAAAAATCTGAGTAGTCGCAATGCGGCCAATACCAGTTGCAGCACACAAGGTGTACGCGATGTCTATTGTACAATCGCGCTTGATCAGGAAGAAATTTGTCGCACACCCACCATCGAACGAACGCTGGCACCTTTCTTCGGTGAAGAATATCAATTCAAAATACCACGACGCTTCCGCTATCTCTCCGTATATGTATGGGATCGTGATCGGCACATGAAACAAGATAAACCAATTGGTAAAATAGCAATTAAACGTGAAGAACTGCATAAGTACAATCATAAGGATCATTGGTTTCCCTTACGACCGGTCGATTCAGATTCTGAGGTACAAGGTATGGCACACATAGAGGTGCAATTCGAAGAAGTACAACCGTCCGTACATGAACAACGTATCAATTTAATACGACCCAGCGAATATGATCGTAGTGATATCATTGAAGATATTAGCCATCATCATCATCATCACAATCATCAACATCAAGCGCATCAAAATGATTATAAAGAGAATAGTGAACTGAGTAATATACAACGTGGCTCGTTAAAAGCGCGTGGCCTATTCGGTACACATAATGAACAAAATGCAAATTGGAAAAATATGTTATCAATGCGACATGCGCGTATTGCAGTGCGTTGCATTGAATGTGTCGATTTGGCTAAAAAGAATGGTACTTGTGATCCATTTGTAATATTTACCGCCACCTATACGAATAAACGACAAGTGACGAGACGTACAAAAGTGCGTGAAAAGACTGTTAGTCCTGAATTTGATGAAGCGGTTTATTTTGATCTCTGTATTGATGCTGATAATGCGAATACAAAAACAATTTCATCATCAGCAACACATCATCATCATCATCAGCATCATCATGATGCGAGTACAACGAATTCAAATAAGGCTTATACAATTTATCCGCTTGGTGGTGCCGATCTCTGTGAGATATCTATAGCATTATGGCATAATTCAGCGGGTATGGCAGATAAAGTATTTTTAGGTGAAGTTAGAATACCAATTTTAAATAAACAACAACAAATTGCTGCACAACAATCCGCATGGTATTTTCTACAACCACGTTCGGCTGGTGTAACAAATCGTTCGCTATCATCTACGCCACGTTCATGCGCTACCCCACCTGGTACACGTTTGAGTTGTGATAATACAATTGGTACATTACGACTCAAATTGCTCTATACCGCCGATCATGTTTTCCCGCTGGCTACTTATGATGATCTAATGAACCTGCTTTTAGAATCGGTGGATCAACGTCCTATCACTGTATCCGCTGTTTCGATACTTGGTGAGTTGGTACCGTGTAAAACAGATATGGCACAACCATTGGTGCGTCTCTTCACGCACACCGGTCGCATTTCATCGATAATTAAAGCCTTAGCTGATCATGAAATTTCCAACCTTACCGATCCTACAACGATTTTTCGTGGTAATACACTCGTTTCGAAAATGATGGATGAAGCTATGCGCTTATCGGGTCTACCATATTTACATCAGACACTTCGTCCTGTTTTGGCGCAAATATTGGCGGAGAAGAAACCTTGTGAAATTGATCCATCCAAAGTGAAGGATCGTTCGGCAGTCGATACAAATTTGAATCACTTACAAGATTATGTTGAACGTGTATTTGAAGCGATAACGAAAAGTGCGGTACGCTGTCCCAAAGTTTTGTGTCAGATATTTCATGATCTGCGCGAATGTGCGGGTAGACATTTTCCACGTAACCATGAAGTGCGTTACTCGGTGGTGTCTGGATTCATATTTTTGCGATTTTTCGCGCCAGCCATACTTGGTCCAAAATTGTTTGATTTGACATCGGAGCCACTTGTAAGTATCTGCAGTGTTGTGCAATACCATAGCAATTCGAAATCTAGATAACCTTGCACAATTTATTATTGCATTATAACTTTGTGCATCTGAGCGGGTTTTGTAACGCCATCAAAGTATAGAAATAGGTGCACAAAACTTGTGAATCTCTTGTGGAACTTAACTATTTATTTTTGTCTATTATTAGTCAAAGGTTTTTCAAGTAGCCCAAACTCATGAAATTTCACACTTGCTCTTGTATTGCACGACACTACTGCGCGCACAATAAACAAAAATAGTTATAAAACATATTCTTATTTTGCATTTTCTATTAAAGGATCACCAAATGAATCGCACACTAACGCTGATATCCAAAACAATACAATCGCTGGGTAATTTGGTGAGTTCACGTTCTTCACAGCAGCCCAACAAAGAAGAATACACTGGACAGCTGTATAAGCGTTTCTATACGGATAAGCATGTAAAGGCGGTCAAACATTTCTTGGAAGTAATATCCACGCCTGGTGAGGATGCACGTCTTCCGGGTGATTTAGCGAATAGTTTATTGCCAGTTGTGTGTCCTGCTGATGGTACACTCGAACCAGTATTACTTAAAGAGGGGTAAGTTTGCTATGGCACAATTTGATACACATATACATATATATGAAAGTTATGCATTTATAAGTCAAATTTGATTTATTGCTTATATAAATACTAATTTAAACATGTTTATTTTCGCTTAATTCTTTTATCTTGGGCAATAATTTGTTCACACCTACGCACCATCTCTACCACTACTACTACATGCTACTGCCCACTACCAATGTAAAACGCCATCAATGCAAAATCATTGTTAATATCTGCCATATATTCATCTGATTGATTTTGAAAACAAAATTTACTAACACTCTAGCGATGGGTAAGGACATTTTTGGAATTGATCAATGTAGTTTGGGATACTTAGCATAATTTCTTCTTTCTAAAACTTCTCTCTTCCTCTCATGCTATACAATTTTATTTTCTATTTTATTAATTAATACTTGTTTTAGTTTTTTTTTGTAAATGAGGTATAAACGAGGCGTTTTCCTGGAAAGAATACCATTCATACATGCCAATAAATCTAAAAAATCTTTTTGTCTTTCTTATAAAAGAGAGTTCACTTCGAGGGAGGACCCTGAACGGGCTGTAGTGAAGATCACCATTGACATATAAATACGATTTTTTAAGGTCTGTCAGGTCCGGTCAGTGGAACGGTCCGGATTCAAATTCGTACTTTGTTTCTGCTAGAGCTTCCTGAGTTAATTTTGAGCTGAGTCGATTTTGAGCTTCCACACTCTTACCTTGCTCTGCGTCTCCTTCTTGATTCATTAGAAAACAGTTTTAATTTTTTATAACGTTTAGTGTCATAAGATTGAAGTGGTGGGATAGAAAGAGTGAAGAATGGCAGATAATTTGTATGCCCAGTCCACAATTGCATAACAGCTTCCATTCTCACCCTCATCCACACCGATTCGGTAAATTCCTATGTCAGCTCTCTCCCAGCGATCGCCGTCCTTCAGTCAACAACACCACCCGTTGCCGAAGAGGAGCGTGAACTGCCTAGGGAGACAAGTCTGATACTAGCCCAACTCCGGTCTGGATACTGCAATAGGTTAAACTCTTACTTATCCACCCTGAACCCCGACTTGCCGAATGTTTGTACGGCATTCGGCTTGTCCCCCCATAATACTAACCATCTTTTTGTCTGCTCAACCGAGCCTACTCTTCTAACACCCATATCCCTCTGGTCCACCCCTGTCGAAGCCACTAGGTTTCTAGGACTACCGTTAGAAGAGTTTGATGATACTACTGGGGAAGATACTGACTACCTAGGTAGGGCTAAGTAGCGGTACAACAACAACACAGCTTCCAATAAAAACGTATTTATGTCCAGAATATACCATTAAACATACAATGGGAAAAACTGTCTAAGAAGTAATGCCTTCATATTTTTGTCTTCAACAAAACGTTTCCAATTTGGTGCTTGTTTGTTCAAAGATCTCTGGCTGCACAAGCGTCAAGACCGATACTTAAAATGTGTGCAGAAGTTGTTAAGGTTACTTGCTATTCATAGCTTTTCCCTTCGCTACTCCGCAATAATATTTTCTTCTAAGCCCTGTAAAAGCTGTAAGCTCATTAGTTCCTGCCATTTGTCGGTATGTACCGTTCAGGCATTTTATTTGTTTTGCCTTCAGCTATTTCTTGGTATTCGTTATATAATTCTATGTATAAAACTTTATTTCAATTATTTCGTATCTGTTTTTTTCCTATGTAACTCTTACTATTTGCAATGTTCTATCAATTTTTTGTGTATCTTACACACACATACACACCCTGTATACGTAGTATAATACTAACTTTGCACGCTTTTTGCACATACAGGATGATGACGAAATATCCACAGTGCCGTAAACGCTTTGGTCGTAGCCGTTTTAAACAGCGCTACTTTCGCCTAACAACAAAAACCCTAAGCTATGCAAAATCGAAGGGCAAGCAACCCATCTGTGATATACCATTGTGCGAAATTGAACGAGTCGAGCAGCTGAATGAGAAAAGTTTCAAAATGCAAAATTGTTTTAAGGTAAGTCATTTTAAATTAATCAAATTTAGGTCAGTTACAATCTAATTAATTTGATGATTTAGAAAACTGATTAGTGGCTGCCTGATTACTCAGGAAATTTAATACCAGCCCGGAGCAGGGGAGTCTTGAGCAGTCCCGCTGCAAGGAGCTGCTCGGAGGATGACATTATTGGGGGGAGGATAACTGACGGTTTAGGCAGGGGGGTAGTGAAATAACAGCCCTTGGTCGGGGAAACCCCGAGTCATTCCGGTGCGTAGAACCGGCTGTCGTGGGAATGAAATTTATATAATCAACGATTTTTGTGTATTTTGTAACTTAAATTTTTTGTTGCAAAGAATAACAACACTGAATTTTGATGGCAAATTTTGGTAAATGCCATTAGGTATAGCTACGATTACCTTTACTAATCTTGCTGATGACACCCACCCCTAAGTTATCGAGTTATAGAACTTTCTATTACAGTTTAAAATTAAGAATAGAAATGGAAACGTCACACCCGCCATTATAAAGCAAGCCATGATGTAATTGCACGTAATTGCGTTGCCTATTTTTGGTAAACAGTTTCGCCACGACTTTGTGTTGAATTGACTGCCTGCTGAATGTCATAAACGCCGCCTGTTTGATGTCAACAACAATACCAATTTTTTGCTTTGTATTTTCCTTAGTTGACACATTCCTACGCCATTTGTTTAGGTGACTTTTTGTTAGGCGCCCTTGCTACATAAACGTACACAACTTTCTTTATAAAATCATATTAAAAAAACTTTAGCAATAAATATGAATTATGGCTTGAAACTAAATTTGTAAAACGTAATCGGCAGCCACACTGCAAAACCCTGTATGTTCAAAACCAAAAAGTTTTCAGGAGAGGGAAAAAACTGTGATAATTACAACATACATATGTATATGAGCGACGGTTATTTCATTTCACCACTGGAAAGAAACGGGAAGTTGTAACCCGATTTTGACTGAATTTTAATGTGCGAAATATCACGATCTATGGGAAAGGCTCAGAACCTTATTTTTGGAAAAATAGTGGCTTACGGGGTTTTGCAGTGTGGCTGTCGAAATAATTGTCGAGAGTGGGCCCACTAGAGCGAGAGTTCTAGTTAGTTTGTACGACGGCTCATGTTACTTTTTATGCTCGCCTTTCAACCTTCACACATTACTTTATTTACAACAATTCAAGCACGGAAATAAAAAAAAATCCTTTGTAATTTGTGTGTCCATATGTATGTGAAAGAAAAAATTTAGTTTATGTACTTTCCACCTCTGTATTTATGTAAATGCTCATGAATTTGTAATATAAAAAGCAAAATTACACGCAAAATTTTTTGCGTAAGTTGGAACTTTGATTACCACGATTTCACCTATTTTAATGCCCTCAAGACAATGCAACTAAATACCAACAATAACAACAAAATATCACTCATTCATTCATTGCGTGTACAAAGTTTTTACTTTTCTTCGTCGAATGAAATGAAAATTTACATAAATTCTTGTACCATAATTAAAAATGTATGTATGTAATGTAATGTAAAGATATTGTTTCGCGTGATTCCCACACATTTGTTTGTTATCTTTTTTTCTTTTGTCTTGTATGGCAAGCGAACATAAATGGTGTGCATCAAAACAACAAAGATTAGTATTTGTTAAGGTGCATTGAGTTAAAAAAAAATTGTATTAACATAATTTCAACGCCCGCGTTAAAACAGCAACCCATTTAAAGAGAAAAAAACGTGTGCACATTAGACTGTATCAGGAAAATGAATGTCACTGTACAATGAAATGTTGCGAAACTGAGTAAATTTAAATGAAGTCTCCGACACAATTCCAATGGCAAGTTGAACAAGTAGGAAAGTCTAAAAATGTGTGGAGCCGAAAGTTTAAAACTACAGCTGGGATTGTGAGGACTTGCAAAAAAACTTCTAGGTAAAAATAGGCGTGTTCTCCAAACGATTTCACTATTAACAGAGTGATTTCACTAATTCCGAAAACTAAAAAAAAAAATCACTCATAGGTCGATAAAGTCCATATAGCTACCAAAATTCACCATAGAGCAGAATTAATCATTTAAGAGCTCATCGTTGATCAGTCCACTTTTTGTAGCAAAGCAAAACTTTTAAACAGTCGAATGTATGTATGTAAATATGTTACATAGTACTATGTATGCCACTATGACAGGAGTTTTCGCCACCACATCAAATATAAATGTTTGTACTTTCGTTTCACGGCAGTGAAATCATCATTTGGCGCCCGGTGTTTGTTGTTGTGAATGCGAATTATGTTTCACATTGTGTTATTATGTTAAACATTTGTATATATGTATGTATGTATAACTAGGGTTTCTTAAAAAAAAGAAATTATTTACAAGAAATATAAAATTTAGTATATTTTGAAGCATATGAGCAAATTTGTTTTCTTCAAAATAATTATTCATTGTTTTAATCTTAAGTCCCTAAAAAAAAGTCAAATCAAAATACCTGGCTAGTTTACCTCTGGCGCTTACCTCTAATTTTTATGATTTCTATTTCCAAAAAACGTAATTTTACGAGCCTTCGATAATGGATGAATTCGTCAACAAGGATTTCGACAGGGAACTTGTTTGAAGGCATTTTATAAACTAAAACTAGTAGACTACCCTGAATAATTTTAATTTTGTTTTCTTTTTGTCGAGCGAGTTGTGAAATTCTAAAAATTAAACTTCACTGCTATTTTTTTCATACGCCACTGTAGTATGCAGAAATAGTAATTGTTTATGCCAAGCACATTTTTTTGCTATTGTAATAGTTACTTGTTGCAACAATCAAAGCGCTACATAATGGAGTATCATCGCGTTTCACACGAAATAAATTTTATATTGCGATTCTTGCTATTCCAAAGAAAAGGGCATACCCACACAAGTTTTCAAGCGGAGGAGAATGAGGCAACTAGTCATTCTCAAATATTTTTATACTTTTTTTTGCTGTGCACTAATAACACTTTCCCTAGCAAAAACTAACTTTCATTGAATAATTTTAAGAATTATACCGTCTGAACATTTTAGGTATTTTTATAAATTGTGCGACAGCGCCGAAAATTGAGTTCTTTTTGTTCGGAGAGACCCACTTTTTCAACGTGGTGAATTTGTGTCTCCGTGTAGGTTTGAAATACTAGAAATCTGCATACTTTTAGGCACTTGTTGTTGCTGATTAAGTAATAGTAGTTAACTTAATTACAACTTTTGGTTTTGCTTATCTTTTTCTTATAGATCATACGCAAAGAGCGTTCTCTCATTGTACAAGCAACAAATTGTGTAGAGGAGCGTGAATGGATTGATTTGTTACACAAAATATGCCTTACGAACTCCATCCGCCTGCAATATTTCCATCCATCCGCCTTTGTGAATGGCATCTATAGTTGTTGTACGCGTTCAGATGAAAATGCGCCTGGTTGTCGTACAGTATCCGCTGAAGCTATCAACTATTTTCAAATGGATCTTGTCACCTCACTTGATCCTGCACTTGATCTACAACGAATTCATACATTAATTATGTCACATATGACGCAATTGGCGGCGCCACTCGATCCCATTGCATTTCATCATTTGCCGCAAGGTCATAACCCACTTGGTCCTACAGCAATAGCATTGCAACAACAATCATCAGCATCATATGCTGAATTTCAAGCGACAATCGAACAATTACGCAAAGTTGCTTATGTCATTGATCGCGATCATCGTAATTATAAAGCGGGTATAGCGCGTGAATTGAAATATGGTAGTAGACAAGCGCCAATTGGTGATGATAATTACTTACATATGATGCATGCGGCGGGTCATTTTAATTTACAACAACATCAGCAGCAGCAGCAGCAACAACAACAACATCAGCAGCAACAGCATCATCAACAACAGCAGGTCGTGTTGCATACACAACACCAGCAACCACAACAGCAGCAACATTCCCAACAACCACCACAAGTTCTGCCACAGATGCAACATGTACGCGCTTATCCATATCAACTAAAATAGTTAGCAAAGTGTTAAGAGCGTGACGAGAACGGCGTGTAAGCGTAGATGGAAGGCAATTGGGAATAACTGAGAAAAGCGGCGTAAGCGTTTGCACATCGAAAGTGAATATTCTGTGTACCTACATAAATACTTGAAAAGCAATAGGTACTTACCTAAAAAAAATTAATTTATAAACATACAAACCTACTATGTATAATGGCAGCTAGATATGTAGACATATACAAATATGGATTGTATATTATGAACCAACTATTATTTATATCTATATACATATGTATGTATGTACATATGTCAGTGTAAATTAAACATATGCTGAAATGAAAGTTCTCGGTTTGATAGAACACTTTTCCTTCAATGTACCAAAAGGGACCTTTTCGGCATATGCAGCAAACAAATCTGCTCAATGGTATCTATGAAAACTACAATTTATCTCTGAACTATGTAGTTTTAAAAGATGGGAAATAGTGAAATACGAAGTTTTGTATAACTTAAATTATTTCAATGCCAGAACTTCGTTATTTACCCAAAAATCTTTCAAGTCGAAAGTGTTTAATTCTACAGCCATGGCCCTATTCGGCACGGTATAACGCTATGACAAAGACCAATTAACCAATACTATAAGCAAAAGTTCAAATTCTGTATAAATATTATGTTTTAATTATTTGTATTTATGTGTGCAATTCACATTCTTGCATATGATACGCACGCACATGAATGCTAATCAGTAATACATACTCATCTTCTACAAAAGGAGATCGGAATCATTCTTCAAAAAAAAAACTATTTTTTCTAAATGGTTCTATAAACATCTGCCAACTTTAAAACTTGTATTTATGTGATTTTTGTTATGCAGTACTTTATAGCTTAAATAAAAATTAGATACATAAATAAATATATTTTACAAAAAATACCCTTTTCAACTTCATTGCAAATCATTGTATCTATTTAAAAGCTTATTTTCTGGAACTAAAAGGCAAACAAGAATTCGATAAAGTTAAATTCATAAAGTAACAAATTTTATACTGAATTAAAAACGCTTTTGTGTGCGTATGCGTATATGCCTGTATGTATACATACATATGTACGTACGATACTATTTATTTTATACAAAGCTATTATATACAGACTACATACACATACCTACTTATACATACTATATATTATATACATAATTACATTTTAAGTAAAAATAAGGAAAACAAACTGCTGTTGCTGCAAGCGTTAGTTCAAAATTAAACGCTTTGTAGTGTGCATTGGATATATTTATGTTGTAGACATCTTTACTATTATACTGCATACATAGATATACAAAATATGTGTAGAAAAATTCTAACAAACTGGCTTATCAAAAAGTGTTTCGCCTCGATTGACAGAGGCCACATTAAAACAGTTATATATGTATGTTGTAATAAAATATAAAAATAAACTATAAGAAATAAACTCCAATTTACTGCTCTAAGCTAAATTATTTATACATACTTAGTAAGCTAATACACTTTTTGTATAATAGATTTTTTTCCATGGACTTTTGTAAAATAGACTTTTTATTTTATGTTTAATTTAATAGAAATGAAGTTTAACTATTATTAATTGAAATTGTATTTATATACATATATATATATATATATATATACGTTTTTAAGTTAGCTCTAATGAAGTTGTTAAAAAAAAGTGAATCAAGTGCAGTGTATGAAAACTGATATGCAACTCATCTTTTATACCATTCTGCAAATAAGCTTTAACTCTTTTAGCGTTATTTTGTTATTATTAAGGAAAAAAGATAATGGAAACGCTGGTAGTATGATATCCTTCAAAAACGTATACATGCAAGTTAGCCAAAGATATGGTGTTTGCAGTGCTTGTTGAAATCATATCTAATATAATGGATATGGATGTGTATGTATACATATTGAGATAAGATCACATATGTATACAGCACCCTTCAAGCAAAGCGTAGGTGCGTTGTTGAGGCATTTGTTGCCTTGGGATTGGGTGATCGTTCATTTGGCCTATCTTTACTATAACTTACACTAAATGACTGTAAAAATCGAAGCAATATATAGAAAAAAAACTTATTTATTTCAAAATTAAAATATACACTACCTACACTGTTTGGCGCAGCTATAAATTGCATTCAGTGTTTTAAAAAGTTGTTTTAAATGAATTTTACTATAATGTAATTTGAACTTTTATTTAGAACGCCCTGTATGCATTTTAAAGAATTTTTTTTATAACTTTACGAAAATCATGCAATTGAAAAATTCTAGAAATTAAATGCGCAATCAATTTAAAAATTTTCCATAACATACATATGTACTTGCTGGAAAAACCGAAAATTGAAATTTCATAAAAATAGCAATGCAGGTTTTTAACTTTTTTTATATGAATGACTTTAAAAATTAATGTTTCGGAAAAAAATTAAAATGTATACTAGGCAAGCACGTTGTTAATTCGCATTGCCACTTCCAATCATAAGCAATCATAAATGTTCTTTAAGTTTCACCTTATTTGTTAAACTTTGTTAAAAATGCTGTCTTCCCAGTTTGTGTCTTCACATTATTATTACAATGCAAAGCTTCCGTGCATCTAACTGGATTTCTTTTAATCTGAACTTTTTTTCTTTCTATTTAAAAAATTGTTCTTACACCCAGCTGTTGGTTGCCTTAAAGGGCGGCTTTTAGTTCTATTCTTTTGTTAAAAATAGTCTTATTCTTATGTGACAACATTTTGAAGTAAGACGTTAGATATGGAATAATGCGTCAACTGGGCATTTCCATAAGCTAAGCATCCATTTCGCATCGTTTGTTTGATATCGAATGCTTAGTAAAGTGCTAAAGTCTACAGCTGGGTTTATTGATCGGTTTAACTCGAACAAATACGTCCTTATTACATATTGCTCTAATATTATTTATACATACATTATTTATTCTTTACATTCTACTTAAACTGAAAGGGCTAGACAGGCTGCAGCATTAATTGCAATTAGCTACTCAATTAGGGTGTTGAATGCAAGTTAAGTGTTTTTCGAACTATAAAAAAGTATAAAAAGATAATATGAAAAGTGAAGCTCCTTAGCAAATATCAATATTATGCTAATCAACTTATAATTCGGAGTAAGAGTGCGCCTGTCTAGACTATAAAGATTTCCATTCAATATTTTATATCTTTTCAGTTACATTGAATTATTTTAAATGAAAAATTTACTGTTAAATTTAGTTTTATATACAATTGTTAATTCTGACTTGACTTAATTAGTTTTAAGGTTGTATAAAGTACATTTGAACTAAAATACATACATATAAATTGATTTGTATAGTAATTATTTGAGACAACGATTATCATTTGCAAACATTATCTTTATATGCATGCATAATCACTTACATACATAGCTTAATTGAAAAGTAGCAACAAAATACTTGAATAGATTCGCTTAACTTTGCGTTCAAATTTTTAATTGGTTATTATTTTATTTCAATGGAGGCATTGTTTTATTTAAAAAGTTATATCACTTAATTGTACATTTTTAGTTATTTCGATTAGTTAATTTTGGTTATTTTTCTTATTTTAATTTAAAATATATGTAAATTATTATGCTTAGTTAATAAAAGTATAACTTAGTACATTTAAGTTGAACTATTTTTATATTAATATCATTACATATTATTACAACTTTATTATAATTATTATTATTATTACTATTAAAACTATGTTTTATGGTAGTTCTTAAGTTACGTTTAAGTTTGTAATTGGTACAAAATATTTTTTTAAATAAAAGAAACTCCCAACTTGGCATTTACGACATTTACCCAATTGTTTTATTTCTGATTTTGTTTGTGAACTGGATGTCACCCACCCAAAATAAAGAGACTCACGCAGGTTCTACATTTCCTTGGTACAGAAAGAATCTCTCAAAGTTGTATGGACCTGTAAAAGTAAACGAATGACCTAAGAAGATTTAGGGCGGCTTTCATGAAAGCCAATAACCGTTAACCGAAATTTATTTGCCGCATTTTTTACGGTTAACTGACTAATTAAACGCCGCGTCAACGTTGTCAGACCCTGGTGTTCTTGTCGGCACCCACCGGTGGAAGCAAAAACAACATGCAACACCTTAGTATATAAAATAAATAAAAACTAGTATGTAATTTTAAATAACGACTTTTTTAACAAGAGTTGGTAGCAACCCGACAAGACGCTGTTGATGGATGCATCAGGATTTTCATATTGCTACTGCAAAACTGATTGCCGATTTGTTCTATGCGCTGATGACCCCTTCAGCGCTTCCTTACAAATGACGACTCAGATGTGAGTTGGCTGTCTTGTAGGGAATGCACTGCACTTTGCAGAGTTTCCACACTACCGTTAAAGAAATGTCAGTGAGCTGACAGCAAAAGTCAAATGTCAGTCTTTTGTCAAAACAAACATTTTTTTTTTGCTTTTTGCTTTTGCCCAAAACAAAAGCGATTGTCAGACACATCAATTCATTGCATAGATAAAGTTCATTACCGCGAGAAAATTGTTATAAAAAACCGAGGAAATGCCTCGAATTTGCTTAAAAATTACTAAACTCAAAGGTGTCGTGTGTTAATTAACTCAACTTCAATAATAGCGGCAGGAAAAAGTTCAAGGTTAAAGTGTAAAAATAAGCAGAAATCAAAGAGCAAAATATACGCCTCTCCATTGATTGCCCTTTCACAAGAAACTTATTGATACATTAGTACGTCCTCTCAATAGAACACATCGCCCTGTCCCTGACTGCTACCTCCGACAAGCCTTTCTCATGCAGCTAATGGAAATGTGACGAGTTAATTGAATGAACCACCACCAAAACTAATTGCATTTGCTGAACTGATATACACACAAACAAACGCTCTGTCCGGCGCCAGTGACCTGGAAATTGTTGTAACATTGTATATAGCATTGACAAGCTGGTAGTATGGAATTCGCGGACCTTATAAAAACACCAAAGTTAGATGGAGTGTTGTTACATGACCATTTACATGCAACAGTTGAGGGCACATTATGCATCACTGGGCATCATTTGTTATTGAGTGCTCGACAGGAAAACAGTCAGGAGTTATGGGTAAGTAAATGTGTGTGGCCGGATGTAGAATTTTGCATAAACACCAAGATGGAAGCAGTCATATGGAAACTTGATGTGAATATATGCTACCCTTACACCTATTAGAGGTCATGCATATGTCCTTGGGTAGTGGCTTTGTGCTACGAACAGAAGTATTGTTCGGTACATAAATATATCCACCGAAATATAGCTCTTTCCGTGGCACTACTGTGGTGCCGACGGTAATTGTGCAATGTGTTGAAAAGTCTATTTCCTCTAAAAGCTTCTAATTTATATATAATCTCATTTTACTTTCCAGTTGTTACACAAGAATATCGACTGTGTGGAGAAAAAACCTTTTATGGTACAAAATATGGTAATGGGTGGAATCATAACATTAAAGTGCAAAGACTTACGCATAATTTCGCTAGAAAAAAAATATGCTAAAGAATACTTTAATGTCGCAACATCGTTAGAAGCATTAAGTGCGCTGCATAATCCTGCACTGGAATATCCATTTTTCTATCGACCAATGTATACCATACTTGAAGATGGATTTACTATGTTTCGGTATTCAGTAAAATTATATTATTTGCATTTAAAATCCACTTAATTCAATTTTCTTTCATTTTTAAATCTATTTCGTCCTGTAGACCTGAACTTGAATTTGCAAAATTAATATCCGGCACTTCTAGTAATTTGTTAAACGGCAATGAAAATGGAGTAGGCGATATTGGCGGCTGCGAATGGCGTATCACAACAGTCAATAAAGATTTTAATGTTTGCCCAACATATGGCACTACACTTATTGTGCCCAAACCTATTACAGACGAGCAAATTGTGCAGTCGGCTGCGTTCAGAGATGGTGGACGCTTTCCGGTTTTAAGCTATCGGCATGAGAATGGGGTAAGCATATAGCGGATGGATTGTAGAAGTTGACGCCATATAATGAATACATTTATTGATAAATACATACATACAATATTATGTCTCGGTATACATAAATGCACAGCGATAAGACCACAGGTCATATTACACTTTTTATACCCAGCTGCGTTTAACTCTTAAAATTCGCTTTAGTACGTCTATTCGTCAGAATGCCAACAAAAAATTTATATTTCGCGGTATTGAAGAATCACCGCACTTGCTGAATCTTTATATTTTGCTATAACAAACCGCTACTTAGATTTAAACATAATTCAATTAAACTTAGTGTAAATGTTTATCCTATGACTATTAAAAATTAATGAACTTTCATCTAGTTTGCTGTTAAACTCCGTAGTTATGTATATAGTTTGTGTTTCGGAAATTCAAATTTCCTTATTTATTTATAATATTGTAGTTGGACCGGATTTGTTATGTTATTGTTTGCTGGGTTGGTTTTCTTCGGCCGATATAGTTGAATAAAAGAAGTGTTTACTTTGCCTTCCTATGCATTTCAATGCGTTCGCGTCAAAGATTACAATTAAAAGTTAAAAACAAAAACTTATACATTTTCTTGTATATTTGCCCCCATGTACATATTGTTATTAATTATGCATAATATAGCACTTATTTTTTTATGTTGGTTTACGTTTGTAGATAATCAGTTTTAATGGAATTTACAGTGGTGATCTGTGATTCGGTGGTTCTGTATGACTGCTAGGGAAAATTTTCAAAGCCACTGGTGATCTGAAATCTACTTACCACTGTCTTCACACTGGGCATTTAGCGTAAGAGTTTATAGAATCGCTTGAATCCCTTCAGCCTGTCACAATTGTTTTATCCCCGAGCTATAGTTTCACCCTTTCTTCAAATATACTAAACTCGTTGATTATAAAATAAATTGCAAACTTTCTCAATTCAATTGGTCACGCTTGTAATAAATTTGTTTGTATTTTTCCGCGCTTAGGCAACATTGCTACGAAGCTCACAACCACTTTCAATACAAGGTATTAAACGCTGTCGAGCCGATGAAGCGATACTCAACGTGGTTTTGGGACGCAGTAAAAAAGGCTTTATTGTCGATACTTGGGGAAAAGGCAAATCGAACACCGAAACAGATCAACACTATTCGCAATGGAAGAAGGTGAATCGTGCAATTGGCAACGTATCAACACCTTCGGCAGTTTTGGATAGTTTCGCAAAGCTAATTGAGGGTATTATATAGTACCGAAATTAATTTTCGAAAATGCTTAGAACTTTCACTTTTCACATTTCTTTTTACAGCATGTAATGATACAAACTGCTCAACAGATAAATGGTTATCAAGATTGGAAGCGAGTGGCTGGTTAAGCCTTGTACTGAATTCGCTTAATGCAGCTTGCGTAGTAGCGCAATGTCTAGATCAGGAAGGCAGTCCGGTGTTGGTGCATGGATCCAAAGGGGTCGACTCCACTTTAATTGTGACATCGCTTGTCCAAATTATACTTAATCCTGATTGTCGCACTGTTCGTGGGTAAATATTTTGGCATATTTATTACATAAATTTGTATTCACATTTTGATATACATATTTTTTTCTTTTCGATAGAATACAAGCGCTAATTGAGCGAGAATGGATACAGGCAGGTCACCCTTTTGCATCGCGACATCGCTATGGTTGCTATACGCCTGCACAAAACCGTCCGAAAAATTCGGGTGCAACCTTTGTGCTGCTGCTGGATTGTATTTATCAGTTATATATACAATTTCCATGCAGTTTTGAATTTAGTTTGCAAATGTTAATTTTATTGTATGAACATAGTTACTACTCGCAGTATGGCACATTTTTGTGTGATTCCGAATGTGAACGTCACGAACTGAACGTACATACGCGCACCACTAGCCTGTGGTCGTATTTAAATCGACCAGATATTTTGAAAAATATGTTAAATCCGTTATATGAACCGAATTCTAATGTTATTTGGCCAAGTGTTGCCCCAATCTCATTGGAACTTTGGAGCGGTAAGGACCGGTATGAAAACTGATCAAGATCTGTGTTAAAATTTTAAATGTTTCAGAATTGTATCTACGTTGGACAATTGAGCAGAAAAATAGTGCACAAACCATGCAGCAAATTCAAGAGTTGGTTACACAAGAAAAGGAATTGCGAGCGAGGGTGAGTCTGTTGAACTCTATATATATTATAAGTATAGTGACATATTTTATTAACCGGCTTCCTAAATTGCCATTGAATCGTCTGACGATTTCGGAATCCAGAATCCAGTGATAATTAAATGACGCTTTCTCTTTTACAGGCAATACGACTGCGCAAACAAGCTTCAGATTTGAGCATTGAAATGGAAGAGCTAATGTTATCCGATTGATTTTCGGAGAGAAATAAATTGCATGCCTCTTAAATCACTGATCATCACGAATAATGCACAAAAAATACAAATAATTATTCATTTCTTGGCCATACGGGCGGGGAACCCAATTGTCAACAAATTTGAAGTTTGAATAATTATCTTGCTCTCTAAATGTCTGCCTGACTTTACATTAAACACTTCGAAGATCTCGAATAGTCTTCATGCACTGCAAGCACCTGAGCCGTGTTTACATCACAGTAAACTGAGTCAATTTTCGGCGCATTTCTTACTATTATTATTCGTATTACTAGACGTAAGCTAATTGTAAGATCTTATGCTAAAATTGGAACTGATTTTCATTCAATCTCACAAAAAATTATGTATTGGTCAGAAACGCAATGCCACAATACTCTGAAAAATATTATTATAAACCATTTGCCATTTATGAAAAAAACATTTGGTGGATGCATGTGCAAGTATCATATTAACACCCCTATTGCGAGTGTCGATTTGGGGTAGAATAGAATTTTTTCGATTGAGCCGATTGTGTCTTATTATTTATGTATTATGTAACTTGATCGAACAAAAACTGCATATTTTCATTGCTTATTTATATACATACATACTTTCTAATTTTTTTAATTGGTTTACTTTTTATCAATTTTATTGCCACTTTTCGAATCCTCCACGATAATTGCTTCGTAATCGATTATCTATTCTTGTTCGACACTCACAATACGGATGTTAGATATATAGAAATTATTTTTAAATGCCAAATAATTGTATTAATAAAAAAATAAAAATTAAACTATAGCCTTATACTGAGTTCACTCGTGAAAAATGTTGATATCTGCCTAAAAATGATGTTTTAATATGTAATATATTTAACAAAAATGTAATTTAGAATGTTTAGACTCGTTGCAACCTACATATGTCACGCGTGAACACAGTACCAGGCTTACTATACGATAACATGGAGTTAAAGTTAACATTGCGGTCAGTTAATAACCTTTTAGCAGTTTTTCATTACAAGTTCAAACTATAGTTAAGCTAGCCAAAGTTTAAACTTGCCAGTTAGGTGACACCGAAAAAGTGGATCTTTGTGCTTTCGAACTAATAGTTTATGAATTCTAGCAAGGAGGAAAATTATTTTGTTTTTTTTTTTATTAAAAACATGTCTACTGTATAAATATGCCACACAAAATTAACAGTAATAATGAAGCGTGAATATGTAAAAAACGATCGGTGACGTTTGCAAAGATCTTTTGGATGCAAGTGAAGATGCATAAAACTTATTTCACTGTAACATGTTTTTAATTGCACAACTACAAATTTTATTCAAGATGATTATTGGAGAAAAGTATTTTGTATAGTAAAAACAGGAGAACTAGATAGTATTAAAATCTCAATAAATATTTTCAAAACATTTTAAATCATTAAAAAAAGTTAGTTTTCATTTTCAAATAGTTTAAGGAAACACAAACAATTATAATTCGATCTCCGAGAAGATTAAGACCGAGTTTACATTTCAATGTTTCGCATGCTGCTTTTAATTTCTTCCTACGGATTGAGGAAGAGCGGCTCTTTTCTAAACAATATAGTCCTCAACTCTCAAAGTATATGTGCCTTGTCGAGGTTCGAGCATTATTCTGATACCTGATTAACACTATAAAATAATTTTGTGAAAACGTTGTGCTGGGGAAAATAATACGAATAAATACAAATCAAAAATTAAATGAATAAATTAATTATAAAATAGGTCTATATATCTATGTATGTATTACTGATTTTGGACTTCGGGCGCAATCTACTACTACACGCCGTTTTCATTTTTCATTTCCACCTCGGTTAGTATCAATTATCTATGTCGAAATTGCATCAACTAATTTCTGACAACTGTTTTCTTGAACTGGAAAAAAATCTAAGAAAACTACATACATAAGAAATTGAAAGAATTTTAGTTCGCTTAACGCATTATCGCCATCCTCTAGCTCATACCTGTTGTATACAATTTATTTTTATCTATTACCATATTTTCATTGATTCTACTATTGGAAAAAATCGTACAAAATAGTGTATGCAATTTTAACATAAAAATCGGTAATGCTTTAAATTTATAAATAACATTAAATTAAGAGGAAAATGTAGGACAAAGATAAAAAACAGTACAAAAATACAAATCATCATTTCAGATAGACATATCTACCGCAAGTTGTTGGTTTGAGCTTTTGTTGTTTTAAGCTGTTTCACGGTATTTTGGTTTTTTGTAAATTTTGCAAAAGTATTTAACATAAATGTATATCTCAACAATTTTTTTTGACTTCGGTTAACTGCGTTTTATTAGAAGTGTCCGGTTGTGGCAGTTTGTAACTACTTCGCATCATCCTCAAGGAAGAAGAATTGACCAGAACGTTTTTGCTCAGTGTCCTACATGCGAAAAAACAATCCATATACGATACGTTGTAAATTTGTACTGAACACATTACGTACCTTAACCGAATTATTTTTATTAATCCGTGGTCTAAAGTTGTTAGGATCTCTGCGGAACGTAATGCCTAAAAGTTCCAAAAATCGATTCATGCCATTCAACAATGATTGCGGTGAAAAAGCTGTAGTTTTTACAGAGGGTTGACCTTCGAGTACAATAACGCGATCTGCCAGGTAGGTAGCCATTATGAAATCGTGCTCCACAATGAATCCAGTACGTTTTGCATGTAGAATGAATCTTTGAATGGAGAAAAAATATTTTTTTTTATTATTATTTACAGTAAACTGATTTGTTAATGAATCTCTTGATGCTCTTACGCATTTAATAATACTTGTTTTGGAACATGTAAATATATCACAGCTAATGGAAGCACCTACCTTTTAATAACCTTGGCAGCTACCAAACGTTGTTCAGAATCCAAATATGCAGAAGGTTCATCAATTAGATATACATCAGCTGGTTTTCCCAGACATAGCACTAAAGCAACTCGTTGCAATTCACCACCTGACAAATTCTGCACTTCCTGATCCATGATTTCTTCAATTTTCATTGGCTTCATAACGTCCGCAATGAATTGTGGATGCACATAAGCGTCTCGTATTTTATCATGCAGCAAATGACGTACCAAGTTTTGAAATTTAGGAGAAATTTTTTGTGGTTTGTAAGAGATGTTTAAAACTGGCAAGTCAACCTCATCGTCAGGTTGCAAATTGCCTGCTAACATACGGATAAAAGTAGTTTTCCCGGTTCCATTTTCACCCAATAATACAAGAATTTCTGAATCACTGAAATGCCCCTTTTCAACGGTCAATTCAAATTTGCCCAAAGTCTTTTTCATCGATGGATACTCATAATGATTCATACGTTTAACTTCCTCTTCAGTAGCAGATTCAGATACCTAAAATTTAAAATATTAATATCGTAGATGTTGAATATTTCAGACGGCTTGTTACCTTAAAAGTTAGCGACTCAGTGCGGAAACGCATATTTTCAGTTGGTACAAAACCATCTAGGAATATGTTAATACCTTCACGAACTGAAAAGGGCATCGTAACTACACCGTAAACACCTGGCACACCATATAGACAGCATATAAAATCGGAAAGATAATCTAAAACTGACAAATCATGTTCCACTACAATTATGAACCTATAGTGAATAAATTATTATTAAGGTATAACTTTCAATGATGATAAAGAGCTTACTTTGTTGGATGCAATAGATGGCGTATGGTTAAAGCAGCATTCAGACGTTGCTTAACATCTAAATATGATGAAGGTTCATCAAACATAAAAATATCACCATCCTGTATGCATACCATGGCAATAGCAAAACGTTGCAATTCTCCACCAGACAATTGAGCAATGTCGCGATCGCGGATATGTGACAAATCCAGCATATTACAAATTGTATGTTGATTTTTGCGTTCATCTTTTTTGTCGAGTAGTTCAGCTACAGCACCACGTACTGCTTTTGGAATTTGGTCAACATACTGCGGCTTTACAAGTGCTTTTAAATTGTCTTCTAATATCTTTGTGAAGTAGTTCTGCAGTTCCGAACCACGGAAATATGCTAAAATGTCAGTCCAATCTGGTGGATCATTATACCGTCCCAAATTAGGCTTTTGCTTGCCAGCAAGTATCTTTAAAGCAGTCGACTTTCCAATACCGTTTTGCCCAACCAATCCAAGCACTTCGCCAGGACGCGGGATCGGGAGACGATGCAGTTTAAATGAATTCTTACCATAACGATGAGTAGTATGCTTTTCCAAATTGCTGGGTACATTAATAATGGTAATAGCTTCAAATGGGCATTTCTATTTAGTAACGGAAAGAATATAAATAACACTAAAAAAATTCAAATATGTATATATAGTGTTTACCTTGACGCAAATACCACAACCGATGCAAAGCTCTTCCGAAAGCGCAGCAATCTTTGAGGTAGGAGCGACCTCGATGCAAAGCTTCCCCATGCGTACAACGGGACATGATTTTTTGCACTCCTGACGGCAACGTTTTGGTTTGCATCTATCGTCACTGACTATAGCAATACGAGTCTGTTTATCCGTCTCCTCGTTCTCCTTTCTGCGCGACATGCTGCGAATATATGTATGTATGTATATTAAATAGGGAATTAAAAATTTAAAACGTGTTTTTGTTCACTTTGTTTTCAGAATGGACAATGACAACGAAGCATTTCACTTGCACACTACCACTCCCCTACATGGGACAAACAATCCACGCGATTTCACATTCTGCTCAGCCTTGTTGGCATTGCATACTGCAGACGGGCAGGTTATAGCTAAGCACCCAATATATAACCTCAACTTTTTGTTAATTTAGTGAGTAATACAAACGATTTTGCAAAACTTCATGTAAATATTTGATGCTATACACGTGTGGAATAACGCAAGTTATAATATTTTTATTTAAATTACCTCAAAAAAATAAAAATTTACTAAATACGGCGAACTAAACACCTCGCCAATGAATTTTCGAAAGGGAATGTCAAAAATCGAACGTCATTAACGTAAACTGCATTATCTTTGGTAAAAGCGTTCAAATATTATACCCCTAACAACATATGGTATTTCCGTCTCAGCAAAGCGAATCCGGCTTTCGGAGTTCAATTTTTTTTAGGACGTGTATTAGCAGTTACGTACTGTCGTATAGAATTACCCCTTCGGCAGTATAGTCGTAGGGCATCTAAGGTTTTATGTGCAGAACACAATCGGCCAGTATTTCTGAGGGAAAACACATTTTTGCACTTTTTTCACACCCAATATATGTGTTTACAAGAACCACATGGAAATGACAGAAAGTTGTTAACTTTGCTTGCAAATATCTTGCAAACTGCTAAAAAAAATAGATTTCCAAGGCTGCGGATTAGGAATACTGGGTCGAAACGCGTCTCTTGATATCTCTCCCAAGGTGTTTTATCAAGAAGTCTTAACTGTTCGAAAAACTCGTAGCAGCACTATTCACACCTTTCATAGATCATTCACAGTCGGTGACGTTTCGCTTTGACATTCCTGTCTAGTTTACTTTTTTTTCCAAAATTTACACGTCGTAAATTTAACATTTTTACAGGATAATTATGGTTGAAGAAACTTTAAATGCGGATAATGTAGATAAAAATGAGGGAGAAGCAGTTACACAATCGGTGGAACCCGCAAAAGTGTTCACCGTTGAAAGTGAGTGAACAAATAATCGAACCAATATAGTTCTGCTTAACCTAAAAATGCTTATTAGAAATGAATGTTGCAAGCTTTCTCTGCAAAACAATTTTTTATAAAACATCCTTATTTTTCAGTACTTCATATGGTAAAAGATGCTCAACAACAACATGGACTGCGACATGGTGATTATCAACGATATCGGGGGTATTGCTCTCGTCGTATACGTCGTCTGCGAAAAGCCTTGAAATATCCACAGGGCGACAAGCGACATTTCAAACGACGTGATGTGACATTGATTCAACTTACTGGGAAGCGAGCCGATGAGCGTTTCATACATATTCCACTGATCAGCGCTGAACGGGCATGGTCATATGCAATGCAGTTAAAACAAGAAGCCAACACGGAGCCAAGAAAGCGTTTTCATTTAATAAATAAACTTCGTAAGGCATGTTTCTATGCATTGCAACTGCAGGAGTTGTGTAATGTGAGTATTTGTTATTTAAACTGTACGTTTTCGTTTTATTGGTATCCTATTTTTGCTTCTATCAGTCTGAAGTATTTGATGCACGCACCAAACTGGAATGTGAAGCTTATGTTGCCTGGATGCATGGCACGCTACATTTTGAACTCCAGCTTTGGGGATCAGCGCTGGATCACCTAAAACGCGCACAAGTTGTTTATGAAAATTTAGCCAAGGCATTGCCCGAAGATGAACAAGAATTGTATCGTGCTAAAGTAAATGAATTCACGCCCAATTTACGTTACTGCGCCTACAATATTGGGGGTGGTGGGGGAGCCAGCAAAATGGATGATCTATTGGAATTGCGTGCACAAGGTTTATTGGAAAATTTGGATTTGCTTGTTAGCCAAACCAAAATGGAGAGTAGTGAAGGTTTACAAACAATTGAATGGCGTAATCGTAAAGTTACTGTAAGACCAGAAAAAGTACGCTTGTTTTTGCTTAGCATACAAGAAGTGGATAAGTCGCTGGAGAAGACAACTAAACTGGATTCAAAAATAGAATTAATTGAACGCATTTTAATGGATTGTAAGGATGCCATACAGGCAGTGAAAGAGGAAATAAAACAAGATCCTAAATTACGTTCTCTGACCACTGGGCAGACCGTGAGCGGCGTTCAATATTTATTGGCATATTTATCGTATATACGACACAGTCGTACTTTACAACGAAATTTATGTCTTGTGGAACAGGTAAGTGTGTAACTTCTTATTTTTGTACTATAAGTGCCATACATATTTTAATCCACAAAATCAAAGCTCATAACTCATCAACCTACATAACTTTTTATCTTTTTGAATCTTACTTAGAAATTGTTTATTCCAGGCAAAATCTAACTTCGATGATCCCAATCAAAAATCACAAAATACTGGCGACGGCAAACGCGTGCGTTCGCAAGATCTCGCCCGTTTGTATGAGATTATTTTACAAAATGTCACTGAAATGCAGCAAATACAAGGAATGGAAGATGACACTATTTATCAAGCAGAAATTGAAAATTTAGCAGTTACGTTCAAGGCGTTCCGCTGTTATTATATTGCCTTAACTTTGATTGATATGAAAAAATGGAAAGAAGCTGTGGCTCTTTATGAACGTTCTTCAAAATATGCCACTGAAGCGTTAGCTGGAAAAGGCTCAGATGAATTCAAATTAACCGGGGAATTGCAAAAACTTGTGTCAACCATAGATGGATGTAAATTTTCAGCACATGCCTATAGTGTGCTGGAGAATGATACCTCCGAGGATGCAATTTCTACTTCTAAATCCCAAAAATCTACAAAACCATTATTTGAACGTCTGTCACAATACAAGGAGGATCAATCGTTGCACACTAAAACACCCAATGTATACAAAATGCAACCAGAAATGGAGGCGATTGCTTGCAAACCGCTATTTTTTGATTTGGCAATTGGACATATTGAATTACCATCCTTAGATGATAAGCTGCAGTCAACTGGCAACCAAAGTGGTGCATCAATTTCGGGATTTGTCAAGGGCTTTTTGGGCTGGGGTGGAAAGAAATGAAGTGTGGTTGTCGCCAAATCATTTTTATAATCAGCAGATATCAGATAAATACCATATATAACACACATATACTGACTATATAGTAATTAGCTGTGCCCTCAACTTGTAAGTCGAATCTTCCTATATAAACGGCGGCTATTTAAAAGTTTACAAAGTATTTTCACATTAGAAACGGTTTTTATGTGTATGCATATAGTATTTCCCAATTCAGCGGTGCATTTTTTATAAGATATACTAGCTTTTACATCTTGCGTAACAATAGTCGTTTTTTTTTTATAAAGTTCTTCAAATTGTTTCCTTTTTATTCTAAAATTTAAATAACGCATTGTAAAATTAAAACAATTTTTTCAGATTGCTGAACTATATATATGTATACGTTACCATGAATAATTTATCCAAAAAATAAATTGACATATATTTGAATAATCACATAATTGAAATATGGAAAATATTTCATAATAGCTTCCAAAACAATTTGTTTGTCACCTACTTATATTCTAAGAATTCATGCTAAATTAATTATAATTTCTTCAATTAAACTATTTCTGTAACCAGGTACCAAAATATCCATTTTCATGAAATTCCAAAGCCAGATCTTTTATACGGGAATGGTATTCTGCAGTTAACTTTTGTGTAACTTTAATTTCATTAGCATTAGGCAGAGCTTCACTAATCAAATCTAAATTGGGTATATTATTTGGATCGAATGTAACTGCCGGCAATACCCACATCGAGACAGCTAAACCATACAAAGCATGCGCAGCAAATTCTTTCATAATATTTTCTAATGAAAAGGTATGCCGTATCGATGCTAATTGTTCGTGTGAATCTAAAAGTTGCTCCACGCGATTGTATAGCGCGGCGCGATATGTCTCCAGCAAACGAATAGTATGTGCATCGCGTAGTTCACGTTTTGTGCTAGTAAACATAAAATGTAATATATCAAATATGAAGGAAGTGTAACGCATAGCCTGCAAATAAGAAATGGAAAACATGGATTGAAAATTCGCAAAAATGCAGTAACATTTCACTTTTTTTACCTGTAAATCAAAAAACTTCACTTCATTTGGTGTTTGATGCGAGGTGACACTACCGTCATCAATATTTGATTTAAACATAATGTTATTGACATACAAATCTCCATGACACAAAACACTAACACAATCGCTTGCGTTATTTATGCTATGCATAATTTTGGTATATAATTCAGCTTTCAATTGTTCGATCACACTAATTGAATATGAGAGACTACCATCGACATTGGATTCACGTAAACTTTTTAATGATTCCTCGATTGAAGCGTTTAATAAATTTCCATAAAAGCTTTCCGCTTCTGCACAGTAAACAATCTCACTAACTTTTCGATAATGTTCACGAAAATCGTTATTGTTCAAGTGCTTTGCCGCTATGGATGTGGCATGCAATTTGGCTAGCTCCTGAAATGTTTAAAGAATTTCTCGTTATTACATTCGTTTTGAATTTATCTATTGAAATACATAAATTTAGCTTTTTACAACATATGCACATCTTTAAAATTATTTTCAAAATAAGGGACTCTTTAATCTAACTCTGACACTCATTCATATTCCAATTTTTGATATAAGCTACATACATAAGCCTTACCTTCATTACCACTTCGCAGTGATAGAGGTCGAATGGCACTAAACGATTGGGCATGCGATAACCATTTCTCTTCAGATCCTCCAACGCTATAAGCTCTCCTTTCTTGTCTGTGCCGGCATAATAGCATTGCGGAAAGACAGTGTCCCCGTTGATAAAATATTTCTCCAAAACTGGTATCACATAGGTATAAGCATTTATTTCATTGCAAAATGCTTCATCACAGCGGAAAAGAAGGCGTCGTGATTGATTTAAAATTTGTCTTTTAACTATAAAACTAAAATACTGTGAATCTGAAAAGAAACAATAGTAAAATATATATTAAAAACAGTTGAAATAAAAATCAGATATTATTATATGAAACAAGTGTGTGCTGTGAATTCACATTGTCTCCGAAAAAAAAAAAATGTTTGTTTGTGTCTGCTCTGAAAAGATCACGCTTAATTGGTTCTGTCAGAAACCAGTTGGATATCGCAGGCGTTATCGTGAGAGACAAATGGTTTTTTGTAACGACCAAAACACTCTCCGAAGATTTTGGGTAGTTTTGTCGAAAGTGGCAGTCCTTTGCCGGATAGGAACCCGGTATGCGCCCTTACTCCGCCAACAACATCGTTCTTAGACTTAATCAATAAAATATGATTACGCATGATGCATGTTAGGTAATCAGGTGGTTTTAAAAAAAAAGCTTCAAAACTCCCCAAATGTGGGGAACTACCCCCAAAACGTCATGGCTGACGTAGGCATAAATTGTTATGCTTGTGTTTTGTATTACGGCGATGCAAGGTCATTGCGATAAACAAAAAGTGAAAATTTTCGCTTGCGATGCATACATATATGTATGTACATATGTATGTTTGTATGTGTATAGTTATTTAAAAAAAAAAAATAATAATTTTTAGTCGAAAGTAAGACAATTTTAATGTCAACACTAATATCCGAATAGCAATAGTGATAATTTTTTTTAATAAATAAATTAAATGTACGGCGTGATATACATACAACAGGTAGGTCATAATAAACCTCCGAAAAGATTTTTGCGCCCAGCTTCTCTATCAATTTGTGGGTTATTGCTTTGAATTTTTTCCTTCAATTTGATGGACCCTAGACTAATTTTAGCTGAGATGCCTTGCATGGCAGAATTTGTCAGTAAATTAAAGTGAAGTCCTCGAATGAGATGAAAAGAGTAGCTGGAGGAAGACTTGGCCTTTCTTCAATTAGGAGTTTAAGCGCCAACTACTGATGGCGATGCTTTGACAAAGCCTGTCATGACTATGCGCCTTATTTCATTAACCAAAACCCATCAGGCTACTTCTTTTTTAAATAATTAAAAAAGATTCCACCCCAGCGAATCTTACTACAAACTATAAGTCACCTTTTTCTTTATCGGCTGCAAGGTGCGGTACGCCATCAAATTCGTGCGTGCTGACTTCTATCCGTTTTACTACCGACATATAATTGTCACCATGACCACTACCCGCCGAACAACGCCAATACTTCACATCGAAAGGTATCACTTTTCTTAAATTCACGCATTCACATAAAGTTTCCACATCTTCTTCATATTCAGAGTTTTCGTCCATTTTCACAGTTTAGCGTTCAAAAAAATTAAACAAAAAAAAAAAAAAAATTGCACCAAACATACAACGGATATGTTTGGCTTTGTATAACCGTTAAAATAAGCGTTATGCGTCGTACTCTCGTTGTAAGATTAACGGCAAAATAGTGTTGCTTCTGAATTGTCTTCGTCATTTAAATTTGTGGCCGCAAATTGCTGATGACCGCCACACTCACACATACATACACAAGCATTTACAATTTGCTGAGTTAGTTAAAATCACGCTGACCTCAAGGTAAACACTTTCATTACTTCAACGAAATTATGTGCATTTTTTTCTTATTTTTTTTTTTTTTTTTAATACAATTTCACTTCATTATTTGTAAGTATGAATGTATTCAACTGCTTTAAACATGTGCTTGCCGTCCAGAGTATTGTTGATAGTATTACTACTCTAGTGACACAATTTTGGTAACGTTTTTGAAACAACAACTACATTGATTTAAAAAAAAAAGCATTCGTTGCACTTATTTGTAACGGTTTAAATTGAGGTAGAACAGATTTTCAAAAAAACAAAAAAAAATTATGCTAAATACGCAAACATTCTGTTTGAGACAAGCGTCGAGTGAGAACTAAATTTCTAAACGGTGGACGGGTGTGTGAATAACTCGAGCATTTGTTGCAATTGCACTGCGGTAGGCGATGGGGAGGTAGGCAGTAATAGTTGCATGCGTTTGTATGTGTATTTGGTTTAATATGAGTGATGCATACATACATGGGCGTAGTCAAGCTACCAATAAAAATTTGATTTTTGGGCGTTACCGCTATAGGCAATTTGTTTTATTAATTGTTTTAATGAGAATAACAATTTCTATTTTATTTGTTTTATTTGTATCTAAAAGATGCTTAGGGAATTCTTTAAATTAAAGTGAATTGCCTAAGCATTTTTTGATACAAATAAAAAAAAGCATAGAAAATGTTATTATTATATTGCCTATAGCGGTGAAAACTAATTATTTATCAAAAAAATCTAAAGTAATCAAAAGTATCCAATAAAAAAGTTTTTTTTTTTTAAATTAGGTTTGATTTTGTTGACTATTTTGACCTCGTTTTAATTAAAAAATCAAACTTTTTTTTGATTATTTTCGATTTTTTTTTAAAAATTGTATTGGTTATTTTTCATTTGTTATAATGAGTTTTAATAATCGTCCAACAAATCAAAAATCAAAAAAAAATCATAAAAAAAATAGAAAATGATCAAAAAAGATTTAAAGAAAAGAAATCGAAACTAATCAAAAAACGATCGAATGCGAGTATTATAAAAAAAATTTAAATTTAAAAAAAAAAACTTTTTTGATCGTTTTGATTTCTTTTAACAATCGTTTTTTTTTTAATTTTTTTAATCGTTATGAATTTATAATTGTGTTTTCTTGAAAATAATTAAAATAATCATTACCAACTAAAAAATCAGTCAATTGATTACTAATTACTAGTCAAACTTAACAGCTCGGATTTTTATGTATGTATGTACATATGTTTGCTAGTAACAAATTTTTTCACTAAAGTTCGACCGAAGCTGGAAGTCTACGACGAATATTGTAATGAAAAAATTGTATGCTTGAAAAATAAAATAACACAATTTGCTAGTACCGGTGCGTACCGTATACATATTCGGCAAGAGACTCTTAATATCATCAACACTCCGCAAAAGCTTCGGAGAGTCTTTTTGTCGCTACTCAAACAAAATAAACAAACACTAATTTTGCAAGTTATCGTACAGAATACTGTTTGTAGTTTTGTGCCGAAGGCTGAAGACAGAACTGAATATAATATACCAGCCGAATACCAAATGAATGCCGAACCTCCGCTCAAATACTAGTTTTCTCATCGAGCTCCACTAGCAGTTGGTACTGACCACTATAGAATTTCTATTTCAAACAAATGTTACTTCAGACTAAGTAGCCAATTAAAGCGTGGTGTTTCCAATTGGCAGAGCGTAGATACGACTACGCGTCATGTTTGACAACAAAAACGATATGAACGGTTAAGCGCCATTTAATTAAGTAAGTATGTAAGCAGTTATTGTAATCGGCCAGCAAAATTATTCAATTTGGAATGTTTAATGAGCTCAAGGAGTGGTTTTCAATTTAGTCATTTAGCCGAGCACAGCAGAGGGAAGTTTTTACACATAATTTTTGTTGTTCATACATACTTACAGTCTAGAAAGTTTGAGTTTTTTTGTATTCGGACGTAAAAGTTAATAGCCTTATGAGCTAGGGAAAATTCTCAAACTCGCCACGATAAATGTCAGAAATTTACTTCGCATTGTCAACATTTATATTTTTCAACCATTTGGGTTTATTGGTGTATAAAGCTGTTGCCATGGCGTATGAGTAACATATTGAAGTGCTGTGGAAATCCAAGTCTTTAGCTATTCCGTGTGAATTTACCCAGACCTCATAAAAATGATTACTAATTGCAATGAGGCCTGGTTTATTCGATTTTTTTTCCTGAGAATCCATTTAGTGATTGGTTACCATTGCTTTAAATTTTTAATCAAAAACAAAAAGTTTTTTTATTTTTTTTGATATTTTTTTTTTATAATTTTTAATTTTTTGTTGATTATATTTGATCCTTTATTATAATCGTAAAAGTAATAAAAAAAGCTTTTTTTTATTATTTTTTAATTTTTTTTTTTACTACATATATTCGATTATATCTATTTAATTTTTTTAAAATGATTTTTAATCTTTTTATAATCATAAAAAATCATGATAACAATTTTTTTTATCGTAATAACCAATTTATTTAATTTTTCTTGAAAACAATTAAACTACACATTACCAATAAAAAAAATCTGTGTAATCAATTGATTACTAATTACTAATCAAATTTGTTTCCAAAACGCACATCTGCGGCCTACTCAGTTCATTTGAGATCCATATTAATAGGCTTGGCTTTGGGAAAGAGTAACATCTTCCATATCCTTTCGATATGTCGCGTGTTGCCACTTGCTCAATCCCCCTACTGTCTACGCTCATGGATGCATACACAAATACAAAAATAAATATATACATACATATGTATGGGCTTGTGAATTGAAATCGACCGGTTCACAGTTTTGTTTTGTTTAGTTTTTCATGCGTTTCCACATGGGTAGACTGCAAGCAGCTAAATAAAAAAATAAGTGGAAAAAAAATTAAATAAAATGTAGTGAATGAAAAACATATACATACATATATGTACATATATGTACATATTTATGTGCACACGTATGCATGTTTGTCTAGTGCAACCGGCAAAATTATCACCGTAGGCATAGCCAGACCAGAAGTGTGCCCAAAACAAATGCCAACTATGTATGTAGTTGCAAATATTTACATACATACATTAAAGCTCAAGGACAACATGACGTATGAGTAATTTTGATTGTTTGCCAATGTCACAGTTACCGTAAATATACACATACATACATACATATGCAAATACATACAAACATATGTGGTGCGTATTCACGTATTCACGTAGTGGGCACTGCACTGATATGAAAAGCTTTGCAACAAAGCCACATTTTTTATACCAGACAAGCGTGGTCCTGCCTCACCCACCCCCAAATCCCTTTTTTTATTGCGTTTGTTTGGTGGTTGTGTTTATTATTTTTTTTTTCCATAATTTTTTTGTTTTGATTATTTTTTATTTTGTTGACATTATTTTTTTAATCCCAATTTATAGTTGCCTTTTCTTGAAAACTAATAAAATAAGCATTACCAATCAAAAAACCCATTTAATTGATCCGTAATTAATTTTTATTTGGACCGCCTGCCCTCGGATCCGCCCCTGGTATGCATATATGTACATATGTAAATCGAATAAGATAAACTTGTTTACATGTCTGGATTTTTAATGCGTAAACCAATGCAAATACAAATATAAAAGAAAACAAAAATGTACAATGCAAATAATTGAAAAAACAGTTAGATGGACAAACGTGTAAAATATATACATACATACATACATATTTATATATGCTTAGATATCAACAAATGCATGCAATCAATTGAATTGGTTTATTGCGTGCAATGCATTGCACGAGCGCACATTTGAAACGGCATTCCGAGTTGTCAATGTCAACCGTACGACATCCAATGTCATTGCTAGAACGTCTGAAATTTTCGAATATTTTTTATTTTTTTCATTGATACACAAAGTGCAAAAAATATGTACTTATACATATGTACATACATACATCCCTATGTATTAATTTGCAGCTTGAAATTGCATTACGAGGTTGCCACATCATAATGTCTTATTCGAAGCAAATATTTATTTTCCGAAGGGTACAATTTTTTTTTGACTAGCAAGTGAATATTCATTATTATTTGTAAACAAACAAAAATTGACAAGGGATGACGGAAAATCGTTCCAATATAAATCTAGCATTCACCCTGTCGGAAAAACAGAAAATCAAAATAACTGAATATTCAGCCTATGTTAGAGTAAAACTCCATAGGTATTTCATAGAAAAGGTACGGGCCTAACAAGGTCTCTCCTAAATATTACTTATCTAATCGGTTTCGTTTCCCCAGCACTAACTCAACACAATGTCTCTATCATAAAAATTTCCAAGATAAAAGAAAGGGGTATGCCAGACCAAATATGAACAAAAAGAACAGCTTTTGGCACGAATAAAATAAAGTGGCAACCTTGTTGCATAATGCAAAATAACTCATACCTACCACGCAGTCTATAGTGTACGAAAATATATATGTACGTACTTGTACGTGAATACATACTTACCTACATATGTGGATGGCCAAAAGTGGGTTGGGAAACACCTCCCCCCCTGCACAAGTATAAATAAGGATATTTTATAACGTTCTAATGTTCTATTTGCAGTCTGTTTGAATGTGTAGGTTAATGGCAAAAACGACTGTGAACTTCAAAAGTCCCCTTCAACATAGTAATGAAACGTTCACTTGACCTTGACCGTTAGCTGTATAGTACACTTGAACATGTTTAAACCGGTTTGAAAGTATTATACGTGTGTTGTAATTGCAATTAAGAACGTTTGCGTGGCAAGGAAATTTAGTACGGAAGCCATTGCGTATGAGTAATCAAGGGTGAAAATAGAATAAAACGCAAATATGTAGATGAACTTCAATAGATGATGCAATTATTGGTGCAGCAGGGGAAGGGACATTTGTAAATGAAACATATGTTTATACATATGTGGATTTCTCTTTGATGATGATTATTTTCTTATATTATATCTATATCTAGAACTAACGGTCATTTTGACGTAACCAACAAAAGCGAAATTTTACCGAAGGATTTTTAAAATTGAGGTTAGGGCGCGATATTGATTAATTAATTAAACATATTCGATTTACAAAAGTCCTTGTTTGGTATATTTAATAGTTATAATTTTGAACGAACGTAGATCTTATGCCAAATGTGGTCTCGGTACAACTAACAGAATGTGCTGAAATTTGGATAAATTATGTCTCACAAACAACACAATGGATTACTCACTGAGTTATTTAAGCATTGGAAGTTGGTAAGGTAATCTCTTGGATTTTGATAGCATGAGTTGAGGACTACCGACTGGAATTTATATAAGCTCTATGAGTCCACAAAATCGAATAACTAAAGGCCATCGAGCTTATGTAACCCCACCAGCGCTGAGTTTGTTTTGAAAGCATGCACCACTTTGTCGCATCCTAGTTCTAGCAAAAGGTTTCCACCTAAACACGAAGTAACTCAATACTTCCATCTCACCACCTTCCATGCAACTGCAGCACTACATACTCCTGGATCCCTGATATTTAACTCGATGGTTGAACGACGAATATGATGGCTCGCACCTCTTATTACAAATCTTTTCTGTGGGTGGTTTAAAAGCAGCTTTACGAGCTTAAGACAAACATCGACTGAGTGAAGAAAAAGCAATTAAGTAAACCTGAAATCGGAATAAATGTTGCGCTATCGATATGAGTCTTTGAACTTTAAAGCGCCCATTACACTGGAAAACGTATGAAGGGGCTTATTTATGCAAAAAAAATATGTTATAAAATTCTTCATAAGGCCATAAAGTTCACAAAAGTTCATACAATCTGTTTATAAGCAAAGCAATTAAGCGCACCCGCTGGAACAACAACAACAAACATTTCAAAGTACGCTACAGTTAAAATTGCGCATGCGTTCATTCAGCTATTGTGATAAGGTTACGGTAAAGTTCAAGGCTGATATCAAATATCAAATGTTATAAGTAGTGGCCTAAGTTGTCGCTCGCTTTGTATATACATATACATATGTATGTATGTATATGTGTATACATATGTATGAATAGCAACAAAATCTTTCCGAATTTTTTGTAATTGTAATTGCTCATTAATGCTTCCGCTTAAGACTCATTGCCCACTGAGCACACAAATATGCAGGCCTATAAGCGCATTTCTCTATGGAAGTTAGTGTTTTTTTATTTCTTTAAATTTTTGGACTATGCCATTCGATACCGTCAATGCGCATATGCCACAGCCGCAAGTTGCTAACTCGTTTTGGATCAACAAAAATAAAAAACTTGGTTTGGCCATTCAAGGCTGCACTCAGCAGACAAGTTCAAATTACAGCCTTTAATATAGCCGTAAATTATGCAAATGCTGTTCCAAAGTATTGTTTGAGAAGAACGTCTACCATTCTTTTAGGCACGCACATTCAGTACGAACTACAATAACAGTTACAGTCGAACTTAGCTAAACTTTGATATTTCACTGTTAAGTTTGAAGTTGCGAGAAGAGATAGTGATAGTGATAATGATAGTGATAGTGATAGTGATAGTGTTAGGCATAGTGATAGTGACAGGGATAGTGATTCTTCTCTCTCTGCATTTCATGTCTGGATGGCAACAATTAACAGATATGTACATGTATGTACATACATAAGTAGTCCGCGTTGTCATAATAAATGTCGTAAAATGCAAGCCAAGCTATTATTACATACATACATATGTATTAATTAAGCATTTTTCTATTAGAATTGAGGAGATAGTTGATCTTGATCTATATTTTTTTTAGCAATTCAACAATGATTAGAAGCTAAAATAATTGCTGTAGTTAATTAGAGAACTTTTTCAATTAACGACGATTTACTCGATATTAATGTTTACTTACATACAGATTAGTTGTTTATGATGTCGAATGAAAGTACATATGTTTGTACTTTTATACCCATATGCACTAGTGTGAAGTCCTGGTGTATGTATTATATTGTTTATTTTCAATGCGGCCTATAAAATGTTAAGTTTCACTACAACTTTGAATTCCTTACTTTTCAACATTTAATTTATTCTAAATATGTTGTAGCTGATGGATAAGCTGACAGCAATTAAGAAATTGTATAACCTTACGAACTCACTGAGCTGATGAATGGAACAAATACTTTCATGAATCTGATTTGAAAATAAATTTAAATTAAGTACATACTATGTACATATGTACATATATGTTTAATAGAGATCTCATAGAAATACATTCCAGTGTTACCACTCACCTACATTATATATTTACAGCGCCACCTGGTGGGTATTATTTGACTCATATTTCTATTCTGGTGAATTATAGTCATATTAAACAAAGATTTTAGCTAAAATGATATATAAAAGTGTCCCTATTTTATTCGCAAACCAAAGCGGAGTATGCGTTGTGATTTTGAAATGACTTTTTCTTCGTTTTAAAGTTAAAACTCCGTTTCAGACATAAAATATATTTTAAGTTGACTATGGACAGACATTAAATGCGTAGATACATAAAAATGCACTTGGAAAATAAAAAAATTCAACAAAAGTAAATAATTTAATTTATAGTTTCTTATCCATTCAAAAATCAAATAGCTTTTTAATAAAAAAAAAATGTTGTACGGAATTGTCAAAGCATTGTGACCCTTTTTTACTTCATAAACAAAATCATTTGTTTTATTTTGTTATTTTATTTTTAACTTTAAAACTATTTTTGTTTAAGAATATTTTCAAGTTCAACAAAATCACGCTTGAAGAGCAACTACCTATTTTATCACTTCTCGTACTATGTGCAGTTTAATTACAAATACAATGACAGCAATGCATCCTTATTAGGAATTACATATGTACGTTCACTTCTCTGGGTCGTCGGCATGTCTTCGTCATCCGCCAAATACTTATAAGTTCTGCAACAGTTAAGAAAACTACAACAACAATAAAAAAACAACAAAACCATTCACAATTTTATTTTCAAGTTCCCCCATCGGGTTGTTGTTGCTCGTTTAGTAGATATGTACGTAGAATTGCTTTAAGGTGATTGACTTTTGTCTCCCCTATTACTCGTGGTTTTGTTGTTATTATTCTTTGTTAATAAGCGCTCATGCTGTTGTTGTTTTTGCTGTTGGTCACCTCTGTGATGCATTAGCAAATAGTTTTTGTGTGTTTGCTACTGTTGTTCATTGTTGTCTCTATGTACTGAGTATTTTTTCCTATTGCCTGTTGCACATGCGCAAAACGATTAAATTTGCTTTAAGTTTATTTTTGTTTGTGTTACTCACTTATCTTGGTGCTGAAATAAAAGCGCTTTGCGCTTAATTCTGTTTGGAGTACTTTTCTTAACAAATTTTTAATTTTTATTTCAAGTTTTTTTTTTGTTTTGTCTCTTTTTGTTGTTGTTTGCTATAGCCTACTCATAAACGCTGTAAATTTGTATTCAACATAAAAGATCGTTTCGTTGTTATTCTAAAATCAGTTGCAACTGAAACGTCGGTCGTCTTGTATACGGTTTCGTTATAATTTTTTTTGTTTTGCTACTAAGAGTGGGTGTGTGAACCGCCCGTGAGCCGTTTGAATTTTTTTAAAAATATTTTATGAATTGAAAACAAATTATTTATGTAAGTTTACGAGTGGAATTGTGAAATAATAAAAAATGGACTATTAAATGTTATTTAGCTAAAAATTGTGTAGAGCCAAATAACTGTGACCAGCTTAATCAAAAAAATGCGATAAGTTCACTTAGCTAAGTTGTGGTCTAAATCAGGGAAGAATTTATCACAGGACTGTTCCCGTGGCTGTAGATTTGTCTTAGCACTTTGACACGATCAAAGATGCTAGGCTACAATCCTTTCCAACTTAAAAAATTGTAGACTGCCAAAGCAGCAAAGGCCTGTGGGGCTCAGGATCAAAAACTCTAAACTCGATATGTTTAAGAGAAATGAAGTTGACTTCGGGAGAACGTTACATTAAAAGGATGAAATAGCTCAACTGCTTTCACATCTAAAAAAAAAGCGCTGTGTTTTTGTTTTCTGTTGTTGTATTACAGATATTTCGTTCTACCTCTATATTGGTACGTTCCTAACCCGAGATTGATGACATCTCTTCCTGGGAAATTTTAGAATTGGACCAACGGGGAATTGTTGTTAAAAAAGTATGCGCCGTCGAGCAGATAAAAAGCTAGTTGGTATCGTAGGTGGACACACCACATATTAAGGCAAAAATTCGGCTTCTCTCTGAGCTCAGTCTGGTTTAAACTTTTAGAGTATCCAAATCGAAATTGGGCCAGAGTAATTCGCATCTCTCTCAGGAGAGCGATAATATAAGAGCTTAGAAGAGAAAAATGTGACACAATATATTTTTAATAAGCTCGTAAAAACTTACAAAATATTCAATAATATAAAAGCTCAAAAGTTTTTGTTGTAATAAATTTAAATAACACATCTAATTTTAGCTCAATTCATTAAAGTTTTAAACACTGAACTGCGATTAGAAAAACCTACGTAAAAACGAAACTAGTTCAATGCAAGCTAGGATGGCGCTCGTTCCAATAATGATCTGAAATGTCAAATGACTTATAGAAAAATCATTTTTCATACGCAGTTTGTCAGAAATTAACTATTTCCATGCTTATGCTGTTAGCGCACGAGATATATATGTATGTACATAGATATGTATATATCACTAAAATTCGATTAATGAATTCGGTGTAGACATCGGTGTTACCAGCTATGATACATTGAAATTGTGGGCAAAACTTGTTTAATGGAAGACTTTTTGCATATGAAATATTCTACGGTATAACTAACTGACTTTAGGGCTCTCGATGCTTTTACCTCTGAGAGAAAAAAAAAAAATTAGTTCTTCGCTATCGTTATATCGAGATTTTACTAAACCACATCAGCTGGCTTTGATGTGGCATAACGGAAGATCGTGCTATATATGTAGCTTAAGACCTCAAATCAATTTTTCACATTTCTTAAATTTTTTTTTTTTATTTATTTTCAGCAAAATGTACACTCTAGCCCTGCTTTGTATAGCTCTATTTGTGATATCTTCCCACGCTCAGCATTATTTCCCCTACGCATCGCCAATAGCATATCAATCACTTAATTATCCACAATACAGCTCATCTCAAGCAGATTTTAAACCAATTTCTGAACCTAATCAAGAGGGTTATGCTCATCCTTCAGTTGTAGCCAATGCAGAATGGGAATCTACCTTACCGGCAGAGCTATCCAAAAGTCGACGTTTCTACAGCAATCCTCGCATTGCAGCTGCACTCGCTAAAGAATCACGCTTGACACCGCTTGAGATGCCCGTTTTGAATCGTGAAGCTGAGAAAATTGATCGTAATGAGATTTATAAAATTTTCCATAATGCTGGTTGGGTGAAGCGTTAAAAAAAAAATTAAGACTTTTTATTTGTTTATTTGAAAATTGTTCGTGCTTTGATTAAGTGGTTTTATTTGTTGTTTTTGTCTTGCCAATTACACTCATTAACTTAGTTATATTTGTTTATACGTTTTTAGCAATTAAGATGTTGAAGTGTATGTATTTATTGCATTTTAATTAAGTGAATTTTGTTAAAAAATCGTTAAAAAAAACCTTTTATAAATCTATATAACTGATGCATTGTTTTAATCTCTTTTGCTTAGACGCCAGTCATCGGACAACATTGCGTATGAGTAACTTTCTATAGAACTTGTTGTTGTTGTATAGGCCATGTATGTATGTACAGTGATAACAGCTTTTAATTTAATTAACTTAAAAATACATTTACATACTAAACAAAGATTTCAGCTAAAATGATTTATGTACATACATACATATATCAAGACCCCCTTGTGAAAAAAACTTAAGTTGGTTAATGGTTTTCCATACAAATTTTGGAAGATTTCTAAAAACTTTAGAAAAAGCAATAGATCTTTTTCAATAGTAAATATCACCCATTATCATCATTTTAAAATTAAAACTTCGCCAAAATAAAAAAAATTTTTAAACAATGAATTTGCTTTGCAGATCAGTTTTGAAATTTGTTTTGTTCGTTTACAAAACTTGCAGAAATTGTGAGTAAAGTGAGAACAGGAGTCTGTAAAAACTTGCAGCAAAAACAGCTGTTACCATTTTAATTGGTTAAAAGTTCAAATTTTTTAATTTTTGTTGTTGCTTTCCCTTATCACGATCAGCTGTTTTTCACTAAGAATTTTTACGCAACCAAAATTGAATGGGGGAAAATACTGTTTCTGCTTGCTTCTATCCTATATTTGTAGGTATAAAAAAAAGAGATGGACCCATCAATAAATACAGAAATGAGCAGGACGGTGAGCTGAGTCTATTTTAGGTGCACGCCCATCGCAAATTAACGCAAATAGTCCCTCAGTTTGAAAGAAATTTGGCCCTTACCATATTTTAAATTTCTGTGAAAACAGTTCAAGTCTACTTATTTGCAGAATATAATTCTCATGATCATTTTTGATAACTATCCATATGACGAATGAAAAAACGAATGTAAACATTTGGAGCAGCACGCAACAAAATAAAGGGACGTCAATGTTACAAATGAGCCATCTACTTTTTCTGCCCTGCTCAGCACTGCGAACATACCCAAATCACTGAAATATGTTTTTTTTTTTATTTTTTTTTTTGTATTTCATTATGCATTTTTTATGCTTTTAATCGTCAATTTATACATGTTAAATTACTTAAATAAAAAAGGACAGCATCTGCATGCTATCTGGCAAATGTATTAGTTACCCCATCAACCATTATGGAATTGGTTACAATTATTGCTTAATTCTAAAATATATTGAACGAATAATAATAATTTGTTTGCTTGCTTTTACGCAAGTCATACTTAAATAATGGCAACAACAAATGCTATAATAACAACAACAATTAGACATCTTCTTAATTTTACAAAAATACACAAAATTTCAGATGATTCATACACCCTTTAAACTCACTGACGCTGACTGTTTTGTGCATATTTTGTCGGCTCCGCTTCGCCATTATCTTCGTGTACGGGAATGGCATCGGGTAATACATAAACCAATTTGCCATGCGTTTCGAATTGACGTAGAGCACCGTTAGGTGCAAAATATGGAGCGCTATGATATGCCGAAGCTGGTGAGGCAGGCTCACGTACTTGTATCTGATGATAATTTGTAATGGGTTCATGTTCGACAACTTCACGTACCGTTTGGAATGGATGATTGACCACAATGCGACGCTTGTGGAAACTTTCACTTGTAGCCGAAGCATCATTGGGCGCTGGATTGGAGGCAATTACACGTGAACCGACTTGTGCGCCATGAGCACCAGCTCCATCTTTCACGTTTGTATCGATAACCTCTGCTTGAGAATTGGAGGATACACCTTGTACATTTTCCTTGCCATTTCCATTTGAGTTACTGGTGTCTATTAAACGTTGCGATTTCAATTGATCTCCACGCTGTTGCTCGGCATATGGCGCATTGTCGTAGGCACCCCTCTGTTGGCTACTCACATAACGTGAACTCACTTTTTCTGCTGGTCTTGCGGCTATATTGGAAGCGCTCGCGGACACTTCCTCATCTTCTGCGTTGCTATTACTTTTCACCACAGCTGAAGGTTGAATATTTATTTGCTCGACTTCAGAGTTTACATCGTGCTTGTTAACAATAACCTTTTCGCCCTTAGGTGGATGTACTGAGGACATGATACGAATTGGCTCATCAGCTTCTTCAGGTCCATGTGGTACCTGCAGTTGAATGTGTGCCACTTGTCGTAATTCGGACTTACTGCTAACTTTGCTTTCAACGGTTTGCGCAGATTTCTTATCCCCGGCTGCTGTTTGATTTTGTGCGACTAAACGTCCAAAAGATTCGGGTCCACGATTATAATTGATTGAGAGGGTTCTTTGTGGCGCATCGCCATTTGCATTACGATTGTATGCTACATCCGCGGTAAGACGTGACGATTCTTTGGGTACAAAGCGCATATGCGAATAAGGTGCGCTGTACTCAACTGAGGCGACATTATCAATATCGGCATCAGCGTCAGCATCGGAGTTAGCGTTCGAGTCGTAGCGTAACTGCGCATACGAGCGTTGTTGTTGTGGTTGTGAGATATATTGCGGCTGTTGGCGTTCATTTTGTGTATAATGTTGTTGTTGCTGTGTGGCAGTGTTGGATGTTGGTCGACGCGCGGGCACCGCATACACAACTACGCTATCACGGCTGCGTTCCAAGTACGGTTTGATCTCTTGCACACGCGCAGTTTCCTCTTCTAAGCGTGCAGGTTGTTTGGGTTTTGGAGCTGGCGCAGATTTACGTTGTTCTTGTACAAGTAGCGCGCGCGACTCATAGTTACTGGGTGCGATATAAATATTATGTTGCGAAGGTGGCAGATTAATCGTGTGTTCGTGCTTGATGATTTGTGTTTGTGGTTCGGCGGCGCTCAGACGTTCGCTCTTCATGGCGGGCGCTTGTTGCAAACGTGCGGGTTTGGGATCTTTGTTGGCGGCGCTATAAAAATTCCCAGTCACATATTCACCCTTGTAAATATCGTCGTCTTCATCATTGTTGTTGTTGCTTTGTTGCGTAGGCTCATTTTTTTTCAGCGTTTGCTCTTCGTTCTTGGCAAATGTGGCGCGATAAATGTCGTCATTGCTCTTCAATTCAACACGCGCTGGACGTTGGTAATTACTCTCTTCGCGTCTGAAATTATTACCCAAGTACAAGTTTCTGTTGGAAACTTGACGTTGTTTGTTTTGTTGTGCATCCACGGGTATAAAGAGATCTTGCACGCGTGAGTTTTGTTCACGTTGCACATTTTCTGTGGGCGCCACCAATTTCGCCTCTTCACCATATTGTTTACGCAGATTGGCTTCAATGAAATCTCGTTGGGAGTTTTGATTATTTGTTGGTGTAGCGGTAACTGTGGAGCCTATTTGGGTTGCACTAATCACCGGTGCTGGTTGCTTTCTGGCAGCAGTGACATAAACTTGATTGCCACTACTTGAACGTACGCCATTGTTGTAGGCACCAGCGCTGGATGATTCAGTCTCAATATCGGCATCACTATGCTGATTATATTGAGCTGCAATGGCAGGATGTGGATGACCGAGTGGCAACACTGTTTCGCCTTTAGGTATTTTAGCAACTGGATGTTCAAGTTCGACAACAATCGTACCAGCTGGTTTAATCACTACACGTTCTTCAATATCATAGAATTCTTTTTGTATGGCCGGATGACGTACTTCGAATTTCTTAGCCTTCAGCGCTGGTTGTGCAATTTGTATGGTTTTTGTAACAACTGGACGCTGATAAACTGGTGGATTGGCGGGTGCATAACCCACATTTGATTGATAGTTACGTTCTTGATTGCCATAGTAGCCATCATAGCCGCCTGAGGGTTCTTCTACACTTGGTGGATACTCATTTTCAAAACTATTCGCATCGCCTTGACTATAAGTGTAGCTGGGTTGCGCATATTCGGGTTTAGCATAACTATTGCCTTGTATATAGTTCGGTTGATAACCGCCACCAATGCTACCGCCACCGCCACCGGCAACTCGGAAAGTGACACCATGACTGCCACTGCCACTGCTACCGCTCGACGCCGATTGAGAGGAGATGGAAGATGTTGAAGTTGCCGCTGGCTGCGCTGATTGCACATGCATTGTTATTTGTGTTGGTACGGATGTGGGTGCAGCGGCGACGGCAGGTGCGATTTGTATCTTAGCATCTGCGACTGAATTTGTTTGTTCACTAGCGACCGCTGATGTTGGTACGGCTACGGTAGCGGGTAGTGCAACTTGCCTTTCGAATGTATGTTGTTGTTGTTGCTGTGCGGGTTTTGCATCAGCATAGGCGACAAGCCGTGCAGATTTTGGTGATGTTGCGCTTGAGAAAGACGACGACGACGATGATGATGATGATGAGGAAGAGGATGAGTAGCGCGCTGAAGGTGAATGATCGGAGGATTCAAATACCTGAAAAATAGGAATAAAGAATTTTTTTTCATTTCAAACGGAAACTCACAAGCTGATGGGAAGGCTCTGGAAATTTTAGTAGAGAAGCTACTGTTACAACAACAACATGTGGGTCCAACCCCTTCCCCACATGTCGGAATTCAAAAAGTCACATTTTTCGGAAACTACCGTGAATGTGCTCAATATTTCATTAAACAAATTTGGACCAACCCCTCTTCCCAAAATCTAGGATTCGCCACTGGAACCGACACTGAAATGCGGCTCTTTTCAGCCACACCCAAAGATGCATTGAACATCACTTTTACATAATAAGTCACATGATTTAATTTTTTTCCAATTCCAAGCAATTACAACACTTCTATGATGACCGGAATCAGGTTTTTGGGAAGAGGGGGTCCAAATTTTTGTAATGAATTTTTGAGGACATCTTTTATCCACAGTTCCTGAAGAATATGACTTTTTGGATTCCGAAGGCGGAGTTGCTCTGAAAACTCTCTCCGGTCGTTGCGCCCCTTATTAGACACTCTCACTTACCGTCTCCACAGATGGTCCTTTATGATAATTTTGAATATAACGTTCAAATTCTTGATTCCTCTTATCCTGCTCATTCGCTTGCCTAAATTGACTTTGACGATTTTGTTGACGTAAACGTCCGTAAAACCGTGGCTGTTGTTGTTGGAAACTATTCGATTGCTCTGCATAGCTTTTAACCTGTTGCGCTGACTGAGCACCAGCACCACTAAAGCTCGCCACTGCCACATCTTTCTTTTGTTCACTATTCATATGTACTTTATCATCATTTTCATCACCGCTAGCACGTAACTTAGCGTAACGTTCTTCACCATTAATTAATCTCGCAGGACCTGCTCTCAGATCTGCTGGAGCTGTGCCCGATACATAAGTCACATCGGCAGGATTTGTGGCAGGATGTTGTGCGATAGAGATATTGACGTGTGTGGCCGCGAGTGTTGCGCCAATGCACAGCCACAATACAAAGACCACGCGCATCGTGTAGTTGTATCCTTGCTTGGAGTGAGTGTAGCAAAAAAACAAAAAAACAAACAAAAAAACCGAAATTGGTTTAAGTTTTTAATTTCTGATTTCGTATGCGTTTTTAATACAACGTTGACCGTTGCGCTACCGATTTGTATTACTGGCCACAGCTAAGTGAACTTCGAATGCATGAACGGACTCCATTTTATACGACTTGCATTATGATGAGCTACTTGATTGGACGTGTGTGGCGGTTATCAAGCGCCTATTTGTTGCTGCTGCTGTTCGCCACTAACTTACAAGTTGCGAACTGTTTTGGGCATTTTCGGCTTGGAAAAACGTACACAAATTCGTATGGAATTTAATTTAAATCGATTTTTAGAAAAAATACTTTAGTACACACATACATACATACATCACTACTTCTATACTTGCAAATGTATGTAGTTGCAACAAGTAATACAATTTAAACCCGAGTAAAAACGAGGATTATATACCTGGTATTTGTGTGTCGATTGTGCGCTGGCTTTGGGACACTGTCCAGCTGCTGGATGTACGAGTACAGGTGAGTGCAAAGGCTGACTTCAATACCATAGAAGATAGGCAATGGATTCTACAAGCTCGTATGGCATATTTCAGTGTGGTCAAGTGAGAAAGAGGAGCGCAACTGCTATGTTGGATTTGTGGAGCAAAAAGGGCTGGGAACAAAAAATTATTAAGCTGAATCCTGATATGATAGGTTGGTAAAGTGTACTATTAGCACCACCACTCACATCTATGTCTGAGAGGAATTATGTCCAAAATACATTCTGCCAACTGTGGTGGGTCGAAAGCTTCTTAAGAATCTGCTCTTTTTGATCTGCCAAACGAAGGTCGATGCCAAGAAAAAATATAGAAATGAAGGACGGGACACTATCTAATTCTAGTTCTTGGGCAGATCCTGTCTCAGGACAGGCTCATTACTCATAATTTGGTTACCAGTTTTAGGGATTGAAGGGAGATTTCTGCAGACTCTGATTGTTAGACTGTGAGCTCACAGCAGATCACCAGAGGATTACAACAACAACATTGGATGGAATTAACGATTCTTTTTCATAAAACTACTATAGGGTATAATTAAATTAGCTCGCTACTGATCGGTTATTTTAAGCTCCGCCATCAATATTACGTAAATGCCTAACACCGGCCGGTGAGCTGTTAAAAAAATCGAACTCCAACACCTCGTTCAAGGGGATGATACCTTAATACGAACCGAACGCACACGAACACCAGCCACAATGCTAATCACATAGAGGGTTGCAAAAGGGTGCTTCATAAAGCGCTTTTATACTAACAAAAATTGGTGCACTTATTTTTCATATGTAAAAAAAAACTGTTGGTAACCACGCCCACTTTTGATAATTATTTCAAAAAATGTGCGTAAGTAAATTTGGAATGGAAATATTTATAAAACTAAGCGATTTCCAAATTTGCAAAAGGAAACCTAATTTAAAATTCTTAAAGAAATTTAAGGTAGGCGTGGTCCCTCCCACTCGCGATTCTCCTGCTATTAATGCCGTATCCACTTTAATGAAAATCGTTGTGAGCTCAGGTTTTTTTTTAGCTATCTTTTAATCAATTTTACCCCAACGAAAAAGAAATACATATTAGTGTCAAACGAACTACCCTGTAAATACATACATACATATGTAAGTCGTCTATAGTCATTTACATCGCAACAACGAATTCGTGAAGAAATGCATTTTTTTTTTTTTTTTTTTGAAATGAAGCTCAGCTCAAAAGTGTGTCAACAAATGAGAATTTCACCTTAAGCACTACACACAAGGAATCTCCAATGCTCCAAATTCTTACATGTCAAACCAAAAGCATCCGAAAGTTTACACATGTACGTAACTACTAGAGATGCCAAATATTTGGCTAGTCGCGAGTTTAGTAGCGGGATTTAAGCACTCGCTATTTCTCAACAGTTTAGTTTGGAAAAAAGTGTAAGTAAAGAGGGAATGACGTAAAACTCTCTCGAAACGCAAAAAGTAAAAAGTTTCAACAGAACAGGAGTCAGTGTTTAAACTTGCAGCAAAAGCAGCTGTTGCCATTTTGATTGGCTAAAAGTTTCCTTTTTGCTTTCCTCCAACAACATTTCTATTCAACAATTAAAATTTTTTGTGGCAAAATTTTGTAAGGTTTTTTTTAATACTTTAAATGGATTTAATTGGTTAATGTTTTTGTAAAAACAGTACTAAGTTTTCCAGTGGTGAAATATTTGTTTGTTTTAAAATATATTAAATTTAAATTAAAAAATCGAATAATGAATAAGAAACTGGAAAATTTCACCACAAGGAAATGAAAATATTAAGGTAATATTTATTATAACTCATATATTTAGTAACATGTTTCCAGTCCCGCTTTTCGGTATGGGGAAAAAAATTCCAGCATATTTGTCACTTAAGAAACCGCGGTACCCTGAATCCCGGTATTAGCATCCCTATTACCTACTCACTTGTTCGTTGCGGATCATCGTTAAGGCGTTTCAATTAGACGCATGCGCACATTACCACCTACTTTGCTGATACGCAACTGCGCTACATGAAATTCTACAAAAAATTCTAATTACTATTTTCGGTTTACTATAAATTTGTCGAGCTTGTTGTAAGTTCGCCTTAACGGTGGCAGAAGAAGCGCGAAAATGTTACAAAAAGGGAAAAAAGCGCCGCTTTAGTTGTACGTCGAACAAATATATTGACGGTGGTGGCAACTCGATATGTATGCTCCCAGATATGGCTAAGTTACTTATTTGGTTAATTGTCGGAAGGTCAATTTGTTTTTTTGGATGCTGTTGAGCTGTTGCTTTTTTGTATTTTTTTTTTTTTTTTGTTAAACTTGGAAATATCCAAATTGGCATTTGTTGTGACAACTTGTTACGAGTTTTGATAAGCCATTGAACTAGAACTACTTAGCGACATAAATACAAATGTACATATGTACTACCCTAGTTGGCGTGCGAATATGTATTTGTTTGAGTGGAATATAAGATACCCCCCCACATACTAGGGCACCTGGTATAAATACACAAATATGAAAATGGGATGGGGTACCAATGTTCTAGGGAATGTGTCTTAAGAGTGTTTATTTGAATACCCCGAGAATTGACAGGAAATACACCCTTCCGCGCATGTTGCAGTGCATATAAGACCCTGGAGGAAATATGAAGGACGGGGCATCGTATGAGGTCAATCGAGACGGACTACGCGTGCCGTGGATTTCAGTCGCCTGTTATGACTGCGCGGTCCCACAAATCATGCCTTGAACGACATAGTGGGTAAGAAAATTGTCGTCGGTAGGGGCGAGTGTAAGGCGCAACATATTCATGTGTGACGCCCACCCACACGCCCAAGAAGACAAGACAATTTGGGATGAACTGAGTCGAAAATAAAATGTTGACTTCTTTTAATTTTTCCAGTCTTACACCGGACTTTCTGAATTACAGCAAAAACCTTCCATGGTGCTAATACTACTGCCCAAAGCGAGTCTCTTTTAATCCCAATTCGATAACGATTGGCTATGCATTATTTCTTCATTACGTTACCTTATTTTCGCACTTAATGTTATAGTTTCGCAAATTCTGCTAGAAATACACACACATATGTACATGCGAAATTAAAATTATCAAGCCTGTTGGTGTTGACCATAATAAATTACAATCAATTGAAGCGAAAGGTTAATAATAATGTTCGTCACTTCAGCGAACGTTTATACCACGGACGCATGATGAATTTCTTATGTGGCTCTGCTTGTAATTATTTGGTCTATATGCTAAGTGGCGCAAGCCAAAATGCACAACACTCACACTTACCTGAGCACCTTAAGGGTACAGTAACAAGCATTACAAACCACGTTTGTTTTAACATTGCTTTTGCATTACAATTAGGTTAAATTGCTGCGTGACTTAGTAAATTGTTTATCTTCCCATACAACTGATTTTGTACACTACTTTTATTATTATTTGAAATTTAACAAAAGTGAATGACAAGCTTTTTAGTATCAATAGTTAAATCGTACATATGTACTACATAGTTAAAATATTCATTGGGAAGTTTGAGTGATAAAGATTTTCATATTCATACAAATAAATAAATATCTAGATGTGCTGAAAGCGAGAGAGCTTTATCTAAAATAAAGAGTCCTTAACCGAAGTTATAACATACAACATACAATATTAATAACAAATATAACTTTTATATAATGAAATCTGAAGTTGTAGGAGCAATTACATTCCACCATAATTAACTTTGACATATTCATAAAAAATACTTAGAGTAACTTTTCGATATCTTTTGAAATATCCATGGGATCAGTTGTGGGCGCGTAGCGGTTTACTGGTACACCCTCTTTGTTAACAAGAAATTTGGTAAAATTCCATTTGATTCCGCTACCCAATGTTCCAGTTTGCTTGTGCTTCAAGTATTGATAAAGTGGAGCGGCACCGGAACCATTAACATCAATCTGCAAGTTAAGATATTGTTTGAATATATAAAGTTATGTAGTATGTATTAGAAAATGAGACACAAATAAATGAAATGCTTGGTAATCCAGCCATGTACAGATTAGAAAAAAGCAGGTAAGGAGTGCGCTGTCTTCGGTTGTGTCAATCTTTTTATCTTTTATAGCCTTCGGATAGTAGTTTTTAGTCGACATTTATAACAGGCATACCTTACAGCGCGTAACTTCGAGGCCCCTAACTCTTTGTATAAATTGTCTGACCATGTTGATGCATAGTGGCTCAATTATCATGCAATTTTTTATAATTTTTTTTTCTCAAAATATTAGTTATATGTACTTACCTTTTGAAATACATCGCCAATATTAGCTTTAGCATCACGCAAATGGCATACCATTGCCTCACCATCTGCTTCGGGCATTTGCGAATTGAATTGATTACATGGGAAATTCAAAATACGCAATCCCTTTGATTCGTATTTCTCCAAAAGTTCCGTTAATTTAGCATAATTACTTTTAGTCAAACCACATTTCGAAGCAATGTTTACAACTAATACGACATTGCCTTTGTATTTATCTAATGAAACATCATTACCATGAGTATCTTTGACTGTGAAGTCATAAATGGACTTTGCACTCTTGGGATCTTCACTTGACATGCTGCTGCTTTCAACCTAAAAGTGGTCGTTATTAAAAGTTGTAGAATGTAAGAACTTGACCACACGAAAGCACAGGCATAATAAAACTAATACTATATTAAAAGAAAAGATTACATTGGAGTGTTAGCAGCAAACAAAAAAATGATTTGTAGTCACGATACGGTTATATTCTACCAACTACCATACAGTCACTCGCAGGCGAAGTGGGACCGAAAGGGGCTGTTGATAATTGTTATTTGTATATATGTATATTATCTATGTAAAATGTTTTCCGAATATCGAAGAAATGTTTCAAGTCTTTAAGGTTTGAAGCATAGAAGCAGGGACTTTTAGCCCTATCGCAAGTGGCTTTCAAAGGAACAAGGAGGTAGTACTTGTCGGCTGTCCTTTTTTGGATAATATCTTTTTCAGGATCTTTCCACGTCTGAGGGTGCGCTGACAAAGACCAACCAACTTTTACTCTCCGATGGAACTGGTACTTCGGCTGATTTGCTACTTCGAACCTGGGTCAACTGTACAGCCGGGGACCGGCATAAAAGATTACACGAAGCTACTTCCGTATAAGACACCAACCCCAAAAAATTAGTCAAAAATGCCAACAGCGAATGGAATGGACATGCAGGTTAGGTAGGATAAAGCTAATAATATAACGGTGTTAATAAGTTAAACTCGAAGTTTAGTGCAACGGTTTGTATTTTTTAGTTCATTATTTCCAAATATAGGACTACCACTCTATGGACAATTTTTTAAGTAAACTTTATAATGAAAACATGTTACATAAGAAAACGGATACTTGTACGAGTATAGGACATGAAGAAAGTTATATAATAAAAACTTGAAAAATTGTACTATCCCATTTTTATTTTGAGTGACTGTTGGTACGTAAACACTAGGCTGGACTAAAAATAACAAATAAAATACTTGACCTTATTATTAACTTTTAGAGGTCTACCATTACAGACTCAAGAAATGTAGCTGTATTTAGTTTTGCAGCGAATTGAATTCGTGGTTAGGCCTTTCCAGAGTTAACATTGGGATGATTTTTTGGGTTCAAGTTTTTACTTCGAACATTTTTCAGATATGCAAAAATCTATTTAAAAAAAAACTATAGTTTCTTAAAGGGAATTGGATGCTGAATCCAAAACGCCTATAATAATTTAATTATGGGTCAAGAGTCGGCTAGTTTGCTGTTTAGATTTTTTGAGGTTAGGGTCGGTGCAGTCTTCCAGAATCTAAACTAGGTCTCGAGACTGTTACTGCATTTTTCTTACGCCACTCTAAAATTTAAAATCAATATAATTACCCAAGCAAAACAAAAAAATTATCCAGTCTAATAAACTCATACATATATTGGTATAAAAACATATATGTGCATACATTAGCATGTTAGATAAAAGGTAGCAAAACGCAATCGAATTTACGAAGTAAGTACCCACCAACAATTTTTTCCATTCAGAATTTATGTTCAATTTAGTATCCCATGTAATTTAACAATACTCTCCGAGATATAATCTTACCTATGTATACATAGGCAGGCCCTCACCCTTATCCACACCGATTCGGTAAATTCCTATGTCAGCTCTATTCCAGCGAACGCTGTTCTTCAGGCAACAACTCCACCCGTTGCCGAAGAGGAGCGCGGGCTGCCTAGGGAGACTAGAGTGATGCTGGCCCAACTCCGGTCTGGATATTGTAATAGGTTAAACTCTTACCTATCCAGACTGAACCCCGACTTGCCTAATGTTTGTCCGGCATGCGGCTTGTCCCCCCATACTACTAACCACCTTTTTGTCTGCTCATCTGAGCCTACTCTTCTAACACCCATATCCCTCTGGTCCTCCCCTGTTGAAGCCGCTAGGTTTCTAGGACTTCCGTTAGAAGAGTTCGATGACAATATTGGGTAAGGTGGATACTGACTACCTAGGCAGGGCTACGTGGCGTTACAACAACAACAACAAGTGTTTTATTTTCGTTGTAGAGATTTAATAAGCTCAGTGGAATATTTTCGCCTAGCATTCAGAAGAAAGTGGTACTGTGGAGTGGACTATGTGGCTTTTTGTTGGGCGCATAGAATGAAAGAAGAAAAGTATTTAGAAGTAAAGCAGAAGGCAACTGAAAGCAAAATCCAGCGATAGGGAAATATCGAGGAAAAAGAGGAAAAGGTTAGGTTAAGAGGGCTAGGCCGAAACACCAAGGTAACAGCCCGACACAATTTACATAGCAAATAACAAAGAGGCCATGTTCGGCAACATCTCAGTATGGCTACTGCGTATATACGTATAAAACTTCCATGTATTTTAAGAAAGACTTAAATGATCTTAATGTAAGGTTTACCGGCCATCAGAGCTTCGATGATGTATTTTTTTTTTTCAATCGCTTACACAATTTTTTACTGGGTAAATACACTGCGTGACTGGAAGGAATCAAAGCCATTAGCAGGATATGTGACAATTATAAAAACTGTCGTTTTACGTTACATAGTGAGGAAAAAGGGTTTGGTAAAGTTTTTTAAAACAAAAAAAATGTATACTGGAATACTATCGAATTCGATTGGGAATTTCATGTACAATGCCGGTGCAACATATGTGTCGTAAACCATAATGTACATTCTTGCAGGTCATTGCGGACTCTACTAGGTTACGGGCAGAAGAGACATGCCGATTCTGTCACGCAATGGCAAAGACTGCAGATTGACTGATTCTAGAATAAAAATATAGTTGAACCTATTCAAATGAGCGGCAGTGTATGTATATACCTACTTTAGTACGAAAGCAGGAAAATAACCAATAGATATAATCTCCTGTTTAAAAATTTATAAATATACAGACCCTGGCATAACTCTAACACCACTACATACACATAGCTACACACACAACCACACACACTACGCCTAAAGGATTAATAATGCAAAGGTTAATTTAAGACTTCAATCATTTTTTTTTCTTCTGCAGTAAGTTATTTGTGGGTGTGGCCAGTGGGACATAACAGGTGTTAATAGAAGCTCTACATGTGTACATGTATGTATAAGTAAACTTTTCAACGTGCTCAACAAATTTTATTTATTTAGAAGGTTTTACTCACATCACCACCCGTAGACGATGACGGTGCAAGTTTTGAAGCGGCAGCACAATTAACAGCAGTCAATGGCAACAACACTATACATAGACGTCGTCTCCTACCATGAGGCAAATTGTTTGTGTTAAGTATTGATAAGTGTTCAGTTGATTGTTGACCAAATTTAAAATGACTGAAGCAACGTTGTACTTGACGCTGTTGCTCTTGGTGTTGTTGTTGAAGACGCATACCTCGCAACAACTTGAAGGCATTGATGGTGCCATTAGCTGTTAATTGACCAATTTTTTGCAAATTGTTATAAATCATTGCAACTGTAATTGCAAAAGAAAATATATTTACTCTATATTATTTATGTCCCTTAATTTTCGTCTTATATCGGGTGTATTGAAGAGTAGGGTAATTGTCTTTCTATATTATCTGCCATAAATATAAAAATTTAGTCATTTGCCAGAAAAGAATCACTATCTCAAAATAATCTGCTACTGTATTTGGCGTGTTTTTTTTTTGGTTAAACGCTGTCTGCTTTCCTATATGTATACCTACATAAATGCAATTGTAGGAGCCCATAACTTTATGGAGAATAAACAGTCCCTGTTTGTGTAAAATCTGGTCACGGCGATGCGTGGATGCTGCTGTAGGGAATTTCGTCTTCCTTGGGCATGACCAACTGTGAAGCCAAGTCACTTAAGAGGGAATCTATCTATTGATTTCCAACATACCTACACTATAAGCAATCACATGCGTTACAAAAATGTATTATTTATTGCAGTTCTTTTGTTTAACCTGACCAAATAAATATATGTACGTACGGGTAGTTATGCAATATTTAAGAACAAAGACGCCGAGTGCTACTGGTGCGGAAAAGTTACGTAGCAAATTCATACTTTCCAGTAATGAAATTTCAGACAACATGTTATAGTACCCTGTATCCAACTCGAAAAGTGAGGCCACAGCAAACATTTAAGCATCGGCCTTAGTCACCTAAAGGCATGTAACCAAATAATATTAGGTATACATGGAAACGAGTATCAGCCTAATTCACATCTATTCATGTTGAATCTTCTCTGGACTTCGAAAAGGCACTAGTTTACATTTGTTATAGATATACAAGGAACAGTCAAGCGGATATAAAAAACTGTAATTTTTTTACTTATTAATCGAAATCCGATTAACTGAAAAAATAACTATCCAACGCAGTCCTAATAAAATATAAAAGCGCATATTGGCATCTAGAGTACATATAGAGCATATAAGTCGGTTGTGTAAACTAACAATGCATATGCAACAAATTTAAGTATGATAGGTTAGTTTTTGCTGTGTAAATACGTATGTATATTAATTCTAAAACAAATAAATAAGTATGACAAATGTATGTTAATGTAACTATGAGTTATTCCACACATTTGTATTAAATTATTTACTTGTACGTGATGATTGTAGTAGTAATATGTTCCGAATGCAGTGACAAGTGCGCCGATAAAAAAATGCATCATACTAGCCATTGTAGATAATTGTGAAATACTTAAAAATATGTTACGAAAATAGAAATAAAAAAGAATCACATTAAATGTAATGTAAATGTTATGTGTAATGGATGCACCAGTAGATTCATTAAACAGAACTACCACACCCAATTGATTATCTTTTCATCTAGTATTTGCACAAAAATCTATGCTAATTTCATAATTATCCGGCGCAAAGTCCACTTTTAATAAATAATTTTTGTGTGCAATGCTTTTCAGTTTATTTCTTGTGTATCCACCAAACTCAGGAAAATAATACTTCAACTAATTTTTCAACAATTAATTATTACAATTGCTTACTTTTATATTTCTTTATTTGGAATAAAAACGAAGAGCTATGACCGGCTCAACGAAATAAGAATGTTTTTATAAATTTTTGAACAATTGGCATTGTCATTGTCAGCTGTTAAGAAATTCCACATCAGAGTTGCATTTGGACATGATGTTTCACAGGCACTGTAGTGGCTATGCAGGCTTTCTCTGCTTTTTCTTTTAATATATTTTCCGATAATTCCGGACTCCTAAAATACCAAAATTTAAACTTTAATTGCAAATATATCTTGAAATACAAACAAGTTTCGCTTCCGGATTATTTTTACTGACGTCAAAACGTGTCTTTTGATAGCCCTTCTGATATTTTTGGACGTATTTCAACGCAGCACAGCAATGTACGGGTGAAATTTTTCCCATTTGGTACAGTTTAGTACCCTGTGGATTATCTACATATCCCGAAAGGCTGCACACATTCTTAATGGATCGCATCGGTTGTCAAAAAAAAAATTTCCGTCATAATACAGATAATTTGGAAAATTTATTTTTAATCATTCCAGCAAAAACACAGAAAGTATTTTAAATAAATTGCTTTTAAGTTGTTACTGAAATCATTGGTGAATATTTTTATTTAAAATGCAGGCGGAAATTTACGGTGGGCGCCACTGACCAATTGGTTCTAACACGAACAAAAAAAAAAACAGTGACTGCCTCAACAACAAAAACTACAACACGTATTGAATTTCTGGTAAAAGAAAGGAGTCGCACAATAAACGGATAATCACGGTATTTATGTGTAATAAATTTCTTAAAGAAAACTACAATAAAATAATATAAATCTACAGGTTTAGAACGGCAGCACCACAAAGCATTTAAAATCGAGATCTCTCAGCAAACTGAATAACGAAAACGAATCAAGTGCGTTATTTGGTAGCGTGGGGCCAAGGTGCCAGAAGGGACTGACAAATGATGTTATCATCCATAAACAACTCGTTCGAACAAGATACGCATGATGTCGATGGGAATTGTGATGGACCTGATTTGGATTTTGTATATGCCGACGTAGATACGTATCCGAACGAGATTGCAGAATTATATAGCTATACGGAGTTCAATGAACTGCAACAAAATGTGAAAGCATTTGAAGATCAAATGGAAATGTATGATTTGCCACCGAATTGGCAAAAACAAAATGCTGCTTCACAACGTAGTATTATTATGAAATTAATCGATCAACTTGAAGTATCAAGTCGTGCATTTCGTATGCAAGCAGCGCGTTGTATACTTTATTTGGCGCAAGGTTGTTGGGCTGAAGTACAATCGGATGAGGAACAACATCAGCTTACACGCGACAATGTAATTGTGCTATACGAACTTGGCGTGTTTTCATCATTTATAGATTTACTAAATATGGAAATAGAGAGTGCATGTTCGCCCGATATAGTAGCTGTTAAGATAACCAATGTGACATTGGTGGATTCTACGGATTTACGTGTTATACTGTCAGTATTGTATATAATTACGGAAACTATACGAGAAGAGCATGAGAAAGAAAGTGAAGATTACAAACAAATTGCAGATGCTTTTATACAAGAAATAAATAGTCCACTTCCCGATGGAGAATTGCTTGCAGTGAAGTTGCTGGGTATGATCACGCGGTTTTGTAGTGGAGCGGCGCCACATTTCCCTATGAAAAAAGTTGTGCTATTATTATGGAAAATAACTTTGTTGGGCTTGGGAGGTATGGAAACATTAAAGAGACTTAAAAATGAATATCGGCTAAAAGCAGGCTTAGAACCGGTTACTGAAGATACCTTGGAAGTGACAAAAAACATGCGTGCTAGCTCACCGCCAGCAACTGCTACCGATATATTGGATAATCAAAATCCAAAACGTAATGCATTTCGGTAAGTTGTAATATTTTCATTTTTGGCACTATTTGAAATTTCTTAAACAGTGGGCTTTATTCGCATCAGTAACACAGAGTAATCTCTCACAGCATTTCCTTTAGAGTGTAAACATTCACCTTTTTCGATCAGAATTTACTTTGTATGCAGTTCGATAGAGCAGGGGATATTGCAGACAAACGAGGAATGCCATATCCCAGCTATAAACAAAGTAATTCAAGTTTATACTCTAAACTAACGATTTATATTTTTTTTCGCAGACGCTCCTTGATGAAGCAGCGGTTTCTCGATGAGCAAGAGCAAATGGACATGGAACTAACACCGGGCAATGAAAGTGCACCGTCGGGAAATAACGGCGGCAATGGCAATCAAGAAGACGATATTTCACAATTTTATCGGCAATTTGAGGATCCTTCTGCTAACACGGTTAATCCAAATAACCAACCCAGCTTTTCACAGCCCCCACCTGTACAAGTTACCACACGTCTGCCATGGACACCAAAAGTAAGACAAAAGGATATCGATCAATTCTTGGATATATCGCGTAACAAATTTATTGGCTATTCATTAATTGATGATCATGAAAGTTTAGCCGGTTTGCCACAACCCATACACGAGGGCGTGCAAACTCTACGACGACATATGTATGTCAGCTTATCTGATGTACAAATAAAGAAAGAAGAAGAAATTGCACGTAATCCGATTTCTACGCAAGAGGATGAGATACCTACAAATCCCGCCGAAACACTTTATCAAGCAATTTTACCAAATTTACCACAGTATATGATTGCTTTATTAAAAGTTTTATTGGCCGCATCGCCCACATCAAAATCAAAAACGGAAAGCATCAATATTATGGCTGATGTGTTACCCAAAAAAATGCCCATTACAGATTCACAAAAGTTAACTGTTGATATGAGTCGTCATAAGGAGATTATTGTTAAAGCTGTATCCGCAATTATTCTACTTTATTTGAAACATTTCAAAATTAATCACATTTATCAATTTGAATTCATGTCGCAACATCTCGTATTCGCAAATTGTATACCATTGGTTTTGAAATTTTTCAATCAAACCATCACTGAATATGTGGGAATGAAAAATACCATACCATTACTGGATTTCCCCTCATGTGTGATTGGCGAGCAACCAGACCTTTCAGGTGAAAGTTTCGTTTATGGTGGTGATATCTCTGATAAACCATACTATTCCTGGCGCAATGTCTTCTCCTGCATTAATCTCTTACGTATACTCAACAAATTGATCAAGTGGAAGCATTCACGTGTAATGATGCTAGTCGTTTTTAAGTCGGCACCAATATTAAAGAAAACGCTTAAAGTACGTCATGCTATGATGCAGCTATATGTATTGAAATTGTTAAAAATGCAAACAAAATATTTGGGACGTCAGTGGCGTAAATCGAATATGAAAACGATGAGCGCAATTTATGCAAAAGTGCGACACCGTTTGAATGATGATTGGGCATTTGGTAATGATTTAGAATCGCGACCATGGGATTTCCAAGCTGAAGAATGTACACTGCGCGCATGTGTAGATCGTTTCAATTTACGGCGTTATCCAGAGGCCACACAAAAATGTGGTGCAGGTGGTAATAATGGCAATTCTGATAACTCATCTGGAAATATGGGTGGTGGTAATAATATGGGAGGCGGTAATGATGCGAATGGGTTTGGCGGTGGCGGTGGTACTGGTGGTGGTGGTAACGGACATGCACAGCTAAATGATTATGGCGTTGAAGGTGGTTTTCCAAGCGATGAGATACTGTCCCACTCCGATTTTGCATTTTTTGGGCATTCAGGTTGGTGGGATCGAAAAGTGGAATTGACCGATTACTTTAAGGAGAACTATTCCATATGGTTAGAGGAAGAGGTTTACAATAATCAAATTGATTGGGATGCCCTCTAAGCAGTGGCGAGTGGTTATGCGTTATTTTAGCGCCTAAACATTACATCAATAGAAATATAGGAATAAAGCCCAATTTTTAAATATACTTTTTAAAAGGACGAACAAGAAAAAAACTACGCAAAATTATGAGCGGCGCAACCAACAACTCCTTCAACCCCAGTACATGGCACAACATTGCTGCACTTGAAATTGAAATGTATTATGCTTAAATTTGCATATAAAAATTAGATGCTACATAAACTAATATACAATATTCATTATGACGTTAATACATTCATACATATATACTTCAACGAAAGCAACAAAAGTAAAAAGAAAAAACAAAAACGATTGTTTTCAGAATGTAGTTTCACTCTACTCCCCATGAAGGTAAACTTGGAGATACTTCATTTCTCAGTAGATTCCAAATATTTACATTAGTAATGGCATACATTGAAATCGAATACCACAGCATTGTAGTATATAGATTTACTTTCTAGAACGCATAAACAAAATTAAAAAAAAGAAAAAAATACTGCTTAATCCAAACAAAAATATCATAAATAAACAATTTTCCCATTTAGTGGATAAAGCATTCACTGGAAGAAACCCATTAAAATTGAAACAAAATGATATTATAATAAAGATTTGCAATTTAGAAAACGTTTTTAAGTGCTTTATTATTAGATAAGATTAAAATATACTCAAGGTCGGCATACCTGTTGTAAGATCTTTTAAAATGTACAAAAGCAATGACGTGCAATTTGATGGTTGATTTACAGATTATGATGCTTTTTACCTCTTATTTCCTTTCTTAAGGAGGGGTGGCATAAACATGCCGTTAATAAATAAAGAAAACAACATTCCCCAAAACTTGCGACTCCATTGAATTGTCGGAGAGTATTCTTGCGGTACCAAAACAACGTTTGAAAAATTGCAAACAAGCTTTCCTCTCGTATCCATTTTTTTATTTTAGTTCTTAATAAATAAATTAATGTATTTACAATGTGGGAGAATACAAAGTATGTATTATTAATCTTAAAAAGAAAATAGACTCAAATATGCTTTAAACCAATGGAGGGCAGTCTGCCTAAGACTGATGTAAACATTAACACAACTAAATCAACTGGGTATGTATATGTAACTTCCATTCGTATTTCTTACATAACAAAAGAAATATTAGCAATATTAAATAACTGTTTGCAAATGTTCAACATCTATTAAATAGTAATATTTTGAAAATATCTTATAGGTACTAACTCACTGATGCTCCATCGGACAGGTTTTCGGTACAGTGCCACTATTGTTGGGCGTCATTAAACGAATATCTCGTTTGCCAACAAACTGCTCGCTTTTCAAAATACCACCCCCATGACCAACTCCACTAACACCATTTACAAAACAACTCGGTATGCCTAGCAGCTTTTGTGGTGGCGGACATGCTACATCACAGCGTTCATCAAAATAACTTGCAATTTTTTGCAATACAAACGTCAACAAACGTTCTTTACTTAATTCACCATTTAGGATCATTATATCCTGACGATCACGAATTTCATTAAAATTCTTTTCATAATGAGGCCAAACGCACATTTCAAAATAACCAGTAACATCTGGTGGATCATAAGTACGTTTTTGACGACGTTCATAACATTTTTCATACGGTAAATGAAAATGAAATTTGAGATTACATAATGTTAGTAACTCTGGTTGATTGAAAATTGTGAAACCTTCAATTATAAGTAAATTGATTTTGTTATCACTTAATTGTGAAACAAGTTGTGAATTTACTCGCATTATATGTGCCATATTCGGAGGAGAAGTTGTATGTAGTTGTGAATGTTGTTGTTGATGATGATGATGTGACGATTGCTTGTGCGGTTGCTGATTCTGGTGCTGAGATCCAACAAGATGACGTCCTGTTAGTGTAGATTGTTGCTGAATTTTATTATACATATTTGGATGGTAAATTTGTTGTTGTGGTAGTACCGGTTGTGCATAATGCTCAAAGCTAGTTGACATTGATATTTCATTAATAAAGTCAATATTATCTAATGGATCATTAGACAAAAATCTTCCTCTCATAATCCATGTTATATCAGATAACATTTGTTTCATATCTAGCGAGCTCAGCAATTCAAAATTAATAGCATTTAATTTATCATTCCATTTGTGTCGTATATCATCAACTGGTAAAAAGTAGTCATCTTGCGATATTAACTGTACATCACCTAAAATGTAAGCCGTATTCCAAAGTTGTGATCCACGCAACTGTTGAAAGTAGTCGCGTAAGCGACGTGCCAGAGTTGTCTTCCCACCACAGGTAACACCTGAAACACCTATTACCAGCCAAGGAGGCATCTTCTTATTCAAGTGTACGGAATAAATAACTTTGAAAAACTAAAACCACAAATTGAAAATAACAATATGACTACAATTGGTATGTGTTTATGAGTAAGATAACCTTTTGAACTTTAAGCTCAGCTTGTGCTCAGTGATTCGTAAATTATTTTCTTTATTTCTTCAGGTATTTTTTTTTATTCCTTTGATAGTTTGATGGCCAAATGTTAGAGTTTTTAATTCGTTTTATGCTCCCAAATATGGTCCCAAATGTGATACAAAGTATAGATGGAAGTGCCACCCAAAAAAATTACACCAAACACGGCGGGAAACATGAATGCATATTCAAGTGGCGGAAATAACGAATGTATGATGTTACCTGCAGTTAAATGAGAAAATATGAAATGAATATAATAATAATAATTTATTAACATGAAAGATAGTCTGAATAGAATTTAATGGCGCCAGATTGGATCCACATTTGTCTAGCCAATGATATCTTGCTCACAAGCTACTATAACAAAAAACTAACTAACAAGCAATCAAAACAACCAGTGCCTTTTGCAATATTTTATAAAATGGAATAAACACTGAAAATTAACACCATTCGTTTCGTTTAAGGGCGTATTAGAATACATCAGATTTGTTTATTTAGCGGCTACATGTTTAGAAGAGCGATAGCTATGTACACAGGCCGCTCCCTAGATGGAAATTCGAAATATTGTAACAACAACGCTACGGTTTCCCCTATAGGAGTATACATTTCCCAGTGAGTAATACAGTTCTTGATAAATAAGAAGTATATGTTTGTCGATATATGAAAAATAATATATCTCTTGATCATTTTAGGGGACTACCATCATATCTGTAGAATAACCAAGTTGCACGCCAGTCCGCTTGTGTAATTTAGTTGACTCTTATGTCATGCATACCTATTTTAGAATACTAACTCGTAGGTGCCGGCCTACTATTCAATCCAGCTTTAATTAAATATATATATTTGCTTAGTATTTCTTATCTTTTGTGTGGCTAAATTAACTACTATAGATCTACAAAAAAACCTGCCTGGCAAAGCTGCTAAACAATAACTTCAATCAGCAAAAACGGCGATATGGATACCCAAGAGAAATATATATATATTTAGAGCACTACATTTAATTTACAATTGAGGCCAACTGTTAAAGTAAAACCGGCCAACGCCGCATGCCATATGGCATTTAACTGTTCTCGACTTCATTCCTAGCTTTACGGATTCTTTGTTGTAACGACTATAACCCTTCTCTGCAGTTATTTGTCGGGGATCTGTATACCCGACAACTGATGCTACTACATATTCCGGAAGTAACTGTGCATGAATGATTTTATATTTCTTAAGGATTCTCGGCGTGCTGGGTTATCAGCTATCCAATACAAGCTTTAGCTAAATATATTTGCTCAGTAGTTTTTATCTTTTGTGTGGTGAAATCAACTATAATTGGTATACAAAAGAACTGACTGGCACAGCTGCTAACCAATCAATTCATCTAGCTTCCCACACTTACCTTCGTCAATCAGCATAAACGGCAATATGGATACCCAAAAGAAATAGTACAAAAATAATGCGAGTGCAACGATGACAATAATTTTTCCAACCTGCGAGTTTGAAGCCATCAACACAAAATGGTTTTTAGCCGCTGCGTCACTACGTAATTTCTTTTTACCCTTAAAACCGGGGTTGGCGGGTGTTTGGAGGTGTTTTAGTTGGAGAATTTGCAAATAATCGCAAACACCTATGACATAAACACAGCTGCTACTCGTATTTGCAAGTCGTCAATTTTCAATTTTACAAAGTTGTCACACTATTTGTTAAGTAAATAAGTGTATTACTTTTTTTAATGCAAACTTTAAATAAATAACAAATATTTAAAGTTCATTTATGCAAGCCACATTTTACTTTTTCTATTAGCAATCTGTCATGGTCTCAAAACTAATTGGAAAAATGATAAACACAGAGTTGATTTTAGAATTAGAGTTGCAAAACTATCGATGGCACTATCGATAGTATCGATAGTTTATTTTTTGGAGACTATCGAAGACCATCGATAGTGTTTTTAAAACTATCGAAAACTATCGATGGTAATTTTATACTATCGGACATTACTATTTCAGATTGTGAATTCAGGGCAGCAGCTATTGGTAAGTTTTGCAATTCTTGTTTATTTATGTACGTAACAACGTTAAATTTTACATTTGCAGACTTACTAATTTGCGGTTCTTATTTTTTCTAAATGGATATGGACAGGGCTAATTTTAAAGGTATGTCTGTTGAATGTGTACCTATACATATAATATGTGTATGTATATTTCTTGGTAGGCAACGCATCAGGCAAAAGAACTTTCTACGATACAAATTTGAGAAGCCTGACTTTTTTTATTTTTGTAAATACTTACAGAAACGAGTATTGAGAAAAAGCGAACAAAGGCTACCTCAAATGTTTGACCATTTTAAGCGGAGCCCTGGCAAAAAGAACGCCAAATGTTTGTCTTGTAAAAAAAATTACAAAACGAGCGGAAACACAACGAACCTCACCGATCATCTCAAGCGTTCACATCCTTTGCTTATTCTGAATAAGAAAACTGCCAGCACTATACATGATTTTTTTTCGGACAAATCTCAATCGCCGTATGAAAGCAATTCTAGTTTAATGTACATATTAGGGCTCTTGTTCAGAATCGATTATCTGGCTAATCGACTATTCGAATAGTCGAAAGCAACTTTTGTTTTGGTTGAAAATCGAATAACAAGTAATCGACTTCATCATACAGCGCAATCGGTTAGCTGTCATTAATCGATTACTGATAGTTTTTTTTAATAAAATTTTTTTGTATTTTTTTTTAGTATTTTTGTTAGTATTTGAATGGGTGAGAACGATTTGTTATTACCGTTGGAACCTTCGAGGTCTTTTAACCCCCTCTTCGGTCACGAAATAGAAAGTCGGTAATGAGAGGTGAGTTTCTGTGACCAAAAACTGTTGTGTTACACAAATTCCATTGATCGTGAAAAAATAACTAATCAAATATTCGATTCTGTCAAGTAGTCGAATGCAAACAGCTAATCGATTATGGACGAATAATCGATTATGGACGAAAAATCGATTAGTCGGAAAGAAACGATTAGTCGATTAGTGGTAATCGATTATTTTGGTAAACGACTTTTGCTAATCGATTAGCCGACTAATCGATTAGTCGATTTTCAAGAGCTCTAGTACATATGTACATTTTTTTTTAAACTTTTCTAGTTTTCGTACATACTATTAGTTTGAAATTTGGATTTAAGGAACTTTAAGAAAAATAAAAAAGTCGAGGCTAGTCAAAGAAGCGCGTTTCTAATGTGTTGGGCACAGCGGGGGCATGTGCACTCTGTGTATACATAGACACGTACATAAATATACATGCTTTTTTTGTCAGTTGAGAAATTCTTTCCCAAACAATTTAAATACGATAGTACTATCGATAGTACCATCGATAGTTTATTTTTTTGGGGACTATCGAAGACCATCGATTGTGTTCTTAAAACTATCGAAAACTATCGATGGTGTCACTATCGATAGTTTTGCAACTCTATTTAGAATGTAGTTAAACGAATGGTTTGTGGAACGTATGTGACCTTTAGGGATAATTTGGCAATTATTTTTACCTATAACTTTTACAAAAAAAAATTTTATTTTCCGTTTTTTAACTCAGGCGAAAAAAGTACTAAAGTTTCGTAATACATTTTTTTATAAAGTAATTTATGACCCCATGTAACTGCAAAAATATTTCCAAAAATGGAGGGAGTGAGTCCTCTGCACTTTTCTGGACATTTCGGAACACCCAAAATGTGTGACTACGAGAGCCACATAAAAATGACAGAAAACTTTAAAATTTGGTAGCAAATATCTCTTTTAAGTAAAAAAAAAAAACAGCGAGAAGCAAATGGGTATTGTGTCCTTGAACTTTCTATAACCTCTTTTGAATTGAAATAATCTTTTATTTTTCAGTAAATGCTTTTTGCAAGACCAACTTGAAAGGAATTCGAGCTGATGTCTTGTGGACGCTAATAAACCCAACAACAATAAACCACTAGCCACGACGAGTCATTGGCATCGGTTTCTAACATCTTATATGAAATTCATTTTAAAATAAAACGTTACTCTGTATAATATTATAAAGTTTTGCTTTCGTTAATGTTGTTGCCGAGGGTACAAGGTGCGTTTCATACATACATATACATATCTACCTACATATGTACGTGTTTGTGTGAAGAGTTTGTTTGTGACGACAGCAAGGCATCACCGACGCACTAACGAAAAAGTCTACACACATATATACATAAATACAAACACAAACACCGGTCGGTAGCCACCAAATAAGATATGAAATTAGAGCATAACAACAAGATAAAACTATAAAATGATAAAAAGGAATACAAAAGAAACATTGATTCATAAAATTTTGGACGAGAATACATCTGTATAGGGTAGCAGCGCAAGCAGTCGGTTATATTCTAGCGATCGAAAATGAGCAAATCCTTTCAATTGATGTTGGGGAGAATATTGCGATATTGATACATATCATCAAAACGGCCCAAGTTCTGTCTCTCTGGCCTGACGACCAATTTGCTGTAGACAAACGTATCCGTTGACGTGTCATATTTAAAAACATGAGGGAACCACCAGCGAAAATAAAGCCAAACGAGAAATTCAAAGCAGACTAACTTTGGCTCACAATTGCTACATTGTACATACTAAGTAGACAATTGAGAAGTAAACTTGTCTCTCTAAATGCCCTATAAGTATACACACACATCGTTATACATAACTATTGATGGGTTCATCTGTTCTTCCTAGCTTCCTAGAAACATCGCACCATACTTAATGCTCATAAAATGTATTAAAACGTCTTATTCACAATGCAAATGCTTTTCATATCCGATTACAACTACGTTTACCCTATACTTCATTAGTTTTGGCAACTTTTAGCGAAACAATGATGCTAATAAGTAAGCGTGTGTGTGTTAATATGTATACAAACATACCAAAATGTTCGACTTTTTTTATTTAGAAATTCTGAATGAATTTTGGATGTGCGGATAATATTTAGCACGATCATTGGCTGTTGCTAGGCATTCACCAGCCAAAAGTTTCATGTCTAGACGCCGTTTACGTTATTCTACGAACTCGTTTCATATTAATTCATTATTATTATTACGCTAAGCTTGATTAATGGCTAGCGGTATGGCATGAAGGGTTGATTTAGAAGATCGAGAAATTGTCGAATACCGCCAAACAGGTAGCCAAAATTAGCTTTGAATTAGATGACTGACCGTGTTTTATTTCATTTTGGTTGCTGCGAACTCTGTTGATTATGCGAAAGAGGTCAATATATGTATGTACATATGTATGTATACGCAAATATCGGTGCATGAATGGATGTGTGCAAAATTTTCGATTTCACAATTCAAGTTAAGTCGGTACCTAGTAGGCATTTTTAACATTTTTCTACTTGAAGGGTTAATGTGCCCATAAAGCATTTGGCGTGTTTTTAAAATACGAACAAAGAGACATACATACATACATATGTACATAAAAACGTGTGTATGAAGGATAAGAGCTTTTTATAGCCAGTTGTGCTTAAGCTAGGATAACGGTTATTTCTAATGGTATCTAACACATCTGACAGCCGTAGCTCTGCCCAGGAAATTTATGTACCCACATATATCCCCTCTCACTGTTGCTTAACAGGCCGTTGGCTTTAGTAAAAGTCGACAAAAATCCACGCCCTGAAGTTTTGGTGGGTTCAAACAAATCGCTACATTCAGTAAGACTAGTACCAGATTCATAACCGATAAAGGACTGTCCATACCGATAGCACTTACCTGAATCTTCGGACAGCGCTTTCGCTGTTACTCTAACAAACGTGCTGCGCATATGGGTATACATTAAAATTTAATAGAAAGCAATAAAAAAATGCATGGCTACGCAGATCATTGACATGTGGAGTGAGTAAGACCTTTGTTGCTTATGTCCTTATTAGAATTTAGAGAATTTTTTTTTTTTTTTTGATAAATAAATTTTTGAACACTAATTGCCAATTCCACGAAATTTATGTATTTAGAAAACAGTAACATAACATCCATTAATAATACCTTGTTAGTGCTGAGAGTACAAAAAAAAGCGGCACGGAAATGCCTTTCATAAATTTGAAATTTACGCACAAACTTTTGATATGAAAAGTTCTTAAATAATAATAGAGTGCATGTTGGCCGTGAGGAATTTGACCGAAAAACTCCAGTTAAAAGTTGAACGACCACATCGAGTTTGAACTTTATAGAGAGGCAGTCAGTAATTTGTCTGCATCAGCAAAAAAAAAAAAAAAATATGCGTGAGTTGCTGGGGAACTTCGATTGTTGAACCTATTATATCAGTGATGGGCTGACTTCCTAAATGTACATACATATGTATGTATGTATGTTGCTTTGCAATCGGACAATACCATATACATATGTACATATTTCTAAAGGCAACCTAATTATCTTTGACAATGCGTTCCTAATGGCAGCTCTAGTGTATTAGATATGCAAATAAAATCAATCGGCACATCACCAAGCTTTCTGATGCAATTTAAAACAAATGGCGGCAGAATATATATGTACATATATAAATTGATAAATTCACATAAATTTCTATATTACAGTTACTCAATGTGGACATTTGATTTGATTTTACTGACCATACTTCAAATGGCGCATTAACCGCTTAACGGTATTGGCCCTCCCACAAAGCTCGAAAACTCCTTGAACTACAACAATAAATATAATATCGTCTCATAATCTGCTTTAAAATAACTTAGTGGCTTATCACATCAAATTGTTATTGTTTTTCTATTACGAAAAGCGTGCAAAATTAATTTTGAATAACAGTGAGGAATGCACAAAATTTTGGAATTTCATCGATTGTTGTTAAATTGAATCAAACGTGTGTTCAGTCATTTATTTATGCAAAGTGGAGCTGCAGCTAACTGTATTATAAGGCACGAAAGATAGTGCTTAAGCCTTAATGCAATTACATTAGACTGGACCAAATAAATTTTTTTTATTATATGACTTTTTTCTAATACAACTATTTAATTAAAAAATGCTGACATTTTTGTGAAGAAATACTAAATGATGACAATTTTACTATCCAGAAATTCATCATGGTCGTACATTTTTTTAAATTTTTAATTGTTCTACATGTATGTATGTATAATTTTAACATTTTTATAAGTTTTGTATAGCTGAAATGCAGATCAATAAACCGTTTGAACTCATTTGCGAGCGGCATTTTATTTTGTGTTATACAAATTCTTTTTTTTTTTATATTACATGGTATTATTTATGAAAATGGCAAAAATGCAGTAAAATCAACAAATCTCTGTATATCCAGATGTCTATCAATACTAGTCAAGTCTAGATTTTGTAAGATTAGTCTCAGGATAATCAAATTTTAAACATTTTTAGGTACCTATGGCAAGAATAAGCCTGAATTCAGCATTTACCGAACTTACTTACAGTATAAATAACATCGACAAAATTTGCTCAGTCTAATATTCAAATACCTTTAACAGTATAAATGCTAATAATATAAGCTAATACTACTAAAACCCGCTTTGTCACGATGAAAACAATAATCTAAATAACAAAAAATTCACTAAGAAATGCACCGCCGATCACGTAGAATTATTATAAAACAACAAAAATGGGGAAAAAATAAAGCACACATAAATTGCGAGTTTTTAAAAACAAATAAATTTTTTTGCTAATTTCTGAGAAATCAGTTTAATAATTATATATGTATATGACTAACAAACGACGACGTATTTTATAATGGCTGGACGCTTCCTTTTCCGCTTTTAATTTTCCCCATCTTCATCACGATTGACCACTATTTTTATATCTATCTCTTTGTACCAAGTTGGCATAAAAGTTTCAAAAATTGCTCATGAGTCGTATATCATCCTCGATCATAAAACCTGTTCTTCAAAATTGGTCAAGAAGTCCTACTTCGGTTTGGTCTAAAATCAAATTCCAAAAAAAGATTTCAGCTAAAATGAAACGTGACAGGGTCCCCTTACGATAAAAAATGAAGTTGGCTGGTGCTAAGACGAAATTTTTTATGTTTTGAAAGGTCACCCTGTGTCAACTATTTTGTTCACAAGCCATAGCATAGCTGCGACCTTAAGCAAAAAAAGCCAAACTCAAGTTTGGAGTAAGCGTTCTAACATGGCACAACCATAGACACAAACCATGATTTTAAATTGTTAGAATGTATTTTCAGTTGACTATGAAAGGCATGAAACGATGTTTATTTTGGAATCATGTTTAGGTAGATACAACTATTTTCTTTATAAAAAAGTCTACGTCACGAACTAGTTTGGATTAGCAATACTTCCAGCTAATACCTTGTTGTGGTTGAAAATCATCGTAACAGCAATGTTTGTTGAAACTATCGAGTGCTATCGTTGTTGTGACTCATCAAAATCAAATGTTTGCCATAACAAATTTCCGGCGACATTGAACCACATAGCACGTGCTAATTGCACGATAAAGTTGACAGTCGAAATTTATAGTGTTTTTAGATAACAACATTTACAAAATTTAAAATATTTGATAGCATAATGTTTCTATAAATATTCATTCATTCATTGGCGCTAGAGCGTCTACGAGATTGTTGGTGTTTCCAATATGGTGCGCATGCCGCTTCATTGTTTTTTTAACTGCTGCCATCAGAGAGGGTGATATCCTTTTTATTATGCACCACCGATGGACTCTGTTATTAATACTTCCTGGGTCAGAGCACCGACTTTCAGCCCCTGGATTTTAGTTCTTTAAACTATTTGAATATAATGATGGCAAAGGCTGTGTACGTGTTCTGTGACCATGAAATAATAGCTTGTAGAATGTCGCATCGCTTAGGAGAAGCAAGAACGCTGTGTAGATGCTACGGTGGAAGAGAGACGACTATTTAGAAAAAAAAAAAGAATATGGCGTCTGACTGGGATGAGTGTATGTACATAACCCTAAAATGTTGCTTTTTATTTTTATTAAGCGCCGTCTAATGTACGTATCCACTTTCATACTGTCCACACATACATATGTATGTATTTATTGATATCTTGATAACCTTTAGAGCCACCTGTTGTACGCTGTTCCACTGAGCGATATACAGATGACCGTAAAACGTGCGTTGTTATCATTATTTAAATTAATGAGTGACGCGCCGGCGTATCAAAATAAATTCGGAGAATACCGTTATATGTAATTGTCAAATTTTTTTGTTGCAATTTTATTATTGTTTATGTGTAGTATTTACGTCATTGGTTGGTTAAACAAATCAGAAATATATTTTTGTGCGTATGTATATTTTACACAGACGCTCCCATTTTTGTTCGATGGTAATTTGCCTGAACAACAAAACGATTAACCATTCGCTGCCGGTGAAAACAGTTTCATTTTGCACTTCTAAATAAGTTTTGTATGGAATTTTAAACTTCCTGAAGATAAAAATAAACTCTAAAGAGAAACCATGCTTTTAATGGTGCGTCGGCCACTTACAGCGTTAGGTTAACACTGCGCGCTGTCAATTTAGTTGTGTTACTGTACGCTTCAGAAATAACCCGAAGTAGTCAGAAGTTACTGGCCGTCAATCCCGTACTTTTTTTAACATTAATCTCTCGCTCTCAGCAAGCTTAAATTTTAAACAATTTTATTAGTTTGAGTCAGAGTATTTAGAAGAATGGAACTCCAACTGAAACCTGATCTCGAAACCCACCACGTGGATTCGCCCCTGTACAAAACAATCGGAAAGACTGGAAAGTGGAAAGAAATATTCACATATTTTGCGAGAATAAAATTATTGCATTTAGTACTTTGCATAGATCAATAACTGGCTCAAACCTGGTTTGCTTGCGGCGGCAAAGGCGAAAATATTCAATATACAGTTTTAATAACTTCTTTTATCTTTTTAAATTCTTAATCAATTAGCTAAATGGGTAATTAAAAATACACATTGTATCGTACACATCCTCGAGTGGCATGTACCGTGCGTAGGTCACTGAACTTGGTTTGTGGTCAACTGCATGATATAAGAAAGTGACGGGTTTGTGGAGGTCACTGCTGTTCCAAGAAATATATCAAAGCATCGGCATAAACATGAAGAATATTGCCGGTTGAATAATGGTGAACTTGGCCATCAGAGCCGTTGGCAAACCTTTGGAATTGCTTAGGAGTTATGCCATCTCGTCCCAGTCCCAACAATCACATTTTTGTATCACTTTTCATTTCTATTTAAACTTGGGCTTTCTTACTGGTTTACTTTGAATTTGTTATTGCATTAATTGTTATTGTTATGTTAAAATTAAAATTATGTTAATGAAAGCATTTAAATTTATTTAGTAAAAAGATCATTGCAAAAGCAGACGACGTGCGTTGGTTACCAAGTCAGCTTAGTCATACATACATACATACATACATAAGTGATTAGTTGCCTCGAATTTCACAACATAATAGCTACTATGTATCTATACTTAAGAGCATATCTGAATACTCATAGAAATTCCCTAGCAGTACGCAAAATGCCGTTGCTGTGATTGTTGAAGTAAGACCTCTCTTTCATTTCCAATTTAAAATCGAGCAAGCTTATGCAATAAATTGTCGCTCATGCGCTGTGGTGTCATCATCCAAAAAAATATGAAAAGTGTTAGGGAGCATTCCACGGTAGATGACACCACTATATATCACCTGCGCTGTTGTTTTGGTTGTTGTTGTACCTAACTTGAAGACTCTTTGCAATTTGTTCTGACCAGTGAAAACTTCTACGACGTTATCTCGCCGCTCCTTCTGTTAGCACGAAGAAGGTTGGTAATGGTGAAATCAATCGGAATCCCCGACTTTTTTCCAAAATATACAACTTTTTCTAGCCAACTCTACCACTAATTGACATATTCTTGCCCCAATGCAAAACACAAAAACTAATTTAGCAATGATTATCTTATCAGCCAGTCGTCGGCAATGATTTCTTTTTATTACCAGCTAATGGATAAGATTATTTTGTCAGCCAATCGGTTCTTTGATTGGTGACGTGCAAAAATTGGTTAGTCCGTATAATCTTGAGGCGCCAATCGCTAATCGTCTAGTCGTATCGCGAAATTTGTTAAGAGCTAGAACATACGAGTACGGTGTTTGGTTATTGATATCCAGGTGCCCAGAAAGAAGAGATTAGACAGCGATATATCACTTTCGTATACGATGGGCTTGCTGTTGATTCCAACTAGTCCATTCAGATAGTTAAATTTTAATTTGTGTAGGATACTTATAGGTAGAGAGTAAAGTTTTCCGACAGTAAATTTAGGGGTATGGGGATGTGTCCGAAAGTAGTGAATAAATAATCGATTACTTAAATAATCGATTTGTACTTCAATCGATTATTTTTTTATTATCGAATTTTTTGTTTGATTTTATTGCGGCAAATGGCGATTTATAATAATACATTTCAAAGTTAAAAAAAAAACCATGTTGTATTTCTTAGTTTTGAGTCCAAACTTTTTTTGTTTTACTTACTAAAATATTTATCTGTTGACCTCACTTTTCAATTAAGACAAATATTAAACAGAATGCTAAAAGTAGTCAGTTGTGATAATAAAAATTAATTTTCGTTTTGTTAGTCATAAATTTATATATTCTTACTAATATATCGAATATTGATTTTTCATATCAAAAATCGATTATTTTATTCAAAAATCGGTTTTTCAAAAGTCGATGATTTATCTCTAAGCAAAACAATCGATAAACTAGTTTAATAACTCTCCTCTTAGGACATAATCACCCAAAAGGGATCAGTTTAACCTACATAAAGATATCAAAACTGACTTAAGTCACGTGTTCCTTTTGCGACGTATCCCGAATTCCCCGAATTTAACTTACACCAATCACATTTTACGCAGCGTATTAACAAAATGAATCCATATTTTTGCAATTGTATGCGCAAACTGCTCTGTTGATAGTTTCCGACGCCCACAAATTGTTATTGTGTGCTATTAATATGACTTGCATTCTTTGGAAGACTCATACTTGTTTCATATTAAGTACTTTGTGCAGTAAACAAAAACAAATGTGTGCTTCTTAAGCGATCGAATTTTAACTCTCTCACCGTTATATGGCGCTAATTGCTCAATTAACGTTATTACACTCTTTTATTTCAAATTCTACTCAGCCGAAAACAATACGAAACACTCTCAATGACTGAAGTGGTGTTAAGTTGAACGCTATGCTGCTGAGGGAGGCGCTGCTGTGTTGTCGTTTACTGTGCACTGGTGTGTTTGTGTGAGTGTGTGTGTGTGGGATTGTGCTAACGCAACGCAAACGATCCTTTCTTTCAATACCTGTCGTCGGTCAATTCAGCGCGAATATATAAATGAATCAAATGAAATAATTGCTTTCATTTCTTACCGATATTTTAATTATGAAACATCAATGCTTAACGCGGCAAATTGACGTACCAAACAACGAACGTTAAATCAGTACGAAAACGAGCGGCGAAACGATTTTATAAAGTTTTAAATTCAGCATAACTAAGTGAAATGCGTTTTAGTGTTTGAAGAAGATTAGAAACCAAGGAATAAGACTGAGTTAAATTGTGAAAGAAACTAAAATTAAAAAAAAGAAAGAAGCTGAAATTTAAAAAACAATAAAAATTAAAAATAAAGAAATTTTACACTTTGAAAAAACAATTGAAACTGTGAAAAAGTGTTTGAAAACTAAATTTGTAAAAGCTAAACCAAAGTATTGGAAATTGTTAAGAAAATTGCAGAATATCTGTGAGTTATAAGAAAAAGTCGTGTATCCTAACAACAACAAAAAGAAAAAAATAAATAATATAAAGCATAATGCATTTACCGGTAAGTGAAATTAGTTAGGTAAATATATAAAAATCAAGTTGTGTGCCTTGGTCCCGCTGAAACTCAAGAACGGCTTGGTCGATTTCTATAATTTTTCTCTTTTTGCGCTCTGACTTAGCGATGTTTTTTAAAATATAATATATATTCAGATTGTCCTTAAATATGGTGCTAGGTGCGGATCCACGGGGGGTTCGAGTCCAAACCGCGGAAAGTCATAAATTTTATAAAAAAAAATTTTTAAGTTTTGAAATCCCTATTGAAAACCAATAATTTTTGTCTGTGTGTATGCCTCTTTGTTCGTGCATCACATAAAATCCAGTGTATAGAATTCGATTGAATTTTCACAGATTAATTGCTATATGTTCAACTTAAATTTTAAGGCTCATTTTTGAACTTTAAAATATTTATGTTACGTTGTATACACTGATGGCAACAAAAGTTGGCACAAAACTTTTTTTTTACATTGAATGAAATTGGAGCAGGCTGATTTTCTGAGCCGTTCACAAATAAAAAACATCAAAAAGTTTTAAAAAATGTCCTACCTAACAATTTGGTCACAGAATTTTTAACGAAGCCTTTTTTGGTATGAATATATGTAAAGTTTACTTGCAGTTAGGGTTGTAGTAAAAGTTCGTTTTGGTACTAGTTTAACTAATATTTAAACTTCAATAAGTTCGCAATATTTTCTCCATACAAAGAACTGAAACAAATTTGAGGCATACTTTTAGGCGTGCTGCTAACATTGCAACTGGATCATGACGCCATGTCATCCAACAGCGTCGACTTAGAACAAAAATGATAACAAAAATAAATAAAACAAAATTAAACTAAACTGCAATTAAATTAAAATAAATCATATCCACGACTGCTTGCGCTGTTCAATAAGCAAATATAAGATATGCTGCCTAAAATTATGCTACAACCAGCTATTGTAAAAATCTTCAGGTATGAAGCGTCTTAATTTATCATAAGCAGAAATATATGCTCTTGTGGCATTACAAATTTGAACAGAATCTGCGAACATTAAAAAAAATCACTTTTTCACTTCATACAAATACTACTTTTTTTGATAAGATTTAGCACATGAGTCAGCAAGAAAAGAGAAAAGCACCACAAACTGAACCCTAATTAATGTTATTATTGTTAATTTTTTATTTTATTTTTTATGTTTTTTGTGTGGCTTAAATAAAAATACGGAAGTTTGTATTCACGATCATCATTGTTACAATAACAACAACAACCAAACAAGCAAAATGTGGCGAAATGCATACAGAACAGCGAGAACAGAAGATCTTGTCTTAAGAGACATTTTGTAAATAAATTGAATGAAAAGTTATTTTTAACTGAAAGCAGCAAACAATTTACTAAGCCACAGCTGGACACAAATTGAAGGTCTCTTTCGTAAGGAGCGCAAATGTGGGCAGACAGTGGCGTAGCTTAAATTTCATGAATGGGAGGAGTTTATATAACTTTTTATTTTAGTATTCTTTCATTGAATCAGATGGAAATGCTCCAACCAAACAGAGTACTCCTATCATTTGGCGATTTTGGCAGAAGAGGAGTTGCATTAGCTATTTCTAACAAGCGATCACTGAGGTGCTCTTTTATCAAACGGCTGTGCCCAACACACTTTCAATTTGATTTGCGATTTTACTTCATATCTATACTGAGTTTTTCCAAAAGTCAAATAAAAAAATTGATGTTTCTTTCAGCACTAGTACTTACTCGTTTTCTATCAACACTGTTGCTCCGTTTATCGCTTAATCAGTTATCGGGTTCGTGTCTTAATTCTTTCGTTACTCAAGTGCAATTCAGCCCACGCTTGCGTATACGTAACAAAAAAAGCGAAAATGGACTATGAAAAATTAAATTGACTAACAGACAACTGACAATAGTCAAAAAAAAAAGAAATAAAAAAAAACAAAATCAAAAAAAAATCCCAAAAATATACCAAAAAAATAAGAAAAAAACCAAAAGTAATGAAAAATTAAATTATCCAAAAAAACCGAAAAGAAGAAAAAAAATAAAAAAAAATTGAAAATAAAAATAATCAAACAAAAAAATAAAAAATAATCAACAAAATCAAAAATGAACAAAAAATAATAAAAAATATACATATCAAAATATAGAAAAAAAATAATCAACAAAATCGAAAATAATAAAATAATGGTCCAAAAAATCTATCAAAAAAAATCAACAAAATAAATAAAAGAAAAATAATTTGAAAAAATAAGATAAAAATTGATTATTTTTAATAATCGTGATTTATCATGATTTTTTTTTATTATTTTTAGTTAATTGAAATTAATGGATTCAGGAAATCCGGTAGGTACTCCCTTCCGTTACTGACTGTCGTGTTAGCGATTTTCTATGACCAATGTAACCGTCTAGGTCATGTCAAGGAAATGTGAAGACAAAGACACTGCTTACGAAAGAAATGGACTAATATTCAATATTGAAAAAATATAGAAAAATTTTATTTGGGCCTGTCTAAAGTACACACAATTTTAAAAAATTGAAAGAAAAAAATTATAATTAAATTTATATAATACATGTTTTAGTTTATTTGTTATTTTATTTTACTAAATTAACAAAAATTTAATTTTCGTATACCCTCTTTGCAGCTAAGAATACTACTACTCACACTACTTACATGCGCCTGCGTGACGCATAGTAATGCTTATTGTTCGCTTGAAAAAATGAAAAAGTTTGCCATGGAAGCATGCGAACATTTATTTATGCAAGACGAGGGACGTGCGAGACGCTCATTATCCAAAGAAAATGAATACAATAACATACATCACAATGAATGTAAGTCAATAAACAACAAATATCAAGCTACATATGTATATATGTATGTATATTAAATGAATGTAGTAAAATCATGCTTACGATATGTTCTTGAACATTAACATATTTATAAATATACTACATAAGCGCCTATTTATAGTTTAGTAAGCGTTCATTGATATTCACGCAAAAAATAAAATAAAATAAAGAAAATTGTATGTAGGAGGAAATGCCGCAAAGCATTGCTTGCTTACAAATTTGGCACGCGCTAATTTATTGACAACTGAAATAGTACCGAAGGTGTAAAGCGCACGCACGTTAATGAGTTGTTTTCGTTATGCGAATAAGTAGTGAATTCTATATATTTTAATGTATGCACTTTATTAACTGTTTATTTGCTTTAATTGGTAAGGAAGACTAAGTGTGGTTGAAGCGGAAATTATATACCCCTATGTTGATTTACCTGTGACAATTTTAAGAATTTTTGTCAGTTTGTCTTTGTGTTTGTATGCGCATCACACCAAATTGGCTGCATCGAATTGAATGCAATTTTCACCCAAGTATTTTTAGATCGATAATTTAGGATTTTATAGCAAGTCAGTGCATCATACAGTGCTGTAAATTAAAATAAGCTCATTTATAATGCATAGCCCCATAAAATCGCTAAGACTATAATTATTGCATAGGCACTACCACGCCTATTTCTAAAAAAAACAATTGCATCCTTGAATTGGAACAGCTCAGAGTAAAAAAATTGCTAGATCGATTGTTTAGTTGTGCATATGTATGTATATATTTTCTCCAACAAAATATGCAGTACCATGGTCAAAAAGGGTCGGATCCAAGGGGAGATTCAGGACCAAATCTCCATTTGGAATCCAAAAAGTCATATTCTTTAGGAGCGGTGGATTTAAGCTGACCTTGGAATTAAAAGAAATTGGAGGCCCCCTTTACAAAATACTGGATCCGCCACTGGAAAATAATGGAGTTAAAAATATTATTATTGATATGGTGTATCAGTAAAATATCGTTACACAGCACGAAACATGTAAGATATTGTTTTTTTTTTTTTTTGGTTTACCTTTTTTACAAAATTACTTACAAAAAGTGGTCGTGGTCTATTACCGATTTTTCGTGTTCCAGTCCCAACTTAGCTAATAGATAAATATCACTGTTTGTTAAGTTTACTTTTGATAACTTTAACGACTTTTATAACTTTTATACTTCTACTAAAATATATGTAGAGGGAGGACTTGAACTCGAAAACCGCCCTTTGGATCCGCCTCTGGTTTTGCAGGCATATTAAGTACAAGCCACAGCTAGATACATATGCATATACAAACTCCATGTGATCTCAATCGATTTACAATTCTTACATGCATATGCGTAAATTGTTTACACGACTGACATGAAAAAGGCCACTCAGTCAGTCAACTTTGAGTTTTGCAGTTTAAGTTTCACATTTTCTGCCTACTAAATGCAAAGTAAATAAATTCTACATACAAAAAAAAAGAACCTTCAAATTGAATAAAAGCGCGTAGTTTATGACCGGAAATGCGCATTTTTTATAGCTCAACCCCCGCTCCGCTTGTTTAGCTCAAACAATAAAATAGGTGGAATAATTTAAGATATATGTATGTATGACAGCAAATATTGAGAGTAGAGAATACTAACCAAAGAAAACTCGTATAAAAGGGAAGTTATTTAGATATCCGTAGTGATTCAGCTTGATATGGTACAGATGCAATTAAGCAAATTGTCAGTGAGAGGTAATTAACCGAAGTTTAGCCAACATCCCAAAAATACGTTTTGTGCCACACCCAGGTATTTGCATACAATTGTACATATGTATAAATGCATATAATGTGTCATATGTAAATATTTATATTCAGTTAATCGTATCGCTTAAATTTATACCGTTTCAACAAACACCATTTAACAAGCTTAATTGGCTGCAATTTAACTCGTTTTCCGCCATGTTTACTGGCATCATTCGTGTTTTAATATTCCTAAGTCGATTTGTCACGAGTTTATTTTAGTCGCGAATAGCTCGACTTTTTGCACGATCGTTGCTTTGAAATCGAGAAAGGAATTATTTTTGAATTGGTATTTTTTAATAGTTTTACTCACTTTCGTTATTAAAATTATCTCTCGTACAAACTTTTCATTAAATTCATTTCTCTCTTCTCTCCTTCACACAGATCTCAAATACAATGACAAACGCCATTTTGTCAGTCGCAGTTTATATCCACGTGGTGGTTATTTGAAAGTGGGTCAGGAACATTTTGAAATTCTCAGTCATATGGATGTGGTGCCACGTTATAAACCAAAAAAGTTGCATCACGACAAAAAAGTGCGTTACAAGCGCGAACATGCACTCAGCTATAATAATATACCCTATTGCTGTTATAATAAATGTGAAGAAGATTTCTTTTGTTAAATGTTGGCGAAATAAAAGTAACTTAGCTATTTAGTATTTACGCCATGTAACCAGCCGTCCAGCGAGTTGCAATTATTGCCTACCCAGCCATTCAATATTTCAGCCAATATTTATGTATGTAATTAATTTATTATATATTTAGCATATTTTTGTACTTAAATGTATGTATATATGTAAAATTTATTATTTAAAATTTTTATACTTAGTTGTAATTAAAAAAAAAATTAGTGGAATTTTGTTTAATTCTCCTACTAGCGTTTTTCAGCGCGCAATACACCATGTGTACCTTACTATATAATATACTATTTATTTATTTTATTATTAATAGGCTACATATGTATCATAAATAACTACATACATACTTGCATAAGTAAATATATTTTTTAGCAATACATAACTATATGTTGACAAACATAAATTTAAAATTAATTTAGCTTTAAGTATTTATTTAAAAAAATTCATATTAAGCTCTGCATTCCTAAAAAAAACATTCATAAATGTGTACCAGACCTGTTAAATAATAATTACCGGCTTTTCTGAGAATTCATTTAATGATTATTTTCCAATTGATTAAAAAACAATCATAAAAAACAATGATTTTTCACGATTATTAAAAATAATAAAAAAATATTTAAAATTCACGATTATTAAAAATAATAAAAAAATATATTTAAAATTTTTTTTGGATATATTTTTTTGATAAAAAATTGAAGGGCTCAGAGCCAAAAGGATCTAAGTGACTCCGAAATTGATTTGAGATATTCAAGTTTAAAGTTTACTGCCTTTGGAAAATTCTATGTAAAATCTGGGTAGGGCATTTATAGTATGGGAAATAGATGGCACTACAATGTCCGAAATGACTCGGATCTCTTTGCCAACAAATAAACACCATATTTAACTATACAAATGTGGGTATAACTCAATTTCAAAAAAAATGTCACTTAGATCCTTTTGGTTCTGAGCCCTTCAATTATGACTTTTCACTATTATTAGAAATACAAAAAAATGTTTAAAATTTATTTTGGATACTGCAATAATATTTTTAATTTTTTATTTTTTTGCATAAGAAAATGAAAATAATTTCAATCCTTAATATCGCCGCTAGGATAACATATCATTTAAGATGTTGAAGCAAGTCAATGACAATAACTATACTATGGTGCATACTTTATAAATATTTGAACTTACATACACACACACATATTCATTTAAAAAGCCTCGTCATTTCCATTTGTCAGTATTAGCAGTTAGTACTGCGATGTCATCGAATAAAACTAATGTATATAGAAGTAATATTGTGTTTTAATTTTATAAATCCAAGGAGATATTCAGCAAATGCATAGTTTTAGGCTGCATCAAGTAGAATACGTAGTACACTCACGTGCAAAAAATAAGCCTACAATTCAATACAGCAGCTATGCATACCAGAGTTTGAAGTATTCGTTCAATCGTTTTAACGAGTTTTTCGAATATGACTGCAATCGACTGCTACGATTTTCAACATCACAGCGCCCACTTTAGGTTGTTCGAGTAATCGTACCTCTTCTTCTACGATTTATCAAACCTTTTTCTACCACGCCTACTTTTCCGTAAAAGTTATCCGTAAAGTAGGTAGAAACACCGAACTGCCCATATCTCAATGACTAATACAGATGGAATGATATATGTAATTTTGCAGTTACACCAATTTTCTTATTCTTTATACACATTTTTGAGAATTTAGTAAAGTGGGCGTGGCACGACCCAGTTATGACCCAAGCCTTCTTAAAATTCGACTGTTGATAACTTCAGAACCGTTTTCGATAGAATGACGACACTTGATACAACATGTAGGGCACGCCCATGGAAAATAAGCAAAATCGGTGGATGACCTTGCCCACATTTGTATTCAAGTTTTCTTACATTGAGCTGATGAGCTTTTTTCACTTTGGAAAATAGGATTTAATTTAGATAAAGGTCAACTCTATTGAATTTTTTTTTTTTTTCAAACTATTACATTCAGAAAATAAGTATAAGTAATAAGAAAGAGCCTGAGTACTCTCGGGTGGCATCCACAGAAGCATACTTTTCTCTATAATACTTACTTCAGATCAGCCGTCACATTAGTTTTGATAAGAAACTGAAAAAAACTCAGCAGAAAATTGCGCAGCGCAACTTTTGCAACAACAATTAGTGTAAACAAATTCTAATTTAAAATGCATATTCATACATAAATATGAAAATATTTACATGTTTTATCGCGAATTTTATGATGACGCAGTGGGGTATTTTTTTTTTATCAAATGGTTGAAAAATGGTTGGGATCTTTAAACAATTTCTTAAAAATAGCGTTTTATTCAGAAGAAATGGAAATTATATTTAAGTGTTAATGACTTGAGCTATCAAGCAATGAATGCCATAAAAAAGTGTATTTGGATCTCACAACATTTACTTATAAATACCTGTATGCATTAGGGTGGAGCGATTTATGCTAAAGAAATTTTTGGCAAGTAGATTTGTTTTTGTTCAGATACAAATTTCCACTACTAAATTCCACATTACTGCCGTGTCTCGTTAAATCGGCTCGCATGGCAAATTGGCGTGCGTGGGAGTGCTGTCGCAGACGCTGTTTCATTCAATTTGGCTCTTCTTAGTGCACATGTGCGACAAACATGTTTCCTTAGAGATTATGACTAAGCGGTTTTGGCAGATGCTGATATCTGCACCAACAAACAAAATAAAATCACATATTTATATCAACTTGGGCCAAATGTGTATGTACATTAGGGTAATCGAAAAAAAATTAAATTAAACTACAATTGTTTTTTTTATTATTTAAAATTTTTTTTTTTAAATTATATTTTTCATTATTTGATAATCGTAAAAAATTATGATTTCTCGCACCAACCGTTGGGAGAGAAAGAAAGAGAGAGAGAGCCAACCAAGTAGGAGCGCTCGAGCTAAGCTGCGAAAAGGAATTCCTTTAACAGCACACTTACAGGTTTTGTTGTCTAAGTTTTAAGGAGAGCGAGTAGTTTATTAAATTATTTTTTTTTATATGATTTAATTAAATTTTTTGGCCCAGACCTAGGCGACCGTTTTGAGCAAAAGTCTATTTAAATTATTTGTCTTTTAGAGAAACGGTGGAAATGATTGCAACTATACTTCTATGTATTGACTGGGCATCTAAGGTAATAAGCGCTGGATTGGCTTCCTCATTTTCGCTGTGAAAAACCACGAATTGGGATTATAAAACAAAAACTATATATTCGCTGGTTGCGAATTACAAAATTGCAAATCAAATGAAATTATCGAAGGAGATGATTATGCCGCTTAAACAGCTGATTTTTATTGGTTTTTGTATTTGGTCTTGAAAAACATAAAATACAGGTAGTCTAGGTTATCTGAGGGAGTGTTTCGAGATCCCTTTCTGGTTGGCTGTGTACAACTTGTACTACAATGATTGTAACTATACTTCGCCCTTCATGAGTAACAAATAATTATTATGCTGCCATTTCTTTGCAACCAGTCTAATGTACATGCATACATACGTACATATATTTGGGGGATTTCTCGACTAAAAATAATTGTTCCCTTATTCATCGCGTCAATTGAGAGCTACGCGAGTGAGTTTCTTTTGCGCTATGTCCAATTGTTTGCTTACAATGATGCTGAGCAAATTATCATACGAATATTTGCAATTTGAGTACAACAAATATTTACTCTTCTCCTTATTTAATTTTGTTTTTTTTTAATTTCACAATTATTTTCACGTACATATTTTTTACCACAGCAGCCTACTTTACAATTATACTCAGCACATCGTTGAGATAGGGCGCGAATGCTCTTTTTGTCCATCTCATGTCTGATGATCAGCACCGAGCCAGTCTACATGGTTGTGTTTGGCTTACATATGTAGACGCTGGTTGGTGGCACTTGAGTGGTGAGCATCATTGTGGAAAATCAGTTTATTGTGAGACACGGAGTCGGTTGCACAAGTTAGCCGGTGCAAAATTGTGTGATTGTTTGTAAGGAAAATAAAATAAACAAAAGAAAAAAAATTAAATAAAATTTTGCAGCGATTATAATAAAAATTTAAATACAAAGGTTATTAAAAGCAAATTAACTAATACTTAATCGAAGTGCACTTTAAAACAGTAAAAAAAAAAAAAAAATTAAAAAAAAAATCGAATACAATTGCAATAGTGAAAAAGTACAAATTTCAACAAAATAAAATATTCAAAAAATTGCATATTTAAGTGCATAAATACACGTACGCCAAACAAAAAAAAAATAAAAATAAAAATGGCAACAACACACCCAACAAGTGGATTAATAAGCAGCAACTCCAGCTCTAAGGGAGAGGTAATTGAATTCATTTGATTTCCATTATGCTTTTTTAGTTGTCAGCTATGACTAATGCCATTGTGTTTTGCGCAGTCAATCGGTGATTTTTGAATTATTTAACAACTGCAAGAATACAATGAAAAAGTATATAGACTCCTATCATATGTGAAGAGCTGTCTTAATCTAGTGGAAATAAAGCAACATCAAAAGTTGTGGGTTCGGGTACATCAAAGTGCTGAATATAGATGATAATGGTTGAGCCATTGGTCCGTCTTTCCGTCCGTCCTCGTGCAAGCTGGCTTACTTTTGAAAGTATTCTAAGTTGGATGATAGATATACAGATAAATTTTGGAGGATTTCACTGCCACCAAAGTTCTATTATGCCCACATCTCAGTCACAACACCTCTTCCAAGCCGACTTCCTCCATAATACTCTATCGAAAATGATGTGACTGAGAAAAATTACTTATTCTACATTGAATTATTGCAATTAACAACTATTTAATTCTAAAACATGCAATATGTGTTTTTATAATTTTCTTTGCTTTTTTAATTATTCTTACACTTAATTAATTCAAACATGTTGGGAATTCACTGCAATTGAGTAATCTTGATCTATCTCAACTCAGAGCATCCGATGGCGGTTGCACATTTGGGGTTGAGATACTAGGAAATAATAATGATAGTAATAAATTTAATATTTATTGTGCCAGAAAAAAATTATTTATCAACAACTAAAGTCAAATATTAAATTGATCTTTGAAATCTAGTATATGTGCATTAGGGTATACGCTAATCTCGCGAACTTTGAGTTATAACCAGACCTGTGAAACAATGTTGCTAATGGAATCAATCAAACCGGATTGGTTATTTTAGTGAGAATCTATTTAATGATTGATTACGATTACTTTGAATTTGTAATGATTATCTTCCAATTAAATAATGAATAATCAAAAACTATTTTTTATTATTTCTTTTCTTACCTTTGATTATTTTTAATGTTTTTGTTTTTGATTATTTTAAAATTTTTTTTTTATTCTTGATTTATTATTTTCGTGTTTTTATTATTTTTTTTAATAATTTTTGATTATTTTTAATTTTTTTTCCGCAAAGGAGCATAAGACTAATGCCAGTTCTGATCACTTCGTATGACGTGAACTGCTCAAATATATTTTTAGCATGTGCTAAAGAGAGGCCAATTGTACCCGTTTAGACCCAAACAGGTACCAAGGGACTAATCCGCTTTCTAACCAAACGGGTACATTTACCTAAAGGGATTAATCGCTGTTCGCTCTCTTTAAAGATTAGTAACACGATATCTTGCAGAGATAATTTCTAAGAATTATTGGGCTTTTACTCATAGCAGTGAGTTAAAAAAACAAAAAAAAAACAGGAATAACAAAAATTTACTACGAGGATTGATTGATTTTTTTTTTTTATCGAGAGGTTATAAAAGTTAAATGATCATTAATTTTCTTCTTTTGGACTTTGAAATAGTGCCCCTCCTTTATAGTCCAAGATGCTCTAGAAGATTTAATAAAATATTAAAATGCATATTTTTGTTTCACTCTAGGACTTTATTGATTTGGGCGATGATCGTACAGAGCGCGATCGTATGGCTCAAGAGAGCTTCATGGACTCAGAACGTAATGAACTGGACGGCGTAATACATGTGCCAGGTAAACAATGGTAGACTTAAAACATAAAGAAAACAATTTTTTTTTTAATTTTTTTGCTCCTTTTTCTAACATCAACAGAGGAAATGGATGCAATGGAAGAGCTTGCTACTGTGGATGTAAATGCTTATGCGCACAAGAAAACGCTGGCGCAGGGTATGATGGACTTGGCATTACTTACAGCGAATGCCAATCAATTGCGTTATGTATTGGAGACTTACAATAGACATCCATATTATTATCCAAGTTTAATTTTTCTTATACTCAGTATTGGCTTTCAAGTAAGTTTGAAAATTTTCTTTACTTTTTATAGACAAATTAATCCGTTTTTTAATATTCTCAGATTGCTGTTGGCGTTGGTTTGATTTTAACCAGTCGTTACAATATCGAAGACAAAAAGGAGGTTTGTCATGCTGAGAAAGTCAGTAATTATACGATTTGTGGTATTTTTATAATAACCGTGATCAATGTGTTCATATCGGCATTTGGAGTGGCGGATGCGCCGGGCGTAAAGTAAAATGGTGGAATGGAAATGATTTGGTGCTTTTGTAAACAATTTTTTTTTTATAAGCACTTTTTAGCTACTTGTAGTAATGACATACTCATATGTTAAATGTAGAGATGTGCTTTTAATGAAATAAGCAGTATCGATTAATCCAAATGATGAATTGCCCGATTAATCACATTTTGATAAATTATAATCTCGGAACTTTGATTCTTCAGAAAACTGAGTAAACACAAAATGTATATGATTAGGAGTTTGAGGATTTTATGACCAATCAACAGCTTTCTTTTATCAGAAAATCAGTAAAATTATTCATTGAGATTTTGTGTAATCAAATCATCGCACACTAAAGTAAATATATTAAGAAATTGTTAAAAAAATATTTGTAAGTTTTAGAAACTAAGTTAACGATAAGTGATTGCTTTTTTTCTGCGAAAGAGCAAATAAAAGAGTATCGAATATTTTAATTTAAGATATTTACACATATATGCAAATGACATATATTTTTTATACGAAGATGTCAAATATTATTAAAATTCTATCAAATATAATAAAAAAAGTTTATGTATATAGCAGCAAAATAAAAATGGCTCTATACTTCAAAATAGACCTAAAGTAATGTATCTCAGCAGAAATCATTCAATTTCATTTTATAGGCTTCCAGTGATACGCGTACAAACATGCACACAAACAGACTGGCAGAATTTGAAAGAATTTACGTTTTTGTTTCTGTTGAACTAATTAAGCCGCAGTATTTGTTATGTCTTGTTCATGCTGAAGTGAAAATTGTATTTTCGGACATTGGTTTCGAAAAAGCGTTAATGGGGCGCATTTAGCAAATGTACATTAAGCAATTTCGAATCATATGTTTTTTGTTTGCAAACATTTTTTTGAGGTTAAACCAACGTGTGCAAAAATGTGCATATTTTTAATATAAATTGTTTTCAATCTAACAAAAAAAGTATATATTACCACTCTTAATCGAATATTACAGGGTTGCTCCATACATTTTTAATGGGTAAAAATTTGTGAATTGAGAGGCCAGAAATTTTTGAAGGCTCGCATTGATTAAACAAATATACGAATTTCTCATTTTTTCGAAATATTTTTCTATAATTTAGAAAATAGTTCGAATTTTAGAAAATGGAGAAATATGAATTTTTCGAAGTTCCAAATTTTTTGTTTAATTTCTCGTGACTGATCACTCCGATTTCCATAATTTTTGAAAGCTTTATACATTCACATATCCTTCAAACTGCATTACTTATTTTCACGACCAACAATCTAATGGCGACAAAATTGACATAAACTCGAATTTCGAAAAGTATTTTTTGTTGTTGTTGAGAACTATACAAGTTTCAGAAAGAAAGTCGAACCTCGAAAAAAAAATGACCCACTTTACAAATTTTTACCCAATACAATTACGATTGCGATAACCAAAAAAATTAATTTCTTTTAAAAGACCAACTCTAAAGCGAAAATAAAGTCACATTTTAGTGGCAAAGTTTTTTTGGTAAATGCGGAATTAAATGCTGAATTTTGGGTTGAATGCTAAAATTCGTGGAATATACTCAGCAGGAACAGTGTGTTTCAATTTCAATAAATGTATAAAAATATGTTGCATCAACTTTTAAGGCCACCGCTGTGAACAGCTGGAATAAAATGATATCGCGCTGTTCTAAACTCTGAATTGGATATCTGTGAATGCCTTTTTGAAAATTGCATATACTAATTCTGAACAGCGAATTTTGAGTGATTCGCGAACAAACAAGCAGACGTACAAGAAAAATTTGTAAAAACTGTTGTTTCGGCTGCTGTTAGTTACATACAACCATGTGCTGTTCGAGTTATTTCCTCCAGCAACAACTCACACCACAGGAGGTCACCCTCTTTGATGCCTGCTTTTGGTTTGAATGACTAGGAGGGATCGTCGCTGATCATAACAGGCACCCTAATATACATACATACATACATACTTACCAAAATTGTTTCCAAAACAAAAAACCCTCTCACTTTATACATAGTTTATTAACCATTTCTTTATTTCTATGAATATTCTTTGCTTTAAAGTTTTACAAAAAGAAATCGATCAGCATATAAACTGATAGCTTTGTCCATATGTATCATGTATGTGTGTGTATGTATATTAATGAATCTAGTATTTGTCACTAAAATATATAACTAACAACTAATATCACAAGTATTGAATTGATTTCGTGAATGCCAATGAAGTGAAATTTGTGCGAGACTCCAACGTTATTGGAGTAATCTAGTAATGCTTTGTTATTGTTATTGTTTATTATTTTTTTGTTATTGTTTTTGTTGTTGTTGCTTACTATTGTACATTTAACGCATTCAATAGAATCCAAATATTTATTTATTGCTTATCTAATATTTCGAAGTCACACACCAACGAAAAGTGATCCGATGGATATTGGAAACTGGGTGTACGATTCTTGCCAACTTCATCATCTTGCGGAAACTCTAAGCAATTTCGAATCTGAAATCGAAGAAGAAAAGAAAAAGTTAGTAACTAGTTTAACTTTGGATTTTATAAAATTTAATTCGATTTGTTCGGGGTCGTACTCGTTTAAGTAACAATATTTCGATTCGAATTCGAGTTTGTATCGTATTTTAACCTCGTACTCTTCATTTTGTTGTTGTGTTGTTTTGATGTAAAAATACCATCAAAAAATTTAGTATAGTTATTTTTGGCTAAGCTGTTCTATCCCTGACGTCTATCGAAGCTTCCCAACCACTCGAATATCATGCTTTCACATTTCGTTTCTTTCCATTTGTGTACCTATTCCTAAAACCAATACATACCTTAAATTGATCCGGTGAATAGAACACATAGTCTATGGTATGACACTCTTCGCCATCTTCCCGTATCTTCCATGTAGTATAAGGAGGTTCACGCTGTATTGATTTCAACACATTGCTATTGGGCACATTCTCTATCGCATCTGTCTCTCTCGTCACAACATCCGCATTAACTAACTCAGTACGCTCCTGTTTCGGAACATCAACGCTGTCATTGTTACATTCATCACGTTCGGCTTTGATATCTGCATAAGCACTAGATAATTTCAAAACTTCACCACTCAACACTGTACCATAGACTGGTTCTGTGGGCTCAGCATTGAAATCACCACAAATCAAAATTGGATTTTGACCAGCGAATTGTTTAACAAAACGTAACAAATCACGTCCTTGTTCATTACGCAATTTTGAGAGTAATGCACCGTGACGCGCTTTAAGATGCGTCGTACATACTACGAACTCTTTGCCTGTAGCCTTCACTGCCAAATTAGCCACAATGGCGACTTGATTGCTTTGTACGCGCCATACCTCCAAAATGCGTGTATCGAAACATTTGAGTTCGAGTTTGTCACGTTTATAAAAGATGGCGCATCCATCGGGACCGTTATTCTCTTCAATATACAAACATGGTGAATCGGGTTTCGGAAAGAATATGCCTTCATAGTTTTGTGTGCCCAAAATAGTTTGTAGAAATTTGAAATGATCAACTTCCTGTGAAATGAAAAGTGGAATGTTATTTAGTCGGCGGTATTAGACAGCTAATCGATTGACACTAACTATTTCTCATTAATAAAGACTGCCAGTCATCAGCTTGAATTCACTAACTTACCTGTAAACAAATCACATCTGGATTATTTTGTAGAATCTCTTGTATGATAAGAAATTTTCGATTTTCCCAAGTTAAAGCCTCCTCTGGACAACGCACAAAACCATCGTTATTTTGTCCAAGCGCTTAAGAAAGTTGAAACAAAAAAATAGAAAGAACAAAAACAATAATAAATAAATAAATGTAAATAAATGCTAAAAAAAAAATTTAATACAATACAAATTACAAAAACAAACTAGGCTACATAGCCACATTTGACGTTGGCGGAAAATTTGAATATCCTGCTGGGTACTTACTTTGCGATAAAATATTCCACTGTAAAACGCGTATGTGATTGGGTAATGACGAGGCCACGCTGTAGTCTGTAATGAATCGATTCAGAAAATGTAGAAAGCGAAGGTGATTATTATCAACATCATTACCAGTGAATTCAAAAGAATAACAATAGCCGTTGAGATATTGGAATTTTTTAAAATGCGAATTTATTTGAAATTGTTTTATTTTCTTTTATTTTTTGTTTTTGCAACAAATGTTGCATATTTTATACAGAATTTTAAGTTGTTGCATTATTCATAAAGTAAACATGTTTTGTATATTTTTTTCGAGATATTTTGCTAAGATGCAAATGCAAGTATGTATGTACATACATTAGAAATTATCACGGTATATCAAAAAAATCAAAGGTGAAATGTCCACTCCCCCAAACCAGACCCGTTACATAATGATTATCGGTTTAATTGATAATTTTCCTGAGAATCCATTTGATGCTTGATTACGATTACTTTCAACTATTAATGAATATTTATTTTCCAATTAATTAAAAAATAATAAAAAAAAATTGATGATTTTTCAAGATTATTAGAAATAATCCAATAAAAAATTAAATATATTCAAAAGTAAAAGTTTATTTTTTTTGACAATTTTTTAATTTAAAAACATTTTTTTTACAGTTTTTAATTTTTTTAACAGTCGTAAAAAGTCATAATTTTTTATTTTTTATTTATTTTTTTTATCGTAATCAATTTATAATTGCCTTTACCTTCTGAGTAATGGCATATAAACAAAAAACAAATTTCAAAATTTCCATACCTCTAGCAACTGTATTCAGCTTTAATGAACGCATTCCATCAGTCACATCATTAGCTAGAGATGGCTTTACAAAATATCTAGTGAGCAGCTGTGGTTGATGTACGCCTCTCAAATGTTTGACATGCTGTAATAATTCGGTGGTGCTCAAACCTTTCGGTATTTCCAAGCTGTCATCCTGTGAATCAATATTGTTGATCTTTGGTGCCGAATTGAATGACCCCATCCTAAAAAGTGAAAAGATTTCATATCTATTAGCATTTACATTAATTAGGGGTGATTATTAAATAGAACTTGAGTGGAAAAATAAATATTTATTAATTTTATCTTCATTCTCCATTACTATTTATTTTGCTTTGCATAAGTATAAAGTCAAATGTTCCTAAACCAAAAGGTCGATTATATGTAATCGTCGTCAGATACGGCTGCAATTTATTGCATTGAGAAATGTTCGCAGCAGAATTAAATATAAATTAGCTACTTATTTATTACTTTTTACATTAAATAAGGGAAAATGAATAAAATTAACAAGTTCCGTTCCTAAAGAAAATCATGATCCATAAACATTGTTGCTGTGAAAAAAATGTCCTTTGGCTTTGAGGCGGTATACTATTGGGTACCCTATTTCGCTCATGGAAACCCCCCGTTTAAGATTGCCCCTACAAGTTGGAGTATACTTTCAGACCATGTCAAAATGTTTCGAGTTTATTAGTCATTAACCAAGCTAATTATTAAGTAAGCCAAATTTAAGCTTTTTTATTTAACATTCCATTTATGCGAACTTGAGCGTAAGCTAACGAACCAAATTTTGAGAGATTTACGAGTACTTACAGTGCCTTCCGCATATATAACGCCACCATAAATAAGCTATGATTATGCCTTAGGCTTACAAAGATCATAATTTCGCTATAAAGATAATTTATTATAAATCATATAACATAAGAAATACTACTAATCAAACGAAAAAACAGGAAAACATTTATGATTTAGAAAACGATTATGTACTAAAGTTTTGCAATGTGGAAAACAAAAGTTTGAAAGTGTTCTTGTGTATCACTTCCCCATAATTTTAAGATTCTTAATTTAATTTTCACTATTTTTATTGATTCTTTTTCATTCGTTTCTATCTCATTGCCTCGTTATGTCCCTCCTATCGCGCACACTCTATCCTATGATCCTCGGTGTATCTTGCCTTCTCTCCTATTTGTATGAATATCTCCCTTTGCCGTCCCTTGTTGTTGTTGTTGTTATTACTAAATGAATAGCCCTTGGTCACGATAAGCCCAAGTAATTCCGACTGATTTAACTGGCAGTCGTAGCAATGCCGTCCCTTTCTTTCATGTAACATCGCTCCTTTCTATCTCTTTCTCTCTATGCTCTATTCATACCTTTAATAGTAACCTTCAACTAGCAATTCTTCTTCCTCGCTCTCTTTATTTTCCTATCTCACTCAATCTTTAATATTTCTCTTCCTAATATAAGATATTTGTACTAGATATTTTCAGATCTTATTCCTTGTAGAGGGTCGTCACACTAACCATTTCTCCAAAACTTTTAAAGCGATTAATTCATAGAAGGAATGTTGGGGAACTCTTGCTAGAATATTTTCTTTATTTACTTTGAATTATAGGGGTTCAGTTAGTAAATTATAGAATATTTCTTCTAACCTACTAGCTGTCATGGAATGCAGATTCAGCGCACCCACATAAATGTACACGGCTAAAAATTTTTGCCTTAATTTAAAACGTTTTGGGGCTACATATGCATATGACCCAACCATATTTGGTTTAGAATTAAATTTACCCCAGTTTTCATAGAAATTTAAATTTAAACCGAAAATGTTTTTAAATTTTTTTTATTTTTTAAAAAATTTTAAGATTCGAACCGACGTGCCCCAAATCAGTGCGCAATGCTCTACTCATGAATGTTATGCGAAAAGTACACATATTTGCTGTCTATACGACTTTTGTTATATTTTTGTTTATCCCAGTTAGGTTTTAAATCTAAACCGCAAAAAATTTAGAATTTTTGTAGGTAATGGATAGGTTTGGAATTTATTAGAAAAAAGTTTAAAAAATTGTGTAAGCCAATGAAATTTTTCGAATTTTTCACATATTATTAAATTTTAATTTAAAGTTTATGTATTAGATCATGAAAAACTTTCTTAAAGAAAATTAGTTAAAATAAACTCATTGAAGTCAAAAACTGTGAGAGCGGCCAAAAAGGGGTGTGTACTTCTTTATGTGAGTGACTGTATAAGAAAGTTGAAAATTCTTGTTAAGTTTTTAAATCCCACTCATTAAGGTGCTAACTTTTGCTTATTTCCATATATATATATTTACATCAAATTTGTGTTAAATTCCTACTAAACAGTTTACCGGCTTTGTTATGTTTTTTTTTTTGTTTCTAATTTTGTTTGAGCTTGTCTAGCGTGCTTGTATAAATATATTCACAAGCATGCGGTATGGATAAGTAATACGTCATTTAATGCAATGGGTGGTTCGTGTGATGTTTTTTGGGCGATGCGTAGCACTCATGACTTCAATCAAATACTCAAAAAAGGAATTTTTTTTTAATTCTGAAGGAAGGAGTTTTTCAAAAATATTTTGATAAAAGTCGCCGCATGATTTTTTAGTAGGGCTGTGCGATTAATTGATAATCAAAATTTTTGATGAACGACTCGATTACTCAATTAATCGATTAAATATGATTTCTGAATTATCAGAAAGGGAAAGGAAAGATTTTGATTAATCAAAAAGAAAATTAATTGATTAATCGCGTTCTTTTACTCAGTTTTTGATTAACCATTTTTGAAAACACTATATTTAATAATATTGATTAATCAAGTAATCCATTAACTGGAAATTTGATTAATCAACTTTCTCGATTATTCGAATAAAGGCACAGCCCTACTTTTTAGTAAATACAGTGAAATTTGAAAATGTTGATAGCTGTATATGATAGATATTACATAAAAATGTATCTTTGTAGACTGAAAAAGAGCAACATCCGTCAAAAGAACAAATGCTTTTTATATCCGCCTGTATGTTTGTGCCCACATCCCTAAATAACTACTACATGCAAATGAATGGTATTTTCACCGATGTATTTTTGGAGGTCCATCGTAAAATATAGACTACTGTTTACGCGACTTAGGTAGCCACCCGTCCCAATCCCAAAACCATAATAAAACCCATTACATGAATTGTACAAATATAATAATTTGCATTGAATTACCTCTTTATATCATTTTTATATATTTTAGTACAATTATTTTCATATATTATATCTCATCTCTATACTATGTATATCTCATTATGAATTATATTATATTTTTCACCTCAACATATAAACACACCCTTAGCTTAAGTATGAAATATGGAAGCATTTGGGACGTGTGGCAACCCTTGCGTAAATCACCCCACACCAATTCGCCGCATGCAAATCAGCTGATGTGGGGGCGGCCATTATTATTATTATTACAAATATCTTTTTGGCATATACACCGGCTTTTGGCGGGTTTTACAAGTTTTTTATAAATTTATCAGTCTTTCTGTATATATATTGTGATTTAACCGATAAATAAAGTTTTGAAAGTTCGCGAAAGTGCGACATCGTCATCACCCGGCATTTTATTGTATATTCTTCAAATAGAATAACTATTAAACGAAAGTGAAACCATATATGTATGTATATATATAGATCGCGGCATACAAGTGGGTTTTCTTTTGCATTCGGCTTGTGAATTGTAAAGCGACCCGTTTTCTCAAACCTCTACAACTATAATTTACATCCAGAAAAGATCAAAGACAACCAAAATTGAATTGCCAATCAGAGATCATCACTTTTCAACATCGCAAAGGAGGAGCGCCCCAATCCCCAAGATATAGCTCTGAGTGAGTATTCATCAGAACCCCATTGGAAAATTATTTTTTTTCTAACCCACTCTATGGAACACCCTTTAATTAGTAGTTATGTATCGTCTGCAAAAACCTGAAATGCATACACAAACTAACACTTCAAACACTCGTCAATGAGTTTGGGAAAATCCCAGCAACTATTGAGCGTAGTCTTATGAGTAATAAATTGCTATTAAATAGCTGATGAAGTAATTAAAGATTTAACGCTCGGCATTGTTTTCATTCGCGTTCATTTTGAGTGGAACATAATTATTAATTATAAACAGAATAAAATAGCACATTTATTTTAGGTGATATTAATTATAAAGCTAAATTATATTTACCTAGTTAACATCACTTTTTGCAAATAAGTTATTCGATCATTTTTACAGGTTGTTTTACTGGCGCGTTCTATTTGCATTGGCTGGTCCATTTTCATAAAAATAAAATTATATAAATTGCTTTGAAGTTGAGCAAACGTTTTGTTTAACTTTGTTTTGCAAATATTTAACAATTTTTTTTTTTGTTTAAACAGCAAATCGTTTTTGTTTATAATTCAGCTAGTTAAAATCACTTTTACTTTCAATGCTGCAAGATTATTATTTCAAAACAAATAAAACACCCACTTTAAATCAAAAAAAAAATTTCAAAAATCTAAAAACAATTTCACTGTTTTTGCTGTTGTTTGTACTGTTCGTTTAGCTTAGACAGAATTATTCTTGAACATTTGGCCAAACCGTTCTTGAAAGCGGTTTCAATGAAACTGACTCAAAACCGTAATGTGACTTATTAGATCTTAATACCGGTATTTCAATAAGTATTTAAATGCTTCTTTTTTGTAACAAAAGTTTCGATTTTGATTCTCACATGCGCCAACCAACAATGAGAACACGGTTGACATCTTGTTTCGTGTTTAACTCAGCGCAAAGCCAAACAACGCCAATGCTGTGTGTGACGCAGCTGCTTGTTTTCATTTTCTTTTTAGGTTCTGTTTATTTAAATTTTCTAATTTTTTTATCTTTTTCTTCAGTTCTACGTTCTTTTTTTTGCTTTTTGAATTCATTTACATATTCTTTGTATTCACTTTATAATATTGGTTGGGTATATGGTTAAGTAAGCACATTAGATCGTTTCAGAAAAAATATTTTAAGTTTTCTACCAAAAAGGAATTAACTGTCAAACCCACCTAACCAAACTAAAGACCCGGACTTCTTTTATGCACAGTTTCTGATTAATATGACTTTTTGGATTCCCTCCTGTGGATTCGCCCGTAACTACTAGTGGATCTAAATGTTTTATACCAACTCTAAAGCTTATCATGGCTAAAATAGACGAGTTAGTTCCGGAGGCTCTCGAAAACAAGTTTTCCTAAAATCCACCATCCCATTTCCGTGCATCTTACAGCGACCCTGACCCTTATTAAAGACAAATTACAGAGACTCGCAAGATCACCTTTCAGATATACATAAGTAAATAAGTAAACCACCAATGTTTAAATAATTTATTTGCTTTTCAAGGAAAGAATCAGCGTACAGGTGAGCATTGCATTCATTGTTCCCTCAAATACCTCAACTGAAAAATGTATGATATTTTTTTTCGTTACAACAAAACTAAAAACGAAACGGTCTAATATACACACCATTTACATACGTATGTATGTATTTCTGTATTTTCCGGACGAACGTTTGACCAGCTGACTTACGGTGAAGCCAACACTGGGTACTGGACCATAGCTTACACCCTTACATATACATATGTACATATGTATGCATGTAAATATATACAGCTATGCACAAAAAATCAGAACACATCATAATCAAACCTTAACCTTCTTTGATTTCAACTCAATGACAGACTGTCTGTGTGTCTGCATGTTTGTTCGCGCATCACTCCATAACCGCTCTTAGGAATTTAATGATTCTTTCATCGCTGTGATTCGAAATGTTCAACCTAAAATATGACATCCATTTTATCGCTCACAACTGTATTATTCTGCTCGCTAATTCATATGTATGGTCTGACATTTCTATATATGTATGTATGTATGCTACAATTCATGCGGCCAGTATGCTATCTTAAAATCAACTACACATCCCCGCCCCCCGGCCCTCTATTTGGTTTCAATCAAAAGTTAGCATTTGCGCTTGATCTCAACCCAAACGATCTGTCTTGGTCGAGCGCGTGGCCTCACTTTCCAACAAAGTCCGATGCTCCACAATCATAAATATGTGCATATATGTAAATGTATGTACGCGCATACAAATAGACATACATACATACATACATATGAATGTTTTAGCTTGCTTTTATATGGAAATTAATGTGTCCATACATATGTTCGTATATTAAATACATTGTGGTACGTATTCCCCACCCACTCACGGCTCTTAAAAGAGTAAAAAAGGAAAAAATGTCTGACTTTTTTTTATTCTAACCGCATACCTGGATATGCTATGTGCACATTAGACTGAACCTTGTAAAAAAAAATAAATTTCAGAATATTAATTTTTAGAGGTTTGGCATTGTTTCTGATTTCACGTTTTTACTGCTGAAACTTTGGAAATATCACTATAAAAAGGTAAACAAAGTTGCCTAATGGGATTACTGGCATATCAAACATTAACAAAAGGGTTGCCACCTCATCCGAATCATATTAATTATTTGACAGATCCGAATTTAGAATATCTCGAGAATGACTTGAACCATTTGGATGAACATTTATAATAAATTATTAAAAACTAAATGTTGCTGCTAGGAGGTTTTTTTAGGGTTACCACCTATTGTAATTTTTTTTAGAATGAATGAGATATGCTAATATAGGTATTAAATAAAGGTTATACATATGTTGTATCTTAACAAACATATTTCTAGGTAGAGCTAACACACAGGTCGACTATCTTCGGGTTGATAACAATGCTTTAAAAAGATAGGCACGGTTTAATGTGCACAGAAACAGTGTTCTGTTTGTGCTTTAAGTTTCACATTCGCATAAATAATTACATTCTTGTTTATTTTGATTTAAGATAATGGAAATACAATAACAAAATACAAAAATATTCGACGCGTCAAAATTTCCTCGCGCATTTTGATGTAGATAAATCTACTGAGAGTCTGTGAAGCATTTACATACATACATAAATATGCATTTCAATTTTCTGTGATATGTGTTTTTTGATTTTTTTTTGAAGCCATCACGTGTATTATTGTTTTTACTCTATTATACTTCTGAGTATTTAAATACCATTTTATTCCTTTGTTATTAATGTAGTTTTGTTTTTAAACTAAGTGTTCTTATCGAAATATTTTTTTTGAATAATCCGCTTTAAAAATTTTGGTCTATCTGTCTGTATGTTTCAAACCCCGCTATTTACAATTGAATATGATTTTTGACGCTGTAATATCAAATGTCTACCTTAAAGTTCAACATATGTATGTACATACATACATACATATATTTTATTGGTGGCAATAATAATTTTTGGTTTAGGCAGACCTATTAAATAATGATTACTTAGAGTAGTAATTACCGGTTTGATTGATTATTTTCGTGAGAATCCATTTAATGATTAGATTAACCATTACTTCAATTTTTAATGAATATTGCGCATATTATTAAAAAAAATCAAAAGTAAAAAAAAACAATTTTTTTGTTCTTTTTGATTTTTTGAATATGTTCAAATTTTTTTTTTTTTTATTATTTTTGATTTTTTCTTGATTATATTTAATTTTTTCCTGATTATTTTTTAATGATTGATTACCATTACTTAAAGTTTTAATGAATATTGCACATTATTGCATATTATTAAAAAACAATAAAAAAAAAATCCGTAGCAATTAAAAAAATCAAAAATAGTAAAAAGTAATCAAAAACAACTTTTTTTTGTTGTTTTTGATTTTTTTGATTATTATCAAATTTTTTTTTCTGATTGTTTTCTACTTTTTTTCTGATTATTTTTGTTTTTTTTTTGTTTATTTTCTAATATTTTTTTCTGATTATTTTTGATTTTTTTTATTATATTTGTTTTACCTGATTGTTTTTTTAGTTATTTTAAATTTTTTCTTATTTTTTTTCTGATTGTTTTTTTTTTGTTAATTTTTTTATTTTTTTGATTTTTTCCTGATTATTTTTTGATTTTTCTTGTGATTATTTTTTAATTATCATTTTTTGGCTATTTTTGATTTTTCTTGTGATTATTTTTTGATTATTTTAGATTATCTTTTTTTTTGATTATTTTCGATTTTGTTTCTTCTGATTATTTTTTATATATTTATTTTTTTTGATGATTTTTTGATTTTCTTTCTGATTATTTTATTATTATTTCTGATTTTTTTTATTGTTTTTGATTATTTCTTTATTTAATTTTGTATTTTTTATTTATTATAGAATATTTTTTAATTTTTTTAATCATAATAAATTTATAATTGTATTTTCTTGAAAACAATTAAAATAATCATTACCAATCAAATCAATTACAAAATCCGTGCAATCAATTGATTACCTAATTACTAATCAAATTTAACAGGTCTGCTTTTAGGTATGTATGTATGTGTGCATGTGTATATTTATATTTTCTGAGTACAGCACGAGTGCATGAGAGAATAACAAAACATAGGACAAGATGACTAACAAATTCACATTTAGGCACATAAATTGATCCAGTTAGCCTTACCTTGGTATGGGCACTGCAACACGTCGACGCGTGAATGTGCGTGGCGTCACTATAAGTCGTGATGACTTGAGTAAAAATTCCATATTGCAATTATGCAATTTGTGCGCGTGTACTTCGTATGTGTATGTACGTGTGTGTGTGTGCACTTTTACACTAACCGTATGCCACAATTAAATTAATTAATTAAAGCACTTGATGTTATATTGAAAATTTTTCAAATACCAAAATATACATAACTGATTACAGCTAAAAATAACTAATTTAGTTGATTTCGTATGAATCAGCAATTGACTTCGAAAAAAATTATTTTCAAGCAAATAACACACAATTTTACAAATTTAAAAGATTATTTATTGCAAAGTACTTTCACGTAGGTCTATAGAAATTGATAATATCATTATGTCAAAGATTTTTAGTTTTGGCTTATGATCCTGGAAAATAGAGAATGTAGAAAAAGAATGCATAAGAATAACGTGTGGTGGAAATTTGCATGGGGAAAATTTTAACCTCTTTGCGACCATAGTAATGAGCAAGCATATTCATGTTTTGAAACTGTCTTTGTGGCAATTATTGATAGCATGGACCGCCGTGTTAATTTTGAATATTTTTCGGCGACTTTTTGGTATGCTTTAAATTAAAGATTTAAATATTCATAACATTTTATTAGGTTGGCAAAAATAATAGACGGCTATGATTTTATTGAAGCACCATGTCGTATGAGTAATATATCCACGAAAAGGATACAGTTAAAAGTATCAAAATATTACTAAGTGTGAATATTCTGGTGAGTGCGAGGAGGGGAATAATGACAGAAGTCTTCAGAGTGGCTGTTTATCAACCTAGCCGACCAGTTTTTTTCGAAATTTTTTAAAAACATTAGTACTCGTACATCACATTGTCATCATAGCATTATACAATTTTATTTGAAATATTTAAATAAAAATGGGTTACAAGTTTTAAATACTATAAAAACGTAATTTTTTAAATTTATTTTGTCAATCACATTAGACTGGTTCAGAAAAAACATATTTTCTTATGAAGTATAGCGAAAAAAGTGTTGCCCTAGTTTTCGTCTTTAAAAAAAATTAAGGCCTCATTCTCTATTACGAAACGAACTTTCGTTTCGCCTCAGAGACGAATCGTTCGTCTGAGCTTTCGTTCGCAATACAGAATGAGGCCATAATTCTCTACAAAATTCTCAGCAAAATTTCGTCGAGCGAGCCGGTTTCGAGTAATCAAGTTTTATATATTGGTATTTTTTTTTTTTTGATTTTCTCGTTTTTAATATGTAAACTTTGAGATTTTTTTAAAAATGCCAAAAGGTTTTTATTTGAATTTTACACTAAAAATTAAATTAGTCCTAAAAAAGCTAAACTACTTAGCACTCACAGACCTGAAAGTCTGAAATTGCAAAACAAAAAAACAAAAAATTGTTGGCCCAGCCTAATGCATACAAATGTATACTACACAATACAGCAAAAATATGTGCCAACATACATACATATTAAAAATTTTACTTGTAATCTTAACGAATATGCGAAGAAAATATGTATAACTGCTCAAAAATTAAAAGTGTTTTTGTTTTTGGTTCAATTAATTACCTTGAACTTGAATTTGACTTACTGTTTATTATTTATTGTTTATACATACATATATAAAAAAAAATTAGGGTTATTCATTTCCGCATATTTTTTAAAATGAACGAAAACAGTTATTATGATTTGTTAGCAGTTAATTTAAATTTTAATTAATTTTAAGTATTTGAAATTAGAATTTGAGTTTTAAAATTTTAATTTTTTCCAATACATACATATTAATCGTTTCCAATATTTTAAAACTGTTTTATGCACCTTGCGCGGTATAGTTTTACGCTTTTCGAAAGTGAGTTTTCGCCTATGTTGCATTTTATCAGCAGTACGAGTACTCAAAATACAGTTTTTAAGAAAAATATTAAAAAAAAAATGTTTTTTGATCACACCACCAAGGGATAGAACCCATTAAAATCAAATAATAAGCGCTGAAAAGCTAGAAAATATTTTTTTCTACAGAGACTTATATTTCACTGGAACACCGATAAAAGAAATAAAACTTTGGGAAAATGAATCACCCTAATGTACATACATATATGCAACAATAGAGATTATTTTACGGATATTATTTAAGCGCTTCAAGTCGATTGTTGACCTCATTACTGTAAAATGCGCTCCACTCGTGCTGTTAGTAAGCCAATTACTCAAATTAGGAACATATGTACATACATATGTACATACATATATTACTCTTATCCATGTATGTTTGTATGTGTGTTACCTACAAACATTTACATACATATGAATTAAAACAACCCTGCAAAAAACCGAAATACTCCGTTCCATACTCCATAGAGTACTCCTTAAGGAGTATCGGAGTACTCCAACACTTATCCTCGCTCATATAAAAAAGGTGGTCCAATTTACATGGCGATGGCCGGTAATTGGATCACCTAATCCGACTCGGAGTACTCCATTTCTTAGCTTTTGAATACTCTATAGACCACCTACATGAGAGTACTCCCAAAATACTCCTATTGGATTACTCTATGGAGTATTCAACAGCAAAGCGAGAGAGGGAGTAGGTGGTCCTCAAAAAGAACACCTACTCCCTCTCTCGCTTTACTGCAGAGTACTCTATAGAGTAATCTTTAGGCAGCATTTTCAAAGTACTCTCACATAGGTGTTCCATAGACTATTAAGCAGGGTGCTCCGATATGGATTAGGTGATCCAATCACCGGACATGGGCTTATAAATTGGACCACCTTTTTGTATGAATGAGGATAAATGTTGGAGTACTCCCATACTCCAACGTTTTTTACAGGGAACTTGCGTATGCTTGAGAGATCACTGTATGTGAGTGACCTTTGCGAAACAATCAAAGAATTGCGGTATCCAAAATGAAATATGTAAACACATTTGTATTTGTTGTAAAACAAAAGCACAGCAACGCATCTATCAAAAATTATAAATACATAATTAAATGATCCTTTTCTAAGGTCAACACAGTGGCCAGATCACTTTTGGCATAGCGTGTAGGTAAAATCATGTTGGGTTAGGTCTTTGGCCTAAAATACAATTTTTTTTAATAAAACAAAACTTAATTGGAATTAATCGTTTATAATAGAATAGCAAAATTCGAAATAAAAACAAAAGAGTGTTTGATTACTGGTTTCGTTTTGGTGCAGTTTGTTACCGAAAGGGTCCCAAGTAAGCTTATTATAGATTTAACCCCAACCTCTTGAAGGGGGGCAAAATTTCTTGATATTGCTGCCACGTTATTATATTATATTAATTTTACACTCTCCTTTTGCTAAGCTTTAACCTATCTAATTTTTTTTATAATTATCCTATTTCAACAAAAATATTTCTGGGGTTGCCACATGATGACAGAGCCGCCACCTGTGTATGTATGTAGTTCAAAAAAATTAATGACTTATGCCATTATAGGTAGTAAACGACTATAACTAGGAATATGACTATAAATGAGTTCAATGACAAAAAAATAATATTTTTTCTATGAAAATAATTTTGTTTCTAAAAAAAATATAATATTATTATATATTTTTTTAAATAATTTATAAATCATGGAATTTTGTATACTTGCTGTTACTTTTTATTTACTTTTACCCTTAATTGTTTTAAATGCACTTAGTAAAATTACATGACAATTACCTCACAAGATACAGAAGCAAGTCCCGCGGTGGCTCATAATCGCTTGAAGTGTTTACTTCAGTTTGTTGTTGTTTTTGCTGTTGTGACGTAGACGCACCATTATCTATACCTGTTACACCAAAATCGAAATCATCGTCATTGTCACTATTCATGTCACTGTCACTGTCACTGTCATTGTCGTGCAAATCGTCGCTTTGGCTGTCGTACTCGTAGTCGTCGTCGTCGCTCTCAACGCCTTCATTACAAACACTTTCGGCTTCAATACGGCTGTTCACATCATTCACGTTGTTGTTTGTTTTATTTTTTTTGTTGTTGGCGTAGTGCGTTAATGCGTCATGCATTGACGGCAACGCTGGCGCACACTTGGCTGGCACACCTTTTTGTAATGTACATTGTTGTTGTTCAACAACTTGTTGTTGCCGCTTTTTTTGTTGTTCACATCGACGTTGTCTGCGTAGTTTATATTTTTTCGCTTTTTCACGCCTCTCTTTCGTTAACATACATTCGGCTGCTTGATGCGAGTTGGCATTATCGGCTGCATGCGCCGTTATTTTGCCTGACGCAGCCAATTGTCGTGCAGCTGCTGCTGTGGCCGCTTTATGCGTATTAGCGTTCGTTATTTCCAGTTGTCGTGCCGCCAGACGTTGTTTCATTTGTACGGTTGAGGTCATTGCTGAGGCCTTTGCCAATGCTTCCGCAATTTCGAATTTCTCACGGAAATCCTTGAGCATAGCCAACTCGTGTTGATCAACTTTTGGGGGGGCAGTCATAGGATTGTCGTCAAAATGTTCGTGGTGGTGGTGGTGGTGGTCGTTATGCGTTGCAGCAGCAGTGCCTTCTATCAGATCACGTGTTACTGTTGCTGCTGTCGCTGACGCAAGTGGCTCCTTTTTCATATCATTTCCCATCTCCATTTGTTGTTCATCAGCAAAACTTGAATCGCTATCTGTATCATTGGCATTGGCCATTAAAATATCGCTAAGAAACTTTTTACGTTGTATCGCAATACACGAGGGTGGTCGTACTATGGGAGTGATGCTTTTAGTGTTGGCGGACGTGACTTGTTGCCTTTGCATGCGTCTCACGTCCTCCTCTTTCACAATGGCCGCCACACCAACTCTATCAACCTCATCCACACTCTGCTGCTGTTGTAGTCCGTCGAGGGACTCTGCCCTCATTGTATCCTGAGAGCATGATTGTTGTAGTTGTGGTCGTCGACATGTTGTCTCTTTGACATATTCTTCAAGTGCTTCACGTGATTTCAAGGTCACCGTTGATGGTGGCACAAAACCGGCTAAACTCAAACGCAAACGACACTCATCGGTGCATAAGCGACGACACATCTCATTGATCGCTGTTACGCGTGTATTCATATCATCTGGCGCACTGTCTGTACATGTCATGCAAGGTGTATAAAATATGGAATTGCCTACCAATGAGATACGCGGCTCATTGCGTGACCTATCACCATCACCATTACCGCTGCTACACTCTGACACAAGTAAATCATAATCTTCCTCAAGATTGATCGCATCACTTGAAGAATGTGGTGAATCTGCGGTTTTTTGCTGCTCCGCATCTCTGTCAAGGTGTTGTGGAGCGTTGATAGTTTCTAATTTAAAAAATAATGGTGGCTGTTCTTCATCTGGTGTGCGTCCGTCACGCATATAGTTTGAACGCAACGTGGACATTGTAGGTGGCGCACAATTGAGCAATAACGATGTGACGGGCATTGCTTTACCCAATGTGGAGGTGCGTCGGTGGCCGTAGCGCTTGATTGCTTCAGCGTCTGGGGTATCTTGTTGTGATTGCATGGTGTTTGGGTGTATTGGTCGACTCGGTGGGATTGAGTTCGGTATATTTAGAGTGTGGGGAGTATTTAGAGTGCGGATGGCTTGAAATTTATTTCTTCGAGTTCGTAATGGTTATTTTTAACATTTGGAGCCAATATATTGGATTTAACACTTTACTATTTTTATTTTAAAAAAAATTCCAAATTCTTGCACTCTAAATACAAAATTGTTTTTTTCTAAAAAAGGTTTTTTTTTGTTTTTTTCTTTTTAATTGAAATTTTTTTTTTTGTTTTTTATTATAAATTTTTGTTTACTACATTTGCACTTTCTTCCTTCTTTTCAAAACATCTAACTTCTAAAAAAATATTTCACGATTTTCACATTTCTCGCTCTTCACTTCTACACTTTTTAACGCTTCAGTTTTTATTAGCCATTTATAACAAACAATTTGTTTGTGTAACTTAATTTCAATTCGATTTCCGTGCGCTCGACCTGCTTGTGTGCACTTTACGTTTAGAACATTGAACTAGTAATCCGAGCAACCAGCAACATTTCTTATTTATATCGGCTAGATCGAGGCTAACAGCATTCACAAAACGGTGGCTAGTAGGCTGGCCGTTCAGCTGGCTAGCTAGCTACCTGGCTGAGTTTGCTGTTTATTTGTTTGGTTTTGCTCTGTCGGCGGCATCCGATCGCTCTGCCAAATATAAAGTCATTGTCGCAATTAATGTTTTTGTCGTTTACTAATTTCATTGTTACATGCTGACATACATGTTGTCCGGTCAGACATACCTATACACGTACATACATACATACATACAATTTTTTTTTTATTATCTTGCAAAAAAATGCGTTGAGAGCTTGATGCATCTGGTACTAGTTCCATTAGAAGTTGTGTCTTTTGCGAACCAATTGATAATGTCGGAATGTGAATGTTAACTGAGCGGAGGCGAACCCTTCTGTTGCTTCCACCAGTGGGTACTCATTCTACGGCGTTCTGGATACAAATTAGCGGTACCTGCGTTTATTTGACGACTTCGAAGGGTTGAGAAGCTTTGTATGGCAGAAATACAATCGGAGAATTTGCCAATTCTCTTCTGAAGGACGAACCCATTTTGAAAAATGTTTATCAAACCAGGCCTCGAACCTTGGACCTTCAGGCTGCCAAATCAGCGCGATGCGGTGTTGTAACCGTAACTCTATCCGATACAGATACATCCAGAATGACATCTTTGGGAACTAGTGCTCACATTTTTGTAAGTAACTTAAATTTCGCAAGTGCATGTACATATGTACATATATATATTTTTATAAATTCTTTTTGATGAATTCCTCTTTGGCACTATTTTTTATGTTGTTGTTGTTTTTTTTGCAGTTTCTTATAGTCATTGTCTTTGTTATTCATTATTGGCTTCATAAATCGTTATTTTGCCGTAATTTGCATTCGATAACATTTTTCCAGCAACAATATATAATGATTTAAAAAAATGTTTGATTACCTTTGAAAAATTATGATTTGTTTGATTATTTTTTAAATAATTGGAAATTAAACAAAGGTAATCAAAAAATATTTTAAAATTTTTTTTATTGTTGAGTTTTTTTATTTATTAAAATTTTTTTTTTTTTTTAAATAAAAACAATAACTGTAAGTTTTTGCAAGCTCGAGACCAGATAAACAATAATTCGTAATGAATTTAATTGTCAGTTTTTTGGGAAAAATTGATAACTGGAGAAAAATTACAAAGGAAAAATCAACAGCGATGGATAGGATTACATGTTTCAGAGTTTCCTTTGTAATTTTTCTCCAATTATCAATTTTTCCCAAAAAACTGACAATTAAATTCATTACGAATTATTGTTTATCTGGTCTCGAGCTTGCAAAAACTTACAAATATGTAAACAAAATAGACCGCAAAATCCAACAACAAAAAACAATATCAATTTCATGGTATACAAAATCAAAACACAACAAATGGGGTGCTAAAAATTAATAAACCATTGTTCCAATAGCCTTAGGGTTAACAGAAGGTGAAAAAGGTTCTCTGATGAAAAAGTCTGGCAGATTTCCAAGTGGATCTCTAAAAAAAAACATAAGCAGCTGTCTCTCTCTAAATTTTGCTCCGCCCTTACTTACGAAAGAAATGATTGCAAAAATATTAAGTATTTTCTAAAATAAATAAAAGGGGTAAGTAATCATGACACCGACAATTTTTCAACGATAAACAACAAAATTAAAGATGTAATTAAATTCTATTACATTATGATACAAAAAATTATTTGAAAGACTACAAACAACAAAGTTGATCAACCAAAATCATGATGAGTGCGACTCTTGCTATAACTTATGTATATCACATTAGGAGTAATTTGGAAAAAATGATGAAGTAAGAAATAATAATATTTATTTCTATTATCAACAATGACATTAACTTTTTATTTATGTTTGTGAAATTCAGCATCTCTACTTGATGGAAGAGTATTTCTCTTTGATTGGGCAACCTCCTGAAGCAAACTTTGCAGAAAACAATGTTTGAGCAATGAAATTATTATGAGTATGTTAGCATTAACATTTTAAGCAGTGTACGAATTCAAATTAAAATAAGTAAACAATTAAAAATTTGTGTGAAAAAAAATATATATTTTGCACTATATCAAATTGCATATTTCAGTATGGGGCATGTTAGAATTCACATGTGCTGCTCATTAAAGAATGTGGAAGTGAAACTGAGTCCACACAAACTCGCTTATACATATGCGAAAATCCGCTCAACTGCTAAAACATATGTTAGAAGCTAAAATATTTATTATAAAGAATTTAACAAAACAAATTCATTGCGGAATCCGTTGCATCATTTGGAAAATATTTGAATTCGAAAATAAAAAAAAGTGTTCCCACTTCATAACTGAAGCACGCTCGGTACGTCGTTTGCCAGGTACAGCCATCGACACGAATTTCGAACACTAATTATTACAATAATAAGAACAACAAGTGAACTAACCATACAAAACATACGTTTCGAGAGATAGACGATTGAGTATCGAAAATTCACTCTGGACCCTATTTTTTTTTTTAATTGACGGGTAGTGTATGTATCCACACACCAGCTGTCATGATTTATTAGTTTATATTTTCTTGTGTCTATATTTATAAACAAAACTTAATTCAGTTGCAAATCAGCGATTGGCATGCTCAACGAATTCAAGTACACTTTCACAAGCTAATATATAGATAAATAAATGAAATTTATTTCCGGCAAACAATTACAAATTGCATAATAAATAAAAGTATAAATAAATAGCAAAAATGCATGCTCACATACATATGTATGAGATTAAACGATATGCCATAAATACTGGGTGTGCGTAAAAAATGTGTGTAGGTATATCAAAAATAGGCGGAAGGTAACAAATTTTTAGTTCTGCTGTAATTAAAAAGAAATTATGTAAAAATAATTTTACAACCGCTTTCACGAAAAATTTTAAGTGAAAATAAATTTTTTTCGCTGTTAGATTTCATATAAAGTCCAAGTAAAAACAATCATTTACTTGTAACTACGTTTTTTCATTACCTAAAACTTTTTCGATTTCGAAAATTAAAAAAAAAATGTATAAAATCAGATAGTTCAATAATAAAACCAAACAGTTCATCCATCATTTCATTAACAATTTGGTTAAATTTTGGAAAAGGGGCGGGCACCGTCCACATATGAGTCAAGAAATTTCGAAACTGCAACTGTTAATAATTTCAGAACCGTTTACGATACAATGACTAAACTTAACACGAGTTGTACTATAGACGTGTAGAGTACGCCAACCAAAAATCAAGTTTTCTAAAATGGCGGTACTCGTCCTTTCCAATTTACCACGGTTCCACCCCTTAGACTTGCTCAATTGTTTGAATTGCGGAAAACTCTTTCGAAACCTCAAAAAGTAACCAACTTGCAAACAAAACAGCTGTTACTGTTTTCATTGGTTAATAACTCAGAGTTTGAAGTTTTTGTTGTTGTTTCGCTAAAGCACGATCAGTTGTTTTTTTTACTTGCGAAATCTCACGGAGTGAAATATTCACAACAGAAACTTGCAACTTTCTCTCCCAATAAAATGTCAAAATGCGCTCTCTCCCTGAGTTTTAAGCAAGTAAAAACAGCTGATCGCTACATAGGGAAGCAACAACAAAATTTTAAAAATTTGCAACTATCAATTTTTCTGCAATTTTTTTACTGATTCCAGTTCGGTGGAAACTTTTTATTTTTAGCGTTTCGAGAGAGTTTTAGGCCATTCTTACTTTACTCACATTTGTTTGCAAGTTTTTTCAACGAACAAAGCTATTTTTTTATTAAGTAAAAGTTTTGTAAAATTCTAAAAATTGTTTGCTTGGTAAATAAAACTAAATACAAAAATATTAAAAGCTTTTTAATCACTGCAAAAATAATGGAAACTCAATTCGTGAATATTGGAGGCAGTAGTGCTATATTAACTCATTCAAAAGCATTCTTCCTCTTACTTTAATGCGTGTACCTGGTTCAAGTACCCCACAGCAATGGTCGGCAACCATCCGATTATATTTGAGCCATAAAAAAGTTTCTCAATAACAATTCATCAGCCTTAATAGATCTCAAAATGTTTATATAAAGTTTTCCGTCCCACCTTAGTAGTAAGCACACGCTCTATTTGTGTACAACGAATTAAGCTAAAGCTATATTTCTCATTAACGCCTAGATGTATGCTATATTCTATTAGTTGCATATATTTTATAGTACATATTTTACAGTGGCTTACAAAAGTATTTTGCATTCGAAAGTCATTCAAATTATTATAAATTAATTTATAAAAATCTATTTTGATTTAAATTGCATAAAATCAATAAAAAAAAAATTGTGAAAATTTGTATTGGTTAATTCTGCCTATAGTCACAAAAGAAGAATTTTGAAAGATACATATAGGCATCGCAGAACAAGCGTTTAATACCATTTAGATCAGAGTGTCTTTTCAGAAGTCTCCAAAATGTCATACTGAAAGACGCTGCAACAATTGATTGTCCTTAGGGGAATATCAGTTCTATACCTTAAAGACTAGTGGTAATCTAACTGTAGCGTGGAATATTTCTAATATGGAACCTCTTCTCAAATAGTTAGCTAGGTATGTGAAAGTATTGTTAGTCGCAAGCTTCAACCTTCACGCTTATCAATTTGATAGTAAGTACATTGTACACACAGGGTAGGACTTATTAAGGTGCCTGCGGCCAATTGTGAGAAGCGCCGAAAAGTAAGATTCTATATTTTTTAATACATTTCTAACAATACAAAGCTGAGTAAATCATTCATTTCGATGTAGAAATTATTGAAGGATGCGTGTACAAACATACATACATGCATACAGGCAAACAGATGGAAATTAATTCGTATTTTCGATTTATGTTGCAAACACAAATTTACTGGTGAGAAGGCTCTTAAATGATAAAAGTCCTTGATGGCTTTCACGATTAACCTTATGTATCTATCTATGTAAGTCCGCACCTGTATAATTTCACACACGTCACCAGACAAATGCTCAACAATGTTATTATCAATCAATAGCTTGTCTGCAATCGTATATATAGTGAGTTTCATAATGATATGACTAATCTATATTATCGGTTTTCTAATTTCAAATATTTCTAAAATTTTGGAAATTTTTCGTAAGTGGTTTGAATATCTTTCAGATCAGCACGATGTCAAAATACAGATTTATATTGAAATTTAAATGCCAATATATGTACATACATATATACGTTTCAAATATGTTCATTACGCTGCGTTATAAATATGAAACTCACTATACATTTGTGTTCAATTAATTAACTTTGTTGGTGCTCATTGCTTGCCACGCTTTTGTTCACATTTTTGTCTTGCTTTTATTCCAAAAAAATACATTTTCTTGTAATCGAAGTATTTCACCTTTTTTTAATTGCTTCCCTGTCATCTTGCATAGCAACTTTGTATTGCACAAAGCGCTTGAGTTTGATTTCATTATCTAGGAGTAACGAACAGAAAATCGTACTTAGGTTTATCGCACCCAACATAGACAACAAAGAAAAAAGGTTCACACAAGTATCGTTAAAAACTCTAAGGTCGAAGTTTTAGAAAATATTGTAGCTAATGGCGGATCCAGGATTTTGAGAAGGAGGAGACATTTTAAAGAGCATAAATACACTCGGAAAGCTTTCGCTAACAAACTTTGAGTGTCACCTAGCCAAGAGCTTGAACTAGAGACCATTGGTAAAATCGCTGTTAAAACCTTTTACCGACTCCGTTTGGTGGTTGTTGAGAAACTGGCCTTTGTAGGTGATACTCCCTTTCCCTTGTTGACACTACATAGATTCCGGTTTACTTTCAAGAAGTTTTTGTTGTGGTTGTTGTTGTAATTATATTTTTGTTCTAGTATTATTACTTTACAATGCGCCGAGTGAAATGGAGCCAACAGAGATATACGGATTTTGGCTATGAAACTGATACACTCTGGTACCTGCACCTTGTGGTAATAAGGCTGACTACCGTTGGACCGTTTTCGTTAACCACGGAACCGTGGTCGATGTGGTTTTAAGTCGCCTCTTACGACTCGCTGAGGTTGACAGCTGCGCTTCTGTGATCGATGGTATTCTATAATGTCCTCAACGGTAGTACAAAGGGAAAAAGAAATATGCCCTCGGTCCCTCGCGTTTAGTTGGGAAATTGCTCTCAGAGAACCGATTAGACATACAATCACCTGTCTGTTGCGTGAACAGCTTTTCGAGCAGCGAATGTGAGAGTAACGCTATCAGATGACCAGGAATAATATCGTGGGATTAAAATTTATCAGATCATATAGCTGGTATGTAGCTTGTAAATATCAAAGTACAGTCGGTTCTAAATAATCCAAAAGCATATGGTGCAGAGTTTTTCATGTTTAGTTTGCTTTTTCACTATCAGTCGCAAATGAGGTTATATATACTTATACATACATACATACTGGCTATTATATATATACATATGTGTTTATACATATATACAGCGTTCATATGTACAATACTTTGTATATACATATTTATTATGCTTACCATTTCCATGGATAGATTTCAAAGTGCACTTGTTTCGAAATGAAAACAAATCAACGAGAAACCAGCGAAAATTTCTTAAAACCAGATAGAATCGCTTTTAAGCGCTTAGAAGCACTTTTTCAGTTGGTAATTATTATTTTTTTTTTTTGCAACAAATTCACTCAATTTTTTCCACTTAACACAAATTGTATGTATTATACAACACTCTATCAGCGGTCAAACGAGAAGTCAAAAGAACGAAAAAGGTAAACAATCTTTTTTTGGTTATTTCTTTGAATAAACGTCCACACTTTTCGGGAGTCTCAAACGGTTACACTAAGATCGCACGATTCTTTGGAAGTAAAACTTTTTTCACTGAAAGCACACATGATCAATGAATGATTTATTTATTTTGTATAAAAATTGAAATAGCCAATTTAGCACCGAATATTCTTTTCGTATTTGCTAGATTCTAGAATCACTTAATTCACTTGACGTGTACTCGCACCCGTTTCGAAATCAACTAAACCTTGATGAAGGCAATGCAATTACTTTTAAACAAGGGAACCATGCAAACATTGTATTCTACATAGTCTAGCCGCTATAGCCACACGCTCAACATTGCTTTCGTTCTCTGATAAGGATAATCAGTATTTGTATACATACTATGTCTGTCTGTATGTTATGCTCATTTTAGAGAAAATAATTAATATATAACATGAGAGATGAATATACAAAGCAACGAAATGTCTGACTAGTGTTTTAAGAGTAAAAACCCGGTTTTAGTTGCAAAGTAATCATTTTAGGAAAGTGCTTAGCATGTACTCGTATATAGTCAGGTTTTTAGGGGATAGGTTGCTTAGTGTGCTAGCTCTATGGGCGTGTGTAGTATGACTGAATTCACCTCCTCCATCACCTGTTCATTTTCATTTTATAAAAAGCATGATCCAGGTAACAGTAAGGCGGCCATATTGGAAATCGTTTCTCTAAAACGTCAAAACAGCCTGCCAGCACATGTCAAAATATAAACAAACCGATTGAAAGCAAGTTTGACAATTTAGATAAAATTGAAATTATTCAGCTTTTTACGTGGCATGATCCAATAATACAGGTCGTCTTATTATAACAGCTGATTTCTACTTTTTTCTCGAATTTTGACAGTACGCTCAATACTTAATGGGATTTTAACATTAAATCTATGAATTACAAAAACAAAATTCATGGAAATGTAAGTGTCTCTGTATGTTTGTGGAGCTGCTACGATCTTTTAGTTGAACCATGATAAAGCGTTGTGTTCTCTGAGTGTAAGAAACTTTGACATCGAGAAGATAGAAAATCGATTTTTGCTTTGCAACTGTCAAATGATTGAATACAAAAAATTTAACTACATATACGTAGTTGTATGGGAAAAAAATGGGCGAATTCCAAAAAGTTGTGGAAATTGTTCGTCAGGTGAGCCGTTCCAGAGTAATCATTTTTACTTTGAAAATTTGCTAAGAAATCAAAAATAAATATAGAAAATGCATAAATAAAGTATCTGAAAGAGAAATGTATGATCTAAAAACTGGTTGAAAACACCATTAGAAAATTTACTGTAATATCAAAGAACCAAGAAAGTGCGCTTTCTCAAACCAAGTTCAGGGTGAGCCAGCCCAGGCAAACCCCTTAATTCATTCACTTAGCCTCCCGCTTGATCCACCTCTTTTGTATACCATACCCATCGAATAAAATTCACTCAGAATGCAAAGGTTAGCGATAAAACTCTTCTAAATATTATGTATAGAGCATGCGCATAAAGTACACCGCATGATGTTACAATATCGAAAACATTCATAACAGCTTGTGAGTACAGAAGTCCTCTCTGAGATAGTCGCAGACAACAATTAGTTAGCAGAGGATACATGTAAGTACATTAGGGTACCTTACCTAAAATGTATGAATTTATTTCACCAGGAAAATTTTGCTTGTGTGGGTCAAAGGCGACCATTCCAGGCGACACTCGAAGAATGGTCATATCTTCGCATCTAATTCCATTTCGACCACATAAAATGCAGACGCCACCAAGGCTAAGAAAGCACCCAATTTCATGGACCCAGAAATCATCAATGCTGATGCTAAAACATCTAGGACGACAGAGAATTAGATGAAAGAGACGGAAGTATCCAAGCGTATCCTCACAGTTAGAGGAAAAGTTTTGAGTGAAAAGCAGACTTGGCAACTCTTAACTATATCCAACGCTCAATATGAACCGTATCTGTGAATATCGAACCAAAGTCTATGGTAAAGTATTTGTTCGCCGAAGCACACCTTAATGTCGCTAAGGCACGCCTTAATGTGCAAACAAACAGCACATTGTTTTGTCGATATGGCTTGGCAATAAACATCCGAAGTATATATGTATGTGATGTACTATGTACATATGTATATATACTTGCTCAGGTTTGTATTTTATATGACGTAGGTAAATATGTACTAGAGATGAGTGCGCGTTGTCGTTTCATAAATTACAAATTCTCGGCTTAGACGAGTCAAAAGTCCGTTTCCAACGCCATACCATTTTAAAGACAGAAAATTAAACTAAGTGAGACCTATTGCGGCCCACTGTACAAATAAAAAACCTTATGAATTTTGAGCCTAATGCTGGATCGGGAGTGAAAAGTCGAACCTACAGTTGATCGGGACCGAGATAAAATATTTAGTCCGGCATCCACCTCTATAGCCTATGTATTGTTATAGCACTTGGAAAAGTTTAGTTTACAAAAACTAGCTTAAATTAACGCCGATATAGAATGGGAAAATTCGAGAATGTCACGTATATTCGTCGAAAGTTCCGACCCTTTGCAATGGCAGTCGAATATCCGTAACAATCCTAGTATTAACTCATGCCGCACAATTAGCCAACTTTCTATTGCAAACGCAAAATTAGGTAATATGCAAATGAAGATAAGCATTGTCTGAGACCAAAATGGAGAGTATGGGATTTTTAAGTAAACCAATGAAAGCTGTAAATTAAGCAGAAATATGAGAAAACTTAATGACGTATGAGCAGGTATTCACATGACATGCAACTATGCAACTATGCATATATGTATGTACATTAGAGTGCCACTTTTCAATTAAAATTGTTTTCTTTCTTTCTGAAAATATAATTTTTTATTGAAAACAGAATAAAAAAGATGAAACTAGGATTAATATCAAAGAATCTTATCAATTCAACTGAAATTTTGTTAAAAAAAAAACATACTAAAAAGTTTTTTCAAATCGAAAGTGCTTTTTCTGAATAAAACTAGTAAAACTGTTAAAAGCGTAAAGATTCGTTGAGAGCGAAATTGAACTCTACAAATAGTAAAAAAACTGTAAGTTCTGTCAAGCACATTCATATATTTACAAATTGATAAACACGCTTTATTAATCAATTTCAAGTAAATTCTTACCAGCCACTTGCCATTCAATTTCTAACTAGGCGAAATCCATATTTACTCTCATATCTGTCCTCTAGTAGTAAGGGAAGTGAGTACGGGGTTGATTTGCTATAACTTCTGACTGATTCTGGATATTTCTAACTATTTCTGACTCGTACGGGAGCACAGCTACTGACGAGACAGCGTCGTTCAAAAAAATACTTTATTTATTGTTTTAAAAATATTAACAAGTAACAGATATCTGCTATCATTTCTCTTAAATAAATAAATGGGATATTATTTAACTTTTTCAAAACAGAGTTGCATTGTTTTCACAAGAACTTTAGAATTTGTTAGTAGAAATTATTTTGGAACTGGGTACTGCATAGGGTTGCGTCTTTATTCGATTAATCGACAATTAGTTAATCGATTCATATTCATAAAACGATTAATCAAAAAGGCGATTAATCAATTAAATTTCTTTTTGATTAATCAAAATCTTGATTAATTAAGTAAACACCCTTTTTGATTAATCAAATCAATTGAGTAATCGAAATTATGATGAATTTATTTAAGCCGTTTTTTACGAACTCAAAAAAAAAAATTAACCTGACAATGCAACACCCTAATATACATACATATATACACACACAAGTTTATAAAAGTTGCATATTAATCGCTTGCCAAACTCACATGAATTTCTTGAAGATTTTGTAAAGCGCCACGGCATAATGGATAATCATCGAAATCAGGAACATTTTGCGGCCACATTCGAAGCCGCGTGCTAGGGTTAATTGATTTAATTTTTATTTTACTTTGCCCTTGCACTTGCACTCAATTACCTAGTTACACTGCGTTCGTTTTTTTCTTTGTTGTTGTAATTGCTCTCTTATACACTTATTAACATAGGGATTTATGTATTTTTTTATATTTATTATAACCTTTAAGGCTACTCGTAACAAATTAAATGAGGTGGAGCACAAACATAATACTCAGTGATTCACAACATTTTCATATTAAGGGTCTTCATTAAACCATGTAAATGCCTCGTAAAGTGTGTAAACGCGTAAATTTACCTAGCGTGTAAATGAATTGTCAAATTTTGTATGAAAAATCGTTTACACAAATTTGATAAATTTACGCGACAATTTTGGTGCGTAAAAAAGTTGATAAATTTATACGTTTCTATAACGACGCATGGCATGTAATTTTTTTATTAGATTCAATGCACACTAGTTGAAAATGAAAAAAATATACTTGAAAAAAACAAAACACTTTGTTTTTCTTTATGAGTTTCGACATAAAAGTTTTCGTTTTACACAAATTACGTATAAATTTATTTAGGGCGTTCATTTAACTGAACTGATAAATGTATAAATTTATATATCGCGTAAACTTAGATGGTTAAATGAAAACCCTTATTATAATTGGGGGAAAAGTATAAAAAAAAACAAAAACAAAAAGCACTCAATCGAATATTTTAAAAAGAAAATGCTTGTGTCTTGCTAATTCACTAGTTGTAATGCTTCTGTTTATTATTAACGCTTCTGCAAAACTAACCATAAATGTAATTTCCGCATTGAAAGAGTACCGAAGCCAATGGCATTTAGCAGCCGCACCAAAAACTTGTAAGAGCAGACAGAGTGCTTTCTCCAGCCTAAAACATCTCCAGACATATTTTGCTCACTGTTACAGCACCTGCCGACACGCCGCACAGTGTACGGTTTTCGCATCTGAGCACTAAAATGTGTTTTTTTTAAAAAAAAGTCATTAATAGCATGGTTTAGTCAATATAGCTACTATTTCAGCTGCATCAATTAGTGACGTATCTCATTTTATAAATTTTTTTTTTCCAAACTTTCGATATGAAAAGTAAGCGTTTCGTTATAATCCCATTCCCCCCATTTTGAATAGGGGCATTCCTTGAAGACAACACATTTCATTAATAGGTGCGTGAAAATAATTGTTATACAGTTTTTTTTTCAAAAAGGTCAACGCCCTTCTTATCTGGCGGCACCGCCGGCTGTAATTTTATGCCGTTTGTCAGGACTGGTTTGATAAGCGACTTTCACATGGTGATTGTTGTTCGTCAAACCCGGAAGTTTATACTCAATTTTTACTCGGTCCAAAGCTGCAATTCTCCATTGAATTCCCAGCTGATGAAGGCAACAACTCCTTCTTGTCGAGGTTCAAGTAGCAAAAGTCGGCCAAAGGCGTCTCGCATTCGGAGGCATGAATTAGTTAAAAAAAACCTGCTATCAAAAAATACATACCACACATACATAACTATGTATCTGTGTTTGCTCAAAACAGTCTATTGTGCGTGGTTCATCGATAATACCTTATTTCGCCTCTCGCTGTTTTTATTTTTGTTTTAGCGTGCACGTTGGCGTTAGCTCCAATGGGAGCAAGAGAGTAACAATTTGCTAAATAAACGTGCTTTCGTTGCTTTTGGTATTATTCATACTGTTTTCATACCTTTTTGTACTTAGCACATGAGGCGTATACTATAGTTTGTGTGTTTAGCGTTCGATTGTGACGTATTTTTGCGCACTCAGATACAAAAAAAAACAAAATCGTCAAGCCGTCAGAGTTTTCAAACTTATCTTAACGGATGGAATAGCGCAGGCATGCATACCTACCCACGACTAGATTGAGGTGGCAGCCCTCACTCAAAGCAGGGAGAATGATCCAAGCTGCGAGAATGATCCAAGCTTCATCTCAACTTGTTTTGTCATCTTCCATGCTTATGGGACCAGTGTTGTGAAGGACCTAAACTGCGACCATCCCTTGTGCATAGAGATAGCGCTTTACTACACAATTACCAACAAAGTAGCACTTAAATAAAACAATGTACGATAATTTACAAAGAAAGCAAACATCAATATATTCAATTCAATTTTTAAATTTTATAAAAGTCAATAAAGCGGCAGTTGAAACCTTGCAGAAAATAGATAATCTTTCCTTCATTTGGTAAGATGATTAAAAAATAGATGATTGTATTCAATTTATTTGTTGTATTTGTCAATAACTAAAGTATTCAATACGTTTAACAATTTTTCTTCTTTTATACTTGCTTATACGATATCTGAATAGAAGAATATCCAAACATTTGAGTTTTCGAATCGAAATTTGAGAAAGCGCGTTTCGAACTCTTAGTCAATATAATGCTATGTTCCACCTCAGCTAACGTCATAAAGTCGCACAAACTTCATTTGTGCATACATATGTACATATTTATTACACTTTTATTTTTAAATACTTATGTATGTACATTCATATTCTTTCTCTAAATGGCTCTTTACCGTCGAAACGATTTTGGCCTCAACATTCATATACATATATTATTTATGGCGTTAAGGCAACATGTATTGAGTTTAATAATTTTTAAAAGGTTTAAACCCATGTCAATTATAATATCTATTCATACATACATATATGCTATGTACATCCAAATTTATGTAAATATAAAAAAAGTTAATATGACATAGCGTAGTAAAAAAACCAACAAATTGATTAAGCACATTTTTTAGTTATTTTTACATACATACATAAATAAATTTAATATTGTATACTTTTATTCACTGAGAATGTTTCCTTATTTCACAACAACAATAAAAATGTAAAGCATAAATAACATGACGCTACACGGCGTAAGGGGCATACAGATAGAAATCGTGTTTTGTTAGTGCAAACAGAGTGGGGAGTAACCTTTTTTTCCTTCATTCAAATTAAATATATTTCAAAGTTGTGTTGTTGTTAATGTTGAAGTAATCATCTTTTGTACTTAAGTATAAAGGGTGATGAAGAGGAAACAGACGAGTAAGAATAAGTATAGAAAAATAAAAAAACGGGAATCGGCTATGGAATATTTATAGAAATAAGATTATAGGATTTCGATAATCATTCTTTCACAATCTATCCGAGTTCGAACCGATTTACAACAAGTCTGAAATCAGGTAATCTTCAAACCAATATATGTTTAACAAAATGAATAAGTTTCATAATATTATTCTATATTAAATAAGTACTAAATAAAGTAATCACTCTGCCAAGTATGCCAAAACAGTATTTCTATATGCGAAGGCCGACATACATTTTTAGTTTTCATTGGTAGCGCTTTATAATCAAAGTATAAAAAAATAATAATTTCATTGATAACCTTTTTTTTGATTTCATATTTTAATTTGGTTTCGTTTGGACTAGTTTATGTTAAATGCGTTCCAAGACTTCATTTCATTTCATTTTTTTCATTTCATCGTACTAATTTTTTTTTAAATGATTGCGTGTAGTTTTTTTAATATTTCGCGCTGCAAATGAAGTTACGTAATTGAAGTATTTCAATATTCGAACCTTTTTAAAAATGCTTATTATTATTAGCTGTAGCTTTGTTGGTCCCTTATACGCCCCTCGATGTTTAAAACATGCCTGGTGTATCGCTTTCTCGATTTGCTTGTTTTTCGAAAAACATGGCATCCTAAAAATAATACAAATAAATTAGTTAAACTTTATAATTTTAATTTATATAAATTTACACAAAACAGTAACTTTGGTATACAAAATACTAGCATGAATACTTTATCCTGGTCCTCTCGGCCGCTGCCTGGGTTTAACATATACTTATTATACTTATCAGATACACTGTATATATTACTGGCAAATTGTAATCAATTCTTTTTTTACTTATTTAATTTTTGGAAGGCAAATTAAAGCTTATAAGCACAGAAAGGGGTTTTTCTATCAAGCATGTGAGTTATTTGTTTATAAAAAAAAATTCACTTAATAATACAAATTATTATACAAACTAAAAAACGGCGCACTACTATAATAGGGAAAATGAATCAATACAGATATAGAGTTTTATACAAAACTGATCAGAAAGAGTTTCAAAAAGGCCCTATTTAAACGGAATTTGTTCCATATTCAGCTGAGTGTGTCAATCTTCAATAAAATTTTTAAAAAGGGCTCAAGAGCTCAACCAAATTGTTGGGGACTGTTGTCGAATTGACGGATATGAACCCGATATAATTCGGTGATCCCTTATGGTACTTGTCCTGCTGACGTGGTAGCTTTTTAGTATGACCAATGCAATCTTTTAGGTCATGCCACCCCTGTTTCCGTAAGGAAGAAGAACATGGGCAATTAGCGTAGAGATACTGGTAAGCATATGGTGGGGTTATGACTATGGTGTCATGGCTTTTACGCTAGCACTACCTTACATTCACTTTTTATGAAATTTATATATTTTACCTCCATTCTTAAATTCTTCGACGTATACGTTTTAACATTTTTAAACGATAAAAATGTACGCTATATCTCTACATTAAATATATGTATGTATATATGCATGTATAAGTGAATGAAAAAATATTTGTTCTCAAAAATAGTTTGTACCAACACAATTGAATACTTACAATGAGGAAAGTTGCGCCCAATAAAACCGCCTTCATGCGTACATCCAAATCCATAGGAAATGTTATGCCAAAGAAATCGGCATCGGTAAATATTTCACGTGCCAAACCCGACCATTGTTTTGAGATCTTGCCAACATTTTCACCGGTTAAAGAAACAACCTATAAATATCAGTAGTTTAAATATATGTAGGTATGTGTATTTTAATTGAATTTTAAGTATGTCATCATTGTACCTGAAATTCTACATCGCCACACATTGAAAATGTACAAATTGGTCCTTCGATGCGTAGTACTGTATCACCAATATGATTTTTTATACGAAATGATGGTGAACATATCGACCATTCTTGTTCCACTGTACCGATAACATTGCCAGGTGGTGCAGATATTTCCATCGATTGTAAACAACAGGGAAAACAACATGCCGAACATGCTAATGGCCGATACATATGTATGACTTCATTACGGAAATTATCAAAAACTTTCATATCGAATGGACGTGCTGGACCACACATATTGCGCGTACAACAATCAGTATCTTCAACAGCATAATAAACTTTTTGGCCGAGAGCATTTTTAATTGAAAATTTATTATTTGTTTCGAAACCGGTGAAAGCTTCAAGTAATTCAACTTTTTGTTTAACCAAAAGTTGGTCGACCATCGTAAGGTACTCCAAACCGCGCGGACAATTCGGTATACCTTGTGGTATACTCATCCAATCTCCTGCAAATAGATTAAGTAAATAAAGAGTTAATCAATTATTTTAGGATATTGTGATATGTAGCACGTGAGCTCAATGGAAATGCAAAATAAAGAAAAAAGTCCCAATCCAGCTTTTCAAGAACTTTACACATATTCCTTTATGCCGTTATATGTAAATCCATGTTAAAATTGAATAAAATTCGCGACTTAATGTCAGTTAGGTCGCTCCGATGATTTTCGATAACACAACCGGCTTGATTGATTATTTTCTTGAGAATCTAACTTTAAACAATTACTGATTATTTTCTAATTATAAAAAATAATCGAAAAAACAGGATTTGTCTCTATTATTCAACATAATCAAAAATAACAAAAATAAAGGTTTTTCCATTATTTTCTATTTTTTTTTTTGTTTTTTTTTTGCTTGTTTTTCATATATTTTTTAATTTTTTATTTTTTTATTTATTTTTCTTAACAATCGTAAAAGCCCATGATTTTTATTTTTTTTTAATCGTAATCAATTTGTAATTGCCTTTTCTTGAAATCAATTAAAATAATTAATCATTTTTCACACTTAATAAAAAAAAAATTGTTTGTTATTATTTTTTTCAGTTTTTTTATTTTTTTTCAGTTTTTTTTTTCATTTTTATAATAATCGTAAAAACTCATGATTTTTATTTTTTTTTAATCGTAATAAATTTATGATTGCCTTTTCTTGAAATTAAAAAAATAATCATTACCAATTAAATTACTGGTCAATAAATTGATTACCTAATTACTAATCAAATTTAAGAGGTATGGTAGAAAGTAATCAACAAATATAAATTTACATTGAATGGCACAACAACAAAAAAACGTTGTAATATACCGTTATCAATTACTGCTGCAATTTTGTATCTGATTACCTAAACCCCCACAGCGGCTCAATCAAAATTCACATACATACATATGTACAGATATATCTGAGCTGGTTTAGATAAACCAAATTGAAAGCTTTGCCATTTGAACTAAAACCGCTCTCGCCAATCAAACGACAATTGAAAATATGAACTTGAGACATGAATGTGTGGCTTGTTGTGCGATTTGGAAGTCAACAATGATTGAATTAGATAGACGCCGTTTGTCATAACTACACTCAGAACAAAACCAAGAAGCACATTCATTCACGAATGTATGTATGCTAAGTATGCTGAGTACTTGATTTGTATACAATGGACCTGCTTTCATAACATATTAATATTTTGAATCAGTGTTGGCGCATTGAATACAAAATGTACCTAAATTAATATTACAATAAAAATTAATTGACGATTGAATACAAATCTCAAACAAAACTTTCTGTAATCAAATTTGCACGTCCTTTCTCTGAGTGTAAAAAAGACATGTGTATTACATATATTTATATATTGTATATATAGAGCGTTGAAATACACGATAATGTACAAGTTCCTTTCTAATTCGTACAATTAAGACTTTTGCTGACTTAGGGATGTTACGGAATCGCTAAGAGATTCAGCGCCACCTAGCGGAAATTGCACATTGACTGTCTTGCCTTCGAGTTCTAGAATATAGTTGCTATCCCGTACGAGTAAGAAGTAAGCGGAAACGTTACCACATAAACCTGTTCTATCGTACCGGAATTACCCGGAGTTTTACACCTGGGCAAAGGCATTGATTTCAGTGTAACCATGTCTGATTTGGAAACGGTTTGGCATTACAGGAAATCCATATCGTTCTCTGATCACTGACAGCATTATAAAGATAGCAAATTAAGTTCTCTTCCACTAAGAAATTGCAAGATTTAATAAGAATTTTTTCTGACCACTTCTAGTATATCTGTCAAATTGATCAGCTGTATTGTATTTGACAAAAGAATCGTTAACTAATTCATATTTTCGCATTGGAAAACAATAAAATATCGAAGGAAGTGACCATGATTCTATAACACAGGTAGTGTTACTAGACCAACTGATTTTTACTTTTTTCTCGAATTTTGAGAGTACACTCATTTCTCAGAGTAATTTTGACATTCTGGTGGTGAAGTTAGTTTCGCTATATGAAAGTTAAACAATAAAGAGTTTTCTATAAAAAGTTGCGTTGCCATTTTCTTCGATATTTTTACCACCAGACTTAAAAGTCATGTTAATTTTTAAATTTGCAATGCTTTACGTTATGTATTCGTAAGAAAATTAATCACCGTCTTCCACTGATATCAACTAGCTTGTCTGATTAGAACACATCTTATCTTAAAATAACGTGTAGATAAATGTATTTTTGTTATAACATAGTAATCAGCAGTAAATTGCGTAAATCGGCAATCGTAAATAACATTTATTATATTATTTAAAAGTCTTCTCTCGACGAACAAATATAACGCCTGTCTTCACGTACGAAGGGGTATTATGTGCAATGTCGAACATAAGATGACCCTTGGGCCATTCAAGAGAAAAGTTATCCAGAATATACATATATGGTCCTTCTCGTGATGTCTACGGCGAGTTACCGAACTTTATATTAATTTCCAGTGGCATCTTCTTGTAGTCCATCAGCCTATCTTGTCTGCCGGTTTGAAAGGGCCATATCTGAACAAAATATTGAAAAGCTACCAGTATAAAGTTCCCAAACGTTACGACAACGGTTCTTAAACAATAGAAAAAACTGGAACGTCCATGTCACCATTTAGTCGGAAGAGTATATTCAACCGAACTTAGTAGATTACTTTGCTTTTTCATTTGCTCACCTTTTATCCTCATCACTTAAAAAAAATTCATATCCTTTATTTTTTGCAGATTTATTTAAACGCATCGAACGTCGAAATTTTTTCGCCAACGGTTTATTACTTTCACGCACGACTAGAACTTTTAATGTACGGCTACGTCTGCGCAAATAATCATATTTTTCATACAAATTATGCCAAATTAGGCGTAGCATATTTGCGCCCACACTACCGATGTCCTGTTGACCGTGACCATTTTCGTTGCAAGTTTTTTTAGGAGTCGCAGTAGCACCATACAATTCTACGGTAGAAGCATATACATTTTTACTTGATCGAGATTCGCACATAGTGTTGGGCCAACGATATTTGGTGGCAGCGTAATTGAATATGAATCACAGGGTTTCGATTTTAGTTTGCATTGCAAGCTTTCGTTCTCATTCACTTAAAATTAATTTAGTTCAAAAAAAATTCCGTCACATTCAGCTGGACCGCTGTTGTAAGACTAAATTTATGTTGACGAATTTCAGTCGCACAAAGACATCACAGAACCATCACAATCGTGCTATAATTCTGCGCGTTTATCGTTTCATTTGTTCAATTAAAGAAGTTAGTGATAAGATGTGAAGGTACCGTAACCGTAAAATTTACAACAACGCAAAACCGCAGTAATGTGGTTTCATTTTATTACACTGTGAATCAGGTTTTTTGGGGGCGAATTGACTTTAAAATAGTTAATGAAATATTTTGCATTCTCCGATTTTAAGAAAAAGTAAAAATGGGTTAAAGAGAGCCGCTCTTATCATTACTTCTGCGCTCCGCATCGACTGGCTTCATACTAGCCGGCAGTAAAAAAATAATGTCAATGCAAGGATTATTCAAAAACGTTTTGGATATTTCTGGAGTTTGAATTTCTTTTTATTCTCTCTGCTCTTTAAATTCCACAAACATTTCGTACAAGTGCGCCTTAAATGAAATTTTCATGGGAAAAATTTTTCACCCCCTAGCGACTTCCAAAATATCTTGTGGGGATCTATATGTCAGAGTTGGAATAATTTCGCTTCCAAAGGAAATTGTTGCACAGTGTTATCATTGTTTAATAGTTACAAGCAGTACATATACACATAAATATGTATTAGGCCGGGTCGATTTGTAGGGAGGCAAAAAAATTGCCCATTGCTCTGTGAAAATCATATTCTATTGATCAAAATAGGAAACTTTGCCAAAGGAACCATACCTCTAAAACGAACACTGATGTCCCTAATCTGGGTCGAACTTTTTTGTAGGGGGCCATGGCGTATGAACTACATTTGGGGGCTTCTCTTAGGACTACAAATAATACCTACCCAAAAGTTCGACCCAAATTGGGGGACATCAGAATTCGTTTTAGAGGTACATATGGTTACTTCGGAAAAGTTTCTTATTTTGATCCCTACAATACGATTTTCACAGAGCAATGCGCGATTATTAAATCGCGCCGCCCTAATATGTATGTTTGTTCATGTGTAAACATTTGTATCCCTGCAAAAGTTGATTAATGCGCGACTAATGCTAGTTCTGATCTCTTCATGTACGTTGAACTATTCACATTACATATGCCCTATTGAAAGACTAACTGTACATATTTATAGCCCAACAGATACGACAGAACAGATCTTTTTACCCCTACGGATAGGGCCAGGGTTGTATTTCTACCTCTATGAGTATAATACAAAAATTAATATGAACTGTGCCTAGAAGGGACTAGTTGGTATCAATTATAGTCCACGAAACGAAGTGTTTAATTGCGGGCCACTCTCTTCAGAGATTGGTCGCACGATTATCAGCAGGGATACTACTTAATAGCGCAGTCAACAACGTCGTGTCTTTTTACGACCAATTCCAGTAGTCGCAAAACATAAGAGAGCAGCTCGTAAACGAAAGATTCTTTTTGATGCAAATTGTTGTTATTTTTTGTTAAGTGTTTTAAGCAAAGTGGGTACAGTTTAACACAACACTCTCATTGCATTAACATAAGGCATTTGTTTATACCTTTCATGGATATGAATGGCATAATAATTTTGGTGCGTTGTTTGTTGGTATGAGAAGAAGAGAAAGATCCATCAAGTGAGTCATTAGTTTTAGAGATATCTACAAATACAAAATTAATTATATATTTTAAATTTTAAATCAATTTATTTAATTGAAATCCATTACTTTAGGTAATAAGATCTTCTTTGAGCTTGGGAGTTTATGGAGAAAGAAAGGCTTGTCTTCACAAGCAAACATCAGGCTCTATGAGTCTCTCATAAGAACTGTCGTGAATTGTCGCGGCTTCGTCGGTTGAATCTGGTTATGCGAATGCCTTTTTCCCAGAAAGTATTCCTAACTTCAAAATTTGGTAGCAAAGGAAGGAATAGAGCCCCACTAACCTAGTTTAGTCTGTTATTGTGGATATAGGGTTTATCGTTTAAGCGCCTATTAATGATTATGCATTGTCACTCGTAAAAACAATGAAATGTAATTACCAAAAACAATTTTAAAAGCACTCAAAAATACCTGGTTATACTGTTAATTTCAAGTATCTCTCAGTAATATCCAAAGAGATTTTTGAAATAACCTAAATCGACTAACCAAAAGGCTTATTAATACAAATTATTAGAGGAATTTCATTAAAATTATATATTTATAAGGCAACTTCCTGTATTTTTTTAACAAAATTCATATATTTAATGCAACAAATACCAGGTCATTGACTATGCAAAGTTCATATTTATATTTACAAATAAAATAAATAAATAAAAATATTTACAAATACATACATACATACGTATAGATAATACCGTATATAAACATTTTAAGTATTTCATGCCTACTTCATACTATCACCTCTTCCAATGGCTTTCTTATCGCAATAGAAATAAAAGACTTCCTTTATTTATTAATTACTTTGCTTTTAAATAATACGTATTTAGGTATATTGAACAGTAATTGATTTACCTACTTGCAGATGATAATAGATTGATACACGGAAATGCAAGTGGACGCCGTTGACGTTATCGACGGTAGGTAACTCACCGCTGTACTTTGTGCAAAATACTTGAATTCACCGTGTTTTCATTTAATTTATAAATGCAAAATTATAATCGGAGTTACAAAATATTTAATAGTGAATAATAACAGAAGTGCTAGCAGCCCTCAAACTCGCGATTTAAACGCAAATGTCTCCAGTGGCGAATTGCTTACCCACGAATTTATCAAGGCATTAAAGGCATTTATTTATTTATATACACATAGTTTTGGGTTATATTAAATGAGCATAAGTTCTTTTTTCGAACTAAAGTCGATATTTTTGCCAATGGCTGAAAAAAATATTTTCACTAACCTGCTCCCATTGTTTGTCCAGGTGCTCCCATTGGTTGTCCTGGTGGCGGCATACCTGGTTGTGTAATAATAGGACCTTGTGGACCATATCCTGGTCCAGGCTGGAAACCCCCACCACCATTGTAAGGTTGCTGTGGCTGAGGCATTACACCAAATGGAGGATGTTGGCCACCATAATTTGGTGGAGCCTCTCCATATGGGGGCATTTGTGGTACTGGATTATAGCCAGCTTGCGGTTGCACAAAACCCTAGCAAAAAGAAAGATAAGTAAAATGATGATAAAACAAGTAGGATTTGTTGGAAATAATTATATTCGGTAGATTGTAATAAAAATAAGTACTGGAATAATTATAAAATGTTCTATAATTAAAATGAAGAAGAGTATTTTTATGGTTTCGAAAGGTTAAGAGCCCTAGTACAGTGCAATTCGGCTTTCATAGACTGTACAATACCACGATAAAGTGTCCCTTATAACCGAGTGTCCATCTAATCAGAATCAACTTTCAATTCTTCTTTTAGATCAATGCCTGGCTGATAAGAAGACATATATATGAGCATGTGGACACAATGAGCCCGGTTTATTTATTATTGACATTTTCTGTTTACGAGTCCAATGTATGTGGATTACACTGCATATACATACATACATAAGCTTCCATATGCATGCGTTATGGACTTTTAACATGAAATAATGGCTTATTTTCTCCGATTTTGAAATTGCTGTGAAGCACCGGCATTCGTCAACGCCCCCTAAATTAAAAGTTACTTTCCCTGATACATATCAATACATATATGTACTCACATAATTTCCTGGCGCTGAAGGCTGATACCCTCCTGGTTGAGGTACGTTAGGTGCAGTGGCTCCTGGTGGTGGATACCCCGCTCCAAATCCAGGCGGAGCATATCCACCTTTACTTACATTACTCATTGGCATTGACATTGTGCGTTGAGTTAATACCGCAAAACTTTGTACACGGACACCTGTACCTTTCCAATAAAAGGTTTATCTTTTTTGAAAATGTTTAATTAAAACACAGTGCATTAAAGTGTTTTCCAGGCAGTTAGGGTGGTGAAATTCCTCTTTTTTGACACTTTCCGCTTACATTTTTCGTTGGGCCTTCTCTATGTGCCACCTTCTGTTTCCATGCAATTAAAATTCTTAGAAATTTGTCATCTTTTTCAAATGCAGTAAGTACATACCTATACTTTCACCATACGACGTGCATAAGAAAACGTGCAAGCCGGTTCTCAGTTCCAGAAGCTGCAAATTAATGTTTGCTTTTTGTATTTTTGCAATAAATTCGCTGATAATTAAATAGTGAACGTATTTTGCAAAACTATATTGTATGAATTATGATGATTTAGAAAACAGTGTTTCCAAGCAAACGTATTGGTCTGTTCGTTTCCTAAACTAAAGTCTACCGATTCTGACCAAAAATTTTGTTTTTGTGTTCTCTTCATAAGTAATTTTATAAGCAAGGCGAATTAATAGAAGGTGGAAGCCAGGCGAATTACAAAGCCACATCCATACATTTTCAATGTACTTTGTTTTTGTAATGCGTAGGATTAATGTCAAAATCGTATGGCGGCTGAATGTGTAGTGTCAAAATTTGAGAAGAAAGTAGCTATCATTAAGGAAAGGACGTCCAAAACCCGTAAAACTCTCACCGTGGGGAAATGTTTGACAAGTTTACACTTTAAACCGCTAATAAATTATTCATGAAATAGTGTACAATAATTATTTATTAAACATATTTTATTGCAAAATGTATGCATCACTTTTTAAGTGACTCTTTAAGTAGCCCAATATTTGCAATATTAACGTAAATTTTGCCTTATTCTATAGTAATTGTAAATATTGTCAAAAAAATATTTATATTAAATATTAAATATAGTCAAATATAGTTTAAAAGGCATTACTCGGTGTATTATTCGAGAGCAGGTTGATTTTGTAAGTACATCCATACATACTTCATTAAGCGTTGAGAGTTTATGAAAAGTGAAGAGTTATAACGAAACAATTAAAAATTAATGTGCGCATTGAGTATACAAAATTGGTTTTGAAACATCTTTGCAGTACTGGCTAAGGTCCTGTGATAATTATAGCATATATTTAGTATTCAAAATGGACCATATCCTGAAAAAAAGAATTAATTCGAATAAATATATAGCCTAATATTGATGGCAATAATTAAATAAAACTCTATATTACGCACAATAAGGAATGTTGCTGCTAAAATAACTGCCTTCATGCGCACATCCAAATCTATTGGGAACGTTACACCAAAATAATCAGCATCGGTGAAAAATTCCTTGTTGATCGAATTCCATTGTTTTGAAATTTTGCCAATTCTATCGCCATTCATAGCAAAGATCTGTAATTTAAATAAAAATAGTGTATAAGTGTTAAAATATTTTGAAAACAAAACAGCAAGAGAAAGCCGCAAGTTTGAATATGTATCCATAATTGTAACCATAAATGGACCTTCCGTTATCACTAAACTTAGCAACTAAAATACTCGAAAATTTCGGAATCAAGTACTTCTCTGCCTTCCCCACATCTCATCATTGTCCATGTTCAGTAATTTAAGTATTCTTACCTCAAACTCTACATTGGCGCAACATTTGAATGTGCATCGTGGCCCACGAACGCGCAACACGTTCTCTCCATAGGCGTTCTTGATCAAATACAATGGGCGTAGGAGTGACCATTCTTGCACTACGCTTCCAATAACAGTACCCGGCGGCGATGATACTTCTAATGTCTGTAGGCAACAGGGGAAGCAACATGACTCACAACGCAGTGGTCTGTATATATGTAGTACTTCATTCTGGAAATTATCCAATATTTGTACGTCAAAGGGACGACAGGAGCCGCATAAGTTTCGAGTCAAGCAATGTGTGTCTTCGACGGATAAATACACATTCTCACCAGCTGCATTTTTTATTTTGGATTTGTTTTTCATCTCACAGCCAAAAAATACTTCAACCAAATCAACTTGTTGCTTAATGAGCAGCTGGTCAACAGCAGTCAAGTATTCAAGGCCAGTTGGACAATTAGGTATGCCAATAGGAATACTCATCCAAGTCTCTAAGGAAATAAAACGAATTTTAGTTAAATATACATATGTACAATATAGTGCGCTCGCTTCAAGCACGGAAAAAATACCTAGCGGCGATATTGTGGCCCGTGGTTGTCGCACGATTGGTGGTGCATCTTGCGGCACGCCTTCATAATCACGGTTTTTATGCATTTTTCTCGCTTTATAATTTTTTCAATATAAATGATGAAGTAATCGTGGACTTTTGTCTTTTAAGGTATTGCGGCTATATATGTGCGTATGTCACAAGTCCTTTGCTGATGTGGTACGGGTGCTTACCCTCCTTTGGAACCTTCGTAATTGTCCCTCAGCTGATGAAGAAGCTTTGTTTTAAAAGTATTGGCAATTATTCTAAACTTAAAATAACTAAACAATAAGAAATGCTTAACAGACACTCCTTAAACAAAAAAGGTAAAATGAAACCACAACAACCGGACAATAGATAAAAAACGAATTACGAAAGCAAAGCAAAAAACGGAAACGCATGAATGCATTAAGTCAGTGCTGTGGTTTATAAGCGACTTCGACTCAACCATAACGTCGCAGTCCTGGCCACATCAAAAAGAATTTTCTGAACCCAACAAATTTGAGAGTGCTTCTCATTGAGAAAATATTTGTTAATATTTGGTCTAAAATAAAGAAATTCTTAATATAAAACAACCGTTAATTCCATATGACCGTACGTAACTGCGAATGCAAATCCAAAACTATCAAAAGGCGTGTTATGAATAATTCGAATGCGGATTTTCCTTTTTTTGTGCCACGGTACGCACACTTTTGCGTACACAGTGTAATTTGTGATTACAACAACCACATGAAAATGACATCAAATTCTGAACATTGATTGCAAATATTTCGCAAACTACTAAAAATATTTGTTTTCCGTGTCCGGATTCTTGTCACAGAGGTCAACAAAATATGGATCAAAATAATTATTTTCCCCTTCAGATTATGGATATCGAGGTCAAAACGCTTCTTTTAGACGCGTTTAAACAGTTGACGTTGAAAGTAAGGTATAACATTTCCTACTATGCATTGGTGTAATGGGTAGACAGGCTTTGCTGGGTGGATACTTTCTACCCGGTAAGAGAAAGCCTCATGTATCTCATTTAATGGCAACACTGGCAACACTATTAAACATATGATTTTTTAATCATTACTAGAATTTTAAAATTCAATTGTTTTTATTGGCCAAACAAAGATTGTGTATTGTAAATTGTAAATAAACAACTATTTATGAGTAATATTTATATTCAAGAGCCACCCACTTCGGGCAAGGTAAGCGACATAACAGTGTGATTTTAAAGTATAAAAATAAAACGTTTTTCGGCCAGGTTCTGATGAAGACTACGGCTGGCGATATTGACATAGAGCTTTGGTCCCGTGAATGTCCCAAAGCATGCCGCAATTTTATACAACTTTGCATGGAAGGCTACTACAACGGAACCATATTTCATCGCGTTGTTAAAGGCTTCATTGTGCAGGGAGGTGATCCCAATGGCGATGGCACTGGGGGAGAATCCATTTATGGCACACCATTCAAAGACGAATTTCATTCACGCTTACGCTATGCGCGACGTGGTTTGGTTGGAATGGCAAACGCCGATAAAGATGATAATGGATCACAATTTTTCTTTACTATGGGCGCAACACCGGAATTACAAAATAAGAATACACTTTTCGGCAAAGTGACTGGTAATACACTATACAATATGTTGAAGCTAGAGGAAGGACTCGTTGATCACAATGAACGGCCGATGTACCCGCAAAAAATCATAAAAACAGAAATATTAAGCAACCCATTTGAGGACATAGTACCACGCAAATTGGCTAAGGAAGAAAAAAAAGAGAAAACAAAAAAACGGGAAAAAGGCGTCAAGTAAGTTCATTGCAATGCTCGCGGATTTATAACCTGTTATTTAATAAACTTTTTTAAGAAACTTCGGACTGCTGTCTTTCGGCGCAGAAGCTGAAGAAGACGAAGAGGAGACCAATGATTTTGTGCAAAAAAATGCTGGACGAGCAAAATCAATGCATGATGTTGTGGACGACCCCAAATTGAGTAAGGAAGTTGCACGGCTTGAAAGTACAAACTTGAGCTCTGAAGATGAGGAAGCATTAGAAGAAGAACGACGTTTGGCACAAATAAAAAAAGAAGAGTTCGATGATGACGATTTGGAGGAGAAACGACAACGCATAAAGAGTAAGCTGATGAAGTTGGACACCAGTGAAAAGAGCATTAAGAAAGAGCTAGCAATAAAAAAAGAACAATCAGACTCTGATGAAGATATCCTAGTGACACAGGAGCAAGAACGAAAAATGAAAAGCGAGAAGAAAAAGTGGGTAAAATTTATAATTAAGTAGTATGTGGTATTAAAAATGTAATTATGTTTCAGAAATGAAATTCGTCAAGAAATCATTAACTTGAAAAAACAATACCAAACAGAAAAGCGTCAGCGCGAAATTGTGAATGAGAAAATACCAGAGAAAAATACTAATGCCGAATTAGAAGCCAATTCAGAAAACAATGAGTTTATTAAGAACTTCATTGAGGAAAAGGAGAAATATGGCACTTTGAAATCGAAAATACCTAAAAAAGGAGCTGGAAGAGAAGATTTCACTCTTAATTTGCTAGCGAAATTTCGTCAAAAACTAGATGCACTCAAACAGAAACAGACGGATTCCAGCGAAGATCCACAATCGTTAGATGATGGTACTATAGAAAAAGAAATACAGGGTGATGATTGGTTAGCACACACCTTGAAATTTGAGGAAGCAGTACCAGTATTAGCAAAGGATGCATCTACTAAGAGCGATGATTGGTATGATGCTTATGATCCTAGGAATCCTTTAAACAAACGAAAAAGAGGTGAGGGTAACAAAGCTGGGGTGGAAAGCAGTAAGGATAGTAGTAGCATAAAACGACGTAAATAAATTTTTATGAAGCTTATAAATTGGAAATTTTATTTTGTCTGGCTGAAAATTTGTGTAAAGTAAACCAATTAAATATTTTAAGGACATAAGTACATATTTAGGTTTGATAAGGAATAAGTAGTAGTAGTATGAAAACAAAAATGTTGGTATCAAAATATTCCTAAAATGATGCAAAATTTGTACTATGAGTTGTGCTTTAATTATTTTTTTCAAAATATTTTGTCTTCTCCTTCGGATTTGGAACAATCTGTAAATTATAATTTAATATAACAATTTGGATATGTACACAATATGTATGTATATGTATTACCGTATCTGCGCCGGGTTTCCAACCAGCAGGACACACTTCACCATGAGTATCAGTGTATTGGAATGCCTGTACCAAGCGCAATGTTTCATCTACTGATCGTCCCACAGGTAAATCATTCATTGTTATCTGACGTAAAACGCCACGATGATCAATAATAAACAGACCACGCAGCGTATGACCCAAATCTTCTAAATAAACCCCATAATCTCTGCCAATAATATGAGTTAAATCCGACAGTAATGGTATTTTTACATAGCCAAGACCACCCTCTTTTCGTGGTGTATTAATCCAAGCCAAATGTGTGAAATGTGAATCTACACTAATAGCAACAACTTCAGCATTAATCTTACGGAATTCTTCTATGCGATCCGAAAATGCAATAATTTCTGTAGGACACACAAATGTGCTGTAAAAAATAATTCAAATAGAGTTAGCTACATATGTACATATTAAATAAATAAAAATGAAATTATTTAACTTACAAATCAAGCGGATAAAAAAGTAATATAAGGTATTTCCCATGATATTTAGATAGCGATAATTTAACGAATTCGCCTTTAACAACAGCAGTCCCTTCAAAGTGTGGAGCCGGCTTGGATACTTTAGGAAATATTAGAAGTAGAAAAATAAAATAAATCAAATTATAGGTAAACTTACTGACTGCTTTGGTTGTCTGCAGTTTATGATCGCCGCGTGGCCCTTCCGACGGATACACTGAACCCCCGGCAAAAGAATAACATGAACCACTTTCCTCATAACCGGTTGCGGCATTTAAAAGAGTGCACAGCAAACAAACTAAGTAGATTTTTGGTAACATTTTACGGTGGGTGGGCGTATTTCGAGTCTAATGATTAGATGTAGAAATGTGATATCGGTTAAAAAATAAACAGTCGTCAACAGTAGCCACGCAAACACTTTTTGCTTGTTGGGCCAAAGCAATAACAAATCAATTTCTACACGAAGTTGGGTGTATTAAGACCCTTTGATTGAATTAGCGGATAACATTGCTACTGATATTTACTTATCTGTTGATATAAATACATTTGTTGTCAAATTATTCGAACCATGAGATAAGGAAAAAAATGCCGATGGAACCACAAACAATTAAACAAAATCATATATTTCGGTTTGTTTTTGTATTTACTTAGTCCCCAGAATTATATTTTCAAAATTAAATTAGGAAATCAGTACTTATTCTTAAACCATAATTAATTTAATAAAATTTTCAAAACCAAAACAACTTACATTTTATCAGACGAATTTAAGCATAAAACAATGTTGAAAACTCACCGGCGGAAGAAATTTGTAAGCAGGGCTGCCGTATTTACATTCACCATTCACCATCAACTGCTGAACACACCACAGACCACAGATGAATGAAACAATCATCAATGTCTGATTCAATGATTATTTTCTGATACAAGTTACTAAATGATGGACCACTTATCAACACATAAACTGACAGCTGAAATTCGACTTTCTAAGGCTAAACTAATTCGGTCATCAATTCGTCATCAATGACAGAAATACTTATTTGTTCAAGAAAATATTCGAATTCATAACTCCATAAAATAAAGAAAACATTAAATTAACCTCAAATGCGTTCAATTTTGGCAAAATACTTTGAAATGCAGTGCATTGATTAAGGCTCATAAGCAATGCACTGCATTTCAAAGAAAATTTAATATGTTTTTATAACGACACATAACCCAATATTGTATACTTTTACTCTCCTCCCTTTTTCTCCTTTTTCACCTTTTTCCCCTTACATCTTTAACTATTCTTTCACTCTATAACATCTTTTCTTCTTAGGTTATCGCCTTTTTAGATTAAGTTTAATTCTAATTAATTATTATTATTATTTATTTATTGTGACTGACACTATAAAATAATTTTGTTAAAAATTGTTGTGCCAGGAAATTCTTGAATAAATACAAATACTAAACATATTTGACCAACAAAAGCTTTTGTTTGTCACACAGGCCACAGGCCCTTTTATAAACACCTCCTTCCTCCTCTGTGAGCTATACACAGGCCCTTAGAAGTTAAGCAAGGAGAGCACTATTGGTATGATATGGCAACACTGACTTCAAATCCATCTGTTTTTGTTTGGCATATTTTTCAATACATCGCTTTTGTTAAAAGAACAAATCTTCTCATCAATAAAATATTTGAAAGCAAAGAACTTATCCAAGCCAAATATGAACAGCTTGAATATACCAACAGACTTTGGTCCAGACTCTGGCGGACGCGTTAAAGGCTTAGTTATAGTGAAACCCATTGTCTATGGGAATATAGCGCGGTCCTTTGGCAAAAAGAATGAAGACGGCCATACCCATCAATGGAAAGTGTATGTGAAACCGTATCATAATGAAGATATGTCCGTTTATGTTAAGAAAGTGCATTTCAAGCTGCACGAAAGTTATGCAAATCCCAACCGCATTGTAACTAAACCACCCTACGAAATCACCGAAACTGGTTGGGGTGAATTCGAAGTTGTTATCAAAATATATTTCCATGATCCAACAGAGCGACCTGTAACATGCTATCACATATTAAAGTTATTTCAAAGTCCAGTTGTTGATGGTGAACTGTCGAGCACAAATTTGGATAGTAATAGAAGATTGGGTGCAGCAAATGCGCATTTGGTATCAGAATCATATGAAGAAGTTGTATTCCAAGAACCGACACAATTAATGCAACATTTTCTAATGAATGTACAACCCCTAACGAGTGGTTCTTATACGCATGATACCGACTGTAAGTAGACGAAATATGAATTGCTGTTTAGCAGGAACTTTAATGTATCTCTTTCCTTCCATTTTAGTTGAAGAAAAAAAGGAGAAAACTTTAGAAAACATTCTTGAGGTAAAAGGCAAAGTAAAAAACGAAATAAATACCCTTAAGGACAAATTGAAGCTAGCTCGTGAAACTATTGCCAAGTTTAAGGCTGAACTCGCTAAAGTGCAGAAACCGCCATCCACATGATAAATATATTTGAATTATGATAAGAAACTTATAAGATTAGTATGAAGTATAAATAAGACTACGCATTTTATAACAATTTTGATTGAAAATTAATTTCAACTTAGATTGGACCATGGGACTGAAGGGTCACGAAGCGTAAGGCCCTACGGAAAAAGTTATCTAGACGGTTAATTAATTTCGAAGAAGAATAATGAGACGTTCTCTTATATAAAAAATATATGAGGTCATATTTTCAATTCAAAAGTAAACAATTGTAAAGTATCTTAAAAACCAAACACACAGTTCAAACAATATCCATAAACTGTAACTCAGAGAAAAGCATGACGGTATTTGGCAGTGGTCTTGGCTGTGGTGATAATACGGTTATCGCTTGCCTATCCATGTCTACATCAGTGCTGTAATGGGAATACATTAAATTATTTGACCACTAATTACCGTACAGACACGATAGCGAATCATTCGGCAGTCTGGTAGCTTGACGACAAGGAAAGAACTATGTTGTTGCTCCTTTAAAACATAAATATTTCTATACGTGGCTAAAAATGTTCGCCGGGTCAAATGATGTCGTTTTCGCTAAACTTTAGCTGCTGAACGAGTAGTTATAGTTTCTGAACACAATATTCCCCAATATTTTAACTTACACGCAAACAAACCCTGCTACATTAGTTCCGATTACATCTTCATCGACTGACTCAGCAAAACTAATAGACAACAGGTGATGTAATAAGGCCGGACTAGGAGTTACTGCTACAACTTTAGTTTTATTATCTTCAGCTTTCATGCCAATAGGCATACACGAATCTGGCAATGGTGGCGCTCCAATTTTATATAACTTTATATCTTGAAATTTCACTTCGAATGAAAATGGATAGAATGGTGTTCGAGAACCATAAAAGTATTCTTTAATGCGAAGATCACGCTGCTCGGTACGCAAATCTCTACTACGCTCCACCACACCTCCACTCTTTGGCAGCAGCACGACACGCACAAAAGATGGCATATCACGCAATAGCTCATTATATAAGCGTTCGTGATCTAAGACAAATATAGCATTCACTTCAAACGCCTGTCCCATATGTAATAAGTGTGCATAGCCATCACCTTTCACCCAACCGCACGTGTTTATTATCATACCAGAATATTTCGCTGAAAGTAAAAGTTTGTCAAAAACACTGTTAAAGGAAACTTTCAAATACATGCTTGCGATTCCATGTACTTACTTCTCTTATTGACATTCATGGATTCCAAAGTTACCTCTGCCATTTTGCCAACTACCGTTTTATATAGAACATTATTTGTACCTGGACTTTTATGTCCAAAATGATACACCAGTGGAGCTGTTTGTGAGAAGCCTTCTTCAATACTTGCCGGCCGTTCTATAAGTATTGTTGCTATTGTACCAGGTATAGAAATTGATCCTTGACCCACATCGATATCTGCGTAAAGTGGACGTCGTCCTAAACGCACAGCATAATTAAGAAATATACGAGATAGAGTACTCTTTCCTACATCTAATGGACCAACAATCATTACTATTGGCCCACGTTCGTCCTTTTCTTCGGCAGTGGTGCGCATTTGCTCTAATGCTGCATGACAGTTTAAGTATTGCACCATAGGCGTCTCTTTTGAAATGTAACTAACATCAGTTTTTCCTTTGACATTAAGGACACATCCATGATAAGTAAAAATTGCCACCTTAGCGCCGGTAAGAAATTCGTATTTTTTCTTTTTCACCAGTTCTGTGCCGAACATTTCAGCAAAGCCGGAGATGAGCTGGAGGTCAACGAAAAATTTCTTTATTTGCATTGATTAATGTACAATATTCATAATTACCGCCACGTAAACTTTTGCATCCTTGTCCTCTATTTCAAATCGCAGTTCAGAATCTGCCTCCAGTGTGAACTCCTCGCCTTCCTTTCCCTCCTCGGCCATTACTCATAGATTTCCAAGCACGTCGAAAACTCTTGGAGAAATAACAATGAAAGGATAAAAACAAATTTAATTCGCACCTCTGTTCGCACAGTGAATAAAAAAATTATAATTTTGGCCGTGCTAAAACAAAAAAGTTGATGAATTTGGCAGCACTTTAACAAAACAGCTGGAAAAATTAAAGGTTTGTCCACCAAAAAAAAATTGAAAAGAACTGTCAGTAAGTTTCAAAACATTGGTGACGTAGGCAAATCGCATACCACTATACCGGTATTCTTAACGTAAGAGAAAAACTCAATTGCAACTGGTCGCTACGGATACGGAATTACCATTTACTAACAATAATCGAAGGCGCCGAGGACTTGCATTACGTGTAACGCCTGGCCCCGCACTACTTGCAATCTACTCAGCTGTCACTTGTTTCAACGTATCGCTGTTATGTATCGGCTTAGTGAATACGTAACATATTGCGTTGTCTGAAGTTGGCCGCTGAAGACAATCATGGACAAATTTGACGAAACTTGAGATTTGTTTTGGAATTTCTCGCGCGTTGCCCGAGGTTCACGTAAAACGCAAGGATGTAGCGCCTATAGTTGTACGACATCAGTTAAGGTTTAAAGTGGTACCCAGCAAAGCAAGTGGTTAGTGCTGCCAATTGTGTAAAATCAATCGCTCTCCTCCATTTCTCTCAATTCTTCTAATTGGAGTTGTCAAATTCTTCACAAGCCAGTTTTTTCTTCTCTTGTGCTCAAATTCGATTCGAACGTGGAGCAATTAGCAATTGTGTTTCATTTGCAGCAGCGGCGGAAAGTTTTTCTAGCAATTGCTTTTTTTTACATATATATATAAAAAGAATTCTTTAAATATTAATGGTGTGCGATATAAATTGTGAAATAATAAATAAATATTGTTGGATTTAAAACGCCTGCAAGTTAAAGCTTACTGCAAACGGCGCTGCTTATCGAAGCGCTTCTGGCGCAGCGAGCAGAAATTTTCTGCCAACCAGCCAAAATAAAGTTGTCTGGGCTGAGATTTGTGAAAAAATAGTATTTATTTGTGTGAATTTACAAGCGTGATGTATTAGTGTGTCTGTTTTTCAACCAACTTAAGCTGGATGTATAAATTTTTATTTGCAAATATGAAAACTTCTGGATTGTCGACAGCGCTGCTATGTTGTGGAATTCTTTTCGCCAGCTTAACCATACGGGATGCTTCTGCAGGTAGTTAAAAGTTCAGAAACCTACATATTTTATTATTATATTACTTATTTATATTATAGCTAAGATTGAAAGGAAGGATTATGGATTATTTTCAAATAGAACTGAAAGAAAAGTTCTTAAATTTTTTTTTGGGTGTGACTCCACATTGAAATCGTAATGGCGATGTCTCATCAAACATATTTTTGCTCTTGCTTAGGTTACTTCTATTTACAAACCATTCGTGCTCTTTTACTTTCTTGATTTGCCAACCAACAATTTTAACTTGCTCATTTCTCTATGATCTCGCGCTGTGAGAGCAGTTTTCTAAGCTGAGCTGTTGATTCCAGCCACGATCTGTGCTTACGAAATAGGTAACCAAAACAGAGCGCGAAAGCAACACCCAGCCAAATGCAAACTACTCATAAAACTTAATTAAAAAAAACTGCTTAAAGCGGTTGCACATAAAGCCAACGGTTTCATTAACATTGTAAATGCAGTATTAATGATCATTAGATGATTCATAATTCTAGTATCTCAATTAAAGCATTCAGAAGTTATCAACTACTTAGTTGTTTGTTTTATTGAACTTCAAACCATCTTATGCAATTGATCAGCAACATTTCCCAATACTTCATAATTCATTCACCAGCGAGACATATCCTTCTGACTGGTATTTTAAGCTACGCTTTTGTGATATACAATACGCATGTCAAAAATTATGCCCGACTTTTTAAATGATACAAAACACGTGGAAGGAAATTCGGATTGGGTGGTGAAATTATTCCTCTTGGTGCAAATATACGTACTTATGGATGTATGTCTCCAATGTATGTACATACATGCCCACACAGTACCTTTTTGCTTATCAAACTCCTTTTTCATTGTAATATTGCTCCCAATACCTATGTACATCTATAAATATATACATACATAAGTACTAGCATTTATTTATGCCTGTTAAACAACTTCTTTAAACTCCTTGACAACTCGAATATAATTTAGTATACCTCTTATTGACTAAACATGGATATGTATTAATTATACAATCGAACATTGTAGACATCGAATGCCTGATTCACTTGCAAAAACAAAAACTGGATTTAACTGAACACCAGCATGATATGATGTTCGACTCTTGGTGTGAGGGGCTTACACCGAGGAAATCACTCATCAAAATCCAATATGCGATTGTATATTAATCTTAATGTCACCCCTTTTCCTGTCTTCACCTACTTTTATCCTTGCAAAATTTTATTGCTATCATTTGAGAATCACTTGCTCTTGGCCACCTGCGAAAAAGTACAAATCCTGAAAGCAACGCGTTTAAGACTCTTATCTCAATTGTTGCATTTACCATTGTATTTGAGCAGTGGTGTTCAGTTAAGATTAGGATGCATGCCAACAAAACAAATGAAATCAAAATTTGTAGCACAAACACGTCATCAAGTGCGTTCAATGTGCCTGCAACTTTCAAGAAGGGCTGCCTTTTGTTTTCTCTTTACATTTTCTTCAACGTTGGGTTAAGAATGCAGTGCCAGTTCTGATCCTTTTCATTCACACGTATGAGGGGAGGGTTTCACGTGAGCAATATAACCCTTGATTTTGTGTACTTGTACCCTTTTTTCGCTGACCTTTATTGATATGGAGTTATGAAACATTTCTGGAATTGATTTAGTAGCTCCATTTAGGTAGCAAAATAAAACTAAAATTAATTTTAATAAAAATAGTTATGATTAATTTGACGAACATCAGGTTATCCTACATATTTTTTTTATCCTTTAGCAAAGTATGTATTGTTAAAATCAGTCTATGTAGCCTTCTAGTTAAAAAAACGTTTTCAATATTTCTCAATTCCTCGTTGAGAACAACAAAGCATTCAAATCCTGTGCTTTGCAAATACTTTCAGATTCCTACAGTGATTACTTTTCCGATTACGACTGCAACCAGCCACTCATGGAGCATGCTGTGCTAACGGCCACTTCATCATTAAACGATCGTGGTCCAGAAAAGGCCCGCCTTAATGGTAAGTGTTGCTGATATATTTATACATTGCTAAGATTTTTAGATAAGACAAATGTAAGGCTATTATTTGTACATGTATAAAAATAAATAGCGATATACAAAGTAGTGTTACAACAACAACAACATAGATATAAGTACATATGTCTGTATGTATGTATATATTCGATGTCCCCCTGGTGTGAAAGAAAACGGATGCAAATTATTCTTGCTTTTGTTATTGGAAAATAAATTATTTAATGACTTTTAGTTCCAAATAGTCTTAGCTTTCTATATATTTAGTTTTCTACTCTGCAATTTTTAATTAAATGAAATATTAAGTTTAAATTTGATTTGGGTAAATATCTATGTATGTATGTATGTATATTAGACTGGACCATTCATAAAATATGTTCTGCAAGCTCTAACAAAGGTTATGCACTATTATGAAGATAAGGGCTCGCACCTGGCCCAGTTTATTTGCAAATATTTTACAAAATAATGAAAATATTTGATCTTCCAAAGAAACTGGGAACGCGTCTTTCGGTGGCTGTGGTGAACAATTACCAAAGATAATAAATACATTTATTTATAAAATGTTTTACGAAACTCTTTTTTTCGGTTTTGTTCATTTCGGCATTGAAAAGAATTTCCGTTCCTTTTCAAGTGCTTTGGTTGGTGTTGAATTTTTTCCTAATAAAAATAATGCACTACCCCTTCACGGTATATAATTTCTGCTTTCGATTTGGCAGCACTGCCGCTGCTGTTGTCAATTCTCTCTCACTGCGCTCATTTTATATTTTCTTTTGTGCATATTTCGTACATTGACAGTTCTTATTGGAAACATGTTTTCTACAAAAATTCGGAATAAATATTAGCTCGATTCCACAAATAATTTGTTTGTCCACAAAATAAAAGGATAAACAATCAATTGCATTCCTTGCTATGGTTCAGCACAAATGTACACGCTGGGCTATTGACTTGGGCAGTTGGTCTCCAACATTGCAACAATTAGCTCAAGCCCTGGCAGTCGTCCAGCCGGAGGAACGTATTCGTTTGCTCAAATTTCATTTTTTTGATGATCTACTCTCCTCATTGGTGGGTCGTTTGTTGATGCGAAAGTTCGTTAGCGCTCAAACTGGAGTTAAATATGAAGTTGTAAAATTTGCACGTGATATACGCGGAAAACCTTATTGGCTGCAAGCGGAACAAAGCAACTATAACCAACAACTTGCATTCAATGTATCACATCAAGGCAAGTTTGTTGTGCTTGCTGGTATCACTGAAAGTATTTCTGATAAGGAAGCAACTACACTGACTGCATCCTCCACAACGCGTTTCGGCGTTGGTGTTGATGTTATGAAAATCGAATACAGCGGTGGACGATCTTTAGCAGAATTCTTTCGTATAATGCAAAGTAAATTTGCTGAGAATGAATGGCGTTATATTAAACGCCCACAGCACAATGAGACAGATCAAATGCAAGCCTTTATGCGTCACTGGTGTCTTAAAGAGGCCTATGTTAAAGAACTTGGCGTGGGCATAACAATTGATTTGCAAAAAATTTGTTTCACAGTAGATAAGACGCGTTCGTTGTCTGTGGGCGGTCCACCATTGACTGGCACAAAGCTTCGGTGTAATGATAGGCCTATGCATGAATGGTACTTTGAAGAACATTTACTACATCCAAAGTATTGTGTAGCCATAGCTTTTAAGAATTGCAAACCAATTGTTGAGAATTTTGAATTGGTTAAAATTGATGATCTCTTGATCGACACAGAAGAAGCCAAAAGCGTTGGAATTTTAGAAAGCTGTAGGGAAGTAATGAACAAGCAAAGAAAGACGTGGTGATGACTATTGCATATTGGATAGGTGATTGACATTTAAGTTTGTTAATTATTGTTAACACGTATTTTTAAGTTTTCATAGTAGATATCGATCGTTTTTAATTAGTATTATTAATATTTTTGTATGTATTGAAAAAATATTAAAGAAAAAATAAACTCCTTTGCTACTAGCAAAAGTAAGATTCGTACTTTATTTGCAGCTTGTTTTTGTTGTACATAGTAGAAGTATTGCGCCCTTTTAAGCATATTATTATTATTGTAGCTGTATTTCGCCCTATTTAGCTAGCGCAACCATTCTTCGCCACGGAGCAAACAGGGTTATACTGATATTGGCTGTCCTTAGCCAGACACGAATCCGATACGTTCCTTTAAACCACCTTGCGGATCCAGACCAACTACCCTGGTAGCGATTTCGTTGACCTCGGAATGGGGGTTCTTATTTTACAAAAGTTATGTAAGAGTTGGCAGTGGAAGTTTTCCAGAAATCTATCATATTTTAAAACTAGGATTCTTATATATTGCACTTTTGCAAACATCAGGCTTGTAAACCGCTGACATGTGTTACAAAGCCTTCTTGAGGGGTTCTTTCAAGTACAAACTTTTCGCACCTGCCTCACATCAACCGCCAGTTTCAGTGCTTGTCAAGAGTAAAAATCACTTCCCATGAACTTTAAACGTTTTCAACCAAAACGCTTTTGTTTGGTTTTTGGAAAATAAATCTTTGAATTGATATTTTCCGCTTATGCGCTGTACTAAATTACTATTTTGATTGTTGTTTTCATATCCGTTACAACCGCAATGCTCGATGAAGTGAATACTCCTCTGCACCCTTGTTCGCTCACCGATACACCTTCACCCCTTTTTTTCATTTGAAACTTCATTCATCTTTATTGCAACGCCCTAAATAAATGTGCTGCAGTATTGAATGCTTGTTATTTGTTACCCCTAGTTTTTGGCAAAATTTACAGCATTTGAGTGTGTCATACGATTACATACAGACATACAAACAATGCATTGTTAGTATGCATTTTTGTTATGCCGCGTGACCTTTTAGTTTTAGCACTTTTGGCAAAATCAAAAAAGAAGAGAATGCTTTTATCCAGCTCAGGACTCATTGAGTATAACAATGTGAAATTCGCAACGAGAAGTGAACGTGCCGAGTAAGAAGGGCGAAGTGTTGTTACTACAACAATAACAGTGCTACATACTTCGCGTTCAATACCCAAGCAATGCCGTTGAGGTTGGCAATTGGTGTAGTAGTGCATTATTTGGCAACTTCATGCTTAATCCGTTCCCTTTCGAGAGCTCTGGCGTTATTCTACTGCAGGGAAGAGACATCAAAAAAAAAAATCAAGTCTTTCAGAACCCTCTTTTTCGACAGAAATAGGGTTCCCCTTTCCACGTGCTACCACTATCCTCGCACAAAGGTAATCTCGTGCAACTTGATGGTTGCGCTATGGATATGATGCCTCTCACATCTCATTACCCATCTTTTTATTTCAAGAAGAAGTGGCTGAGCTGACCAAGAAGGTTCCACTGGCCATATTAAATCGGTCTCGCGCAGTGGCGCATACAAAGCAAGGGTATATCGGATCTTTCATATCCGGAAAAGGCCTGCCACTTTCGAAAACACTCCCCAAAGTCAGCGGTGGTCAAAGATCTTGATTTGCTGTTGGTAGCCTTAGTCCCTTTTCAAACAATATTTGGTTGTTCCCTTTGTTTTATATTTTCTTTCTCTTTTGTCACCTATTCAATTTAAAATTTATTTTCTACATAACAAAATTGTGATCCGATTTGCTTCAGTCCAATCATTTAACTGATTTGCTAAAATCCATTTACCACAATAACTAGTGCCTTTTTACTTTTTTCAGCGCATGCCACACTAAACTTCCTGCCCTCTTTTTTCTATCATCCAGCTGTATTTCCTTATTATTGTTGGCGTGACTGCGAATGTCATTTGTTTGTTGCGTCCCTTTTAATATTTAGGGATTTTATCAATGTATGTTTTCCGTCTATTTGTCTAAGTACAGCATAGGCAATTAAGAGTTTCGGGGTTCACGTGCTTCTATTTGTACAATCCAATTGCTAGCTCGTTCCATTTAATGTGAGGGTGTTCAGCGCGTTACAAATCAATCCATACTTTAGTTTGTTCAATGTAAACAAAAACTGGTAACTAATTAGCCATGCGTTCGGAGGGAGTGTAAAATGAACATTTTCCTTTGTTTTATATTTTGTAAGTTTTGTATAAAAATGTCGGCCTATGACGCCGATTTGTAATGGTTACGGCATTATAAAAACATTCAATGGGATGCCTTGGAACGTTTATTCTTTTTCTTCTTTTAAATAAAAAGAAAAAACTATCAGAAGTCAATTTTTTTGATACATATTTTGAGATCAGTTTGCTTCCCAAACAATTTATTAACTTTTTTCAACTTCAGTTGTTGGAGAAAAGTAAATACCCAAATCCGTAGACTATTTGCGGGATTGTAAAATCAGCTGGCGAAAATTCCGAGTTGGTTAAAATTGAAAAAAATGGCATCCCTAGAGTATACCTAGTTCATTGAAATACCCATAAAAGACTTTGCTTGGATGATGACAGCGATGTCTAACTCAGTCTTTAACACAACAGCTGGTGTCATATACTCTTAATTAAGTAGTCAATGTTAATATTTCTATGACCTCACATTTTTTTTATATAAATTCTTAAAATTCACCCTTTCCTAGTGCTAAAAGAAAGCATTTTTTGCGATTTATTTTGTGTATCGCTTTCTAATTAAGTATTTTTTAGTAAATTATTTATTTAATTTTTATTATAGTTTTATTATTAATTTATTTATAATTCTCTTGCTTATTTAATTTTGTAGTTGTAGTCATATATTTGATTATTTTCTTTTTCTGTTTTCAATTATTTTTGACTCATTTCGCAATCTACATATCACACAAAACCAAAAAAATGTTTTCATAAACATAAATTAGCTGGTACTTCGTGGTCCGCTAGAAATTCGGATTTCGATCAACGTCTTATCGTTGATTTGGGTTATGTTAGAAATGTGACACACATAGCCTTGCAGGGACGACCGCATAGCGAGGAATATGTCACTGAATATACAATTAGTTATGGCATAACAGATTTGGAATTTGCCGATTATAAAGAACCGGGTGGCAACGTTAAGGTAAGTTTGAACAAAAAAGACAGATGCTTGTAGAGGTGATTGGGACATGGCCTAAGGAAAAAAATTAATTAAAAACTATTTAAGTGAAATAAAAGAATTAAATTAATCAAGAAAAAAAAATTATAATAAAAAAAAATTATAATAAAAAAAAATTATAATAAAAAAAAAATTATAATAAAAAAAAAAATTATAATAAAAAAAAAATTATAATAAAAAAAAAAATTATAATAAAAAAAAAATAAAAATAAAATTAAAAAAATTAAATTAAAAAAAATAAAATTATTCTAAAAAAAATTATATAACAAAAATAAAACAAAAAAAGTAAACAAACGAAAAAAAAATTAGTCATGATATAATAAAAAAGAATGAAAGAAAATTAAAAGAAAACAAATTAATCTAAAAAAAATTAAAAAAAGTAAAAAAAAAAAAAAAAAAAATTATAAATAAAAATTAAAAAAATTAAAATTCTAATATGTACAAAGAAAAATTTAAACTACAAAAAAACTAATGAAAAAAAAGCACAGTAACAAAAATAAAGGCGTCTTTTAGCTTGAATCGCAACGGTGCTTGCGCACTAATCTCTACCACCTTTTCTCACTTATTTTACCTCAACAATAATACAGTACTAATCCGTAGCCAAGAATTTAATGCGCTTACTTCAATTACTTGTTATTTAGGCTTTTTATTTACAGTATGCACTTTTCTGTATCTTTTTTTTTTGATTTTTGTTTTTAAAAAATTAGCTTTGCTATTTTTCTGCGTCACAGTATCTCAGTATAATAGCTCGACGGCAAGGATTGCTGAAATTTCATAAAGCATGGAAACACTATATCGATTACATAATGCATTAATTGACTTAACTAGTAATGTAATTATAATAGCAGCAACATTTTATAAATTATAATTACTTTATTGTAATTGCAGCTCTGGTTTAAAAACTATGAACTGCTGACGAAGTAAGGGAATGTACTGAAATTGGGATTCAAGTAATCATAAACTATGAAGCAATTTGGAATAATGATTAAAGTAATCGAAGCTTGAAATGATTAAAATCTTTTTTAGAAATAATGTAAAATTTCGCTAGAAATAATCGTAAATCAAAATCATATGATAATACAATCAAAGTAATTGTAGTTTGCAAGAATGCGAATTTGCTATTCAAGTAATTATTGTTTGAATTTTCAACGTACAATCTGCATCGTAATCTGTAATCGATTTAAAATCAAATCTTTGTCACTGAGCTCAGTTTTAGGTACTTAAAATAAAATACAAAATGTATTATTTATTATTTTTTAATTTAAATCTATTAACATTATAGTGTGATTGTGTGTTAGTATGTAGTGAACCTCGCAATTACCATTACACCAAACTGCACAATCTTTTTTTATTTAAATATTTTATTTTGTTTTCAACTTAAAATAATAAATATGTATGTATATATATTTATGTATCTATTTGTAATAAAATAATAAAAACATATACGTAACTAACAACTTGCAAATGCTCTTAACATCAAAAAAAAAAAAAAAAAAAAAAAGGCGACTCCGCTTGGACACCAGTCGAGAATACTTACAATCACTTTCTGACACTCGATTTGGGTGAACCACGAAAAACTCGTAAAATCGCGACGATGGGTCGTAAACACACACAAGAATATGTTACCGAATATATTGTTCAGTATTCGGACGATGGCGAATACTGGCGTTCATATGTGAATCCATCAAATGAGCCACAGGTAAAGTACGCGTATATATGTCTAGCTGTAGGAAAGTAGTCGATTTCGAATTAATGTGTTTGTTGTCTTTTGTCCAGTTGTTTAGTCGAGTTTTGTAACGTTGTCTTCTTAATGCCATTATGTTTGCAATTTTGTGTTTTTTGATGTGTTTAATTTGCCCAACACTCGATGGAATCGAAGCTCGTAAAGAAATTTCCTATTTATTAAATTTAACTGAATAAAACGAGTTAACGATGTGAAACTGACTGGAGTTGTTCCTGTCTGAGCAATTATTAGTCAGCAGAGACTATACTTGCTGTTACTAAAATGGAATGCTTTAAAGGGCTGTGTAAGAATTTCCTACTGAAATAAATCCCGGGGAGTTCCGGTCTTACGAGTATATACACGATTTTTTTTTTGTGTGCTTAGCCGATGGCTGCACTTTGGTCTTCAACGTCTAACGCACATTGCTCATAAATGTCGCTCCCACACTTGTTATTTACACAAACAAAATTTTTACACTTTATTTTAATCTAGCTTTTTTCTTTTAAACTCAATTTCTTTAAACCTTTGGTGGCAGACTCAACGATCCACTGCATGCTTTTCTTATTTTGCATTTGTTTTGGTTTTGGTTTTTTTGTTTTTAAATGTTATCTAATACAGTTTAAAGAAATAATAATTCTAAAAAAAAAAACAAAATGTAAAAACCCTCCACAGATGTTCAAAGGCAACTCTGATGGCAACTCTATACATTACAATGTATTCGAAGTGCCAATTATTGCGCAATGGGTGCGCATAAATCCAACACGTTGGCATGATCGAATTTCGATGCGAGTCGAGCTTTATGGCTGCGATTACAGTGAGTATATATTTTTGAAAATATTACGCTTTATGGAAAAATAAAATCATTTACACTTGCACACCCTTTAGTTGCTGAAAACTTATACTTCAATGGCACCAGTTTGGTTAGCTACGATTTGCAATATGATCCCGTTGCATCAACGCGAGAATCGATACGTTTCCGTTTCAAAACTGCTTTCGCCAACGGTATACTTATGTATTCGCGCGGCACACAAGGCGATTATTTTGCGCTGCAACTGAAGGATAATAAAATGATACTAAATATGGATTTGGGTAGCAGTTTAATGACTTCATTATCTGTTGGTAGTTTACTAGATGATAATGTTTGGCATGATGTGGTGATATCACGCAATCGACGTGATATCATATTCTCAGTGGATCGTGTTATTGTACGTGGACGCATTAAGGGTGAATTTACGCGTCTAAATTTGAATCGTGCGGTAAGTTGTTGTTTTATTTTTTATTAAGTTATATATGGTGTTAACATTTTATATTTTAATTTTTAGTTATACCTTGGCGGTGTACCCAATGTGCAAGAGGGCATAATGGTTACACAAAATTTCACTGGTTGCATGGAAAATCTTTACATCAATTCTACAAATTTTATACGTTCAATGAAGGATAGCTACGAATATGGTGATGCATATCGTTATAATAAAATCAATACCATCTATGCTTGCCCATCACCGCCCATATATCCTGTTACCTTCACCACACGTAGCTCATACGTGAAAATCAAGGGCTATGAAGGTCAACGTTCCATGAATGTTTCATTCTTTTTCCGCACCTACGAAGATCGTGGTATTATGTTGCATCATGATTTTGCTTCGGGTGGTTATGTACGCGTTTTCTTAGAGTTTGGCAAAGTTAAAATTGATTTGAAAATTGCTGATAAACCACGCATCATTTTGGATAATTATGATGAGCAATTCAACGATGGTAAATGGCATTCATTCGTTTTGACAATTGCACGTGATCGTCTAGTATTGGATATTGATCAACGTCCTATGACAACAACCAAAAATATACAAATATCTACGGGGAAAGTTTATTTCATAGCGGGTGGTGTCGATAAAAATGGTTTTGTGGGTTGTATGCGTTTGATATTGGTTGATGGTAATTATAAGTTACCAAAGGATTGGGTGCCTGGTGAAGAGGTGTGTTGCGGTGATGAAGTCGTTGTAGATGCTTGTCAAATGATTGATCGTTGCAATCCAAATCCATGCCAGCATAGTGGCACTTGTCATCAGAACTCGATGGAATTCTTTTGTGATTGTGCCAATACAGGCTATGCGGGCGCAGTGTGTCATACATGTAAGTTTGTGCATGTGTTTAGAAGCTTAAAATATTTATTATTTCTTTGTATTCCTTGTTTGCAGCCAACAATCCACTTTCGTGCCAAGCTTACAAGAATGTGGGTCATGTGCAGCAGCGTGTGAATTTGAAAGTTGATGTTGATGGCAGTGGACCATTGGAACCATTTCCGGTTACATGTGAATTCTATTGTGAGTAATTGATGATGAAAAAAATTTATGTTAACTGAAATTAGCTAGCGTGCTAAATACGCAAAGTTTTTATAACTGCTGGTAGGGTTAAATATCTCAGGGCTATACTAGGTCATATCGAAGTTTAGATGAAAGTCGAAGCTTTTGTAATGTAATGCAGGCAAAATTTCACCACAGTTGAAGACCTATCAGAATATTTATATCTAATATATACTTCAAACATATGCTCATTTTCATATTTGAACTTTCTCTAACTTTTAGCTGATGGACGCGTTATTACTACACTAAGCCACAGTCAAGAGCATACAACCACTGTAGATGGCTTCCAAGAGCCTGGCTCGTTCGAACAAAATATTATTTATGATGCAAATATGCTACAAATTGAAGCCATGCTTAATCGTTCCCAAACATGTTGGCAACGTTTGAGTTATTCGTGTCGTTCGTCGCGTCTCTTCAATTCGCCATGTAAATTCTTTAATTAATTTATGTGAAAGATAATTTATTTGAAACAAAAACCTTCACTTTTATTATAGCTGAAGTGGGCAATTTTCGCCCATTCTCCTGGTGGGTGTCACGAAACAATCAACCCATGGATTATTGGGCTGGCGCACTACCCGGTTCACGTAAATGTGAATGCGGCATTCTGGGCAAATGTCATGATCCCACAAAATGGTGTAATTGTGACTCGAATAGTTTAGAATGGCTAGAGGATGGTGGTGATATACGTGAAAAGGAACATTTACCTGTGCGTGCAGTCAAATTCGGTGATACGGGTACACCGCTGGATGAAAAACAAGGACGTTATACATTGGGTCCACTACACTGTGAAGGCGATGATCTTTTCACTAACGTTGTAACATTCCGCATCGCTGATGCAACAATTAATTTGCCACCATTCGATATGGGACATTCTGGCGATATTTATTTGGAGTTCAAGACAACACAAGAGAATGCTGTACTCTTCCATGCAACTGGTCCCACGGATTATATCAAGTTGAGCATAAATGGTGGTAATAAATTGCAATTTCAATATCAAGCAGGTAGTGGGCCGCTGGGCGTGAACGTTGGCACAAGCTATCATTTAAATGATAATGAATGGCATACCGTCAGTGTCGAACGTAATCGGTAAGTGGGCACTTTTTTGATTGCCTTGCTATTTTGCATTTAAAAAATATACTTTTTTTAAATTGTATAGCAAAGAAGCACGTTTGGTTGTTGATGGTTCCATTAAAGCTGAAGTGCGTGAACCGCCAGGTCCAGTGCGCGCACTTCATCTCACTTCTGATTTGGTGATTGGTGCGACCACAGAGTATCGTGATGGTTATGTGGGTTGCATACGTGCCTTGTTGCTCAATGGCAAAATGGTAGATCTAAAACAGTATGCTGTGCGTGGCTTGTATGGCGTACACGCTGACTGTGTGGGCCGTTGTGAATCGAGTCCTTGCCTTAATAATGGTACCTGCATTGAACGTTATGATGGCTATTCGTGTGATTGTCGTTGGAGTGCATTTAAGGGACCAATTTGTGCTGATGGTAAGTTTTGTTTTTAAAACGGTTATGAACTGATTAATACTATTTTCTTTCACTTTCAGAAATTGGTGTTAATTTGCGTACAAGCTCGATTATACGTTACGAATTTGAAGGCTCATTCCGTTCCACTATTGCCGAAAATATACGTGTTGGGTTTACAACAACAATACCTAAAGGTTTTCTACTTGGTTTCTCATCAAATTTAACTGGCGAATATCTAACCATACAAATATCTAACTCAGGTGAGTGAACAAACTGGTTTAACACACCGTTTGACCTTTTTAATGTTAACTTGCATGCTAAACAAAGATTTTGCTTTTGCAGGTCATTTACGTTGTGTTTTCGATTTTGGGTTTGAACGTCAAGAGATTATTTTCCCTAAAAAGCATTTCGGTCTTGGACAATATCATGATGTGCGCTTTTCACGTAAGAATAGCGGTTCAACCGTGGTACTAACAGTTGATAATTACGAACCAGTCGAATATCATTTCGATATAAAAGCAAGCGCTGATGCGCAATTCAATAATATACAATATATGTATATAGGCAAAAATGAATCTATGACTGATGGTTTTGTGGGTTGTGTGTCACGCGTACAATTCGATGATATATATCCGTTGAAATTGATGTTCCAACAGAATCCACCACCAAATGTGAAATCGTTAGGAAGTGAGTAATGATTAGTAACAATTTGATTAACCTAAGAAAACATTAATTCAAAAAAAATGTTTCTTTGACAGCACAATTAACTGAAGACTTTTGCGGTGTGGAACCTGTAACACATCCGCCCATAGAAATTGAGACACGTCCACCGCCACTGGTCGATGAAGATAAACTGCGTGCGGCTTATGGTGGTTTTTCGGTTATACTTGGCAGTGAGTTATTTTGTCGTAATACTTATTATTGAAAAAAAAAAAAAAAAAATTTCCAACACCTATGTACACTCTGTTTTTATTACAGTAATACTTGTGCTACTGCTACTGCTATTATTGCTCATGGTCTTCTTAATTGGTCGTTACGTGCATCGGCACAAAGGTGATTATCTAACACATGAAGATGAAGGTGCCGCCAATGCCGATGATCCTGATGAAGCAGTGCTACATTCACGCACTGGTCATCAAGTGACAAAACGAAAGGAGTGGTTTATATAGTTCGGCATGCAACAAGTAGGCAGTTGGAGCTCGTAGTCGCCGTATAGCTCTAGTTCTAAATAGTCTACTGCCATCACACTACAATAGCAATTAAAACACAAAACGCGCATGCGTATGCACTTACACAAAGTTGGATAAGAAGATATTGTTGAATTCTTATGTTTTTTTTTTTGTTTACAAATTAGCAGTAAAGTATTGTATCGTTAAATACATACTATTACAAACATACATTTTACATATTAATTAATTGTAGCGTAAGCATTATATGACAAACAAAACAAAGCAAATATTGTAACAATGAAGAATGCTAATGAAAACGAATACTACGAAAAATAGCGATATTGGAAAATCATAAAATTAGTCTATAAGTCGAAAGGTTGAAATGAAAACTTGTATGCTCAGCAAACGTATTTTAACTGAAATACAAAAATAGAACCAAAACGTAATGGCCATAACAGCGATGATCATACTACAAATAGCTGTTGAAAATGGATAAGGTGTTGCGTTGTACACTGCCAAATTGGAATATTTATCTAAAAAAGGCTTACTAACCAACTAACATCTAATTTTCATGTCACAGTTAACTGTTGATTTAAAATTTTTATGTCGAGTTAACGGCAATTTAACGGTTCAATATTATTGAGGGAATCTCAGTAAGTTGCTGAGAAGCTGTCAATGTATTAGGCAACCATTTAGTTGCATCGCTACGACACTGTGAAAATAGGTCTAAATAGTAAAAGGACTGTGTGGCCTAAAGGTACACAATTGGCTTTGTTCTGTTCGACACCGCAAACAACTAAACAACGTCCTCACATTTGGAATGGCAACTCAATAATCTGCAAAGTGTATGTACGCATATAACGTACATTTCAATCAAAAAAGTTAAGTGTACTTATCTACACACATGCATACAAATAATGTTAAATAAAATATTTTAGTCAGGTCCACTAACACCTTTGAACCAACTATTAATGTACATGTAGTTTTGATACGCCGCTATTCTAGACTCTGATTTTGTCTTTGCTTGCGGGGTTCTTATGTATTCATTGAGCATTTCGAATTTTTTTTGCAAGTTCTTAAACATTAAGAATTGAATTATCATTTTTTATTATGTAATCAACACAAAAATAGGCATCTCTCAAAAGCAAATTTATACCGTCCATTTTTTGTACTATAAGATTTTTTTTAAAATATTTTATTTGTTTTTAAGTTGTATTAAAAATTATTTACATATGTTTAAGTTGAGACGACAGATGGGCATTACCAGTAAATAACCATAAATAAATGTTTGGGTGTTAGACGAGATTATGTTCCACTAAAAATAATTGTTCATAAATTGTATTTTAGTGAAACTATCCTATTTACATTTAATGTTGTTTGTGAGTGGAGTTTCACTTTCATAAGCAGTCAATTTTATTTTTAATGGAATATCATCTGGATTCACATTCAGATTTATATTTAGCGTAATTGTGGTTGCATTAAAATTAATGGAAACTAACGCATATATTTTAACTCTTCATTGAAAATGTGTGTGTTTCCATTAACGCCAACGCAGGCAAATCTTCCATTAAAAAAAAAGTTTAGTCCCCCAATGAAAATTTCAATATCAGTTAACTTTGAGTGGTTAGCTAATTGTTTAATGTATTCAAATGTTATTGCAGTCTGCCAATTCCCGATTATAAGATTTATTTTTCAGCAGTAAAGTATATTCTGCAGCACTGTTTTGTATGAAGTTTTTTTTTTGCTATTTCTTTAATATTGATTTTTATTCGCATAAGTACATAAATGTGCTTTTTGCTGCTTTAAATGGGAAATTAAATTTCACGAATTTTATTTTTTTATACTATAGAAAAAAAAGCAATAATAAAAATTTGTAAATTTGCACTCTTCCTTCAATTTACTAGCTCTTGTCTTGTATTTTTGTATGCCATTCACTGCGCGTTTTTTTTATGAGTGTGCTTTTTGAATCGAAAATTGTTTATGCTCATTGAGTATGCATTTCATTTGATTTGTTGTAGTAAGAACACACATTCCATTAAACCCTAAATTACTACTTAAACATCGACATGAAGTATTCATGCAGCCGTAACTAATAAATAAATGCTAAAAAAAAATAATTATTTGTGTAGCAAATCAAAATGAATTATGTATAAATAATTATTACTTCAGCAAAAAAATGCTATGCAAGTTACTATACAAACTATGTATGAAAGAAAAAATTAAATAAATTACAAACAGAAAAATTAAACTTTTTAAGCATTTCTTTTAAATGTGAAAAAAAAAATACTAATCACATCGATATTTGGCATGACACAATTACTGTAATATAAAATTCCCAGGCAAACTTATAAAGAAGGTATAAAACATTATAATAATTGAAAATTTTGTAACACAAAAAAAAACTTATTTATAAATAATCACATTTTAAACAATACACTGAAATTGTATAACGAAATAAAATACATTACAGTGTCGCATTTGAATTTCGATTTATTATGATAGAATTAATAAAATAAGTTATTGATTAGGAATTATTTTTAATAAATTTTGAGTAATACACACACACAAAATATTATCTTTTATTTACTTAAGAGCTTTGGGTTTCGGCGTTTAAACAGGTTAAAAAAACGCTCATTCCAGCCCACTTTTGTCTTGGTTAAACGCTTTTGCTTTCGTTGAAGCAACCTCATGGGTCTAGCGTTAGGTCATTTCTCTGTGGCAGTACATAACCGTGCTTCTCTTGCCAACTTAATAGTGTTTTTGGAGTTCTTGTTTCTTTAGCAACTTACCATTGAGTGCATCCTTCGCAGAATTTTTGGGTATAATATAAAGACATTTCGGTTAGGTTAGCATCTTAAGCTTTCTCCAAAGCGAAAGCAGTTCAAATACAAGAAAATTGGATATAAATAAAGATCTTGTTGAACACATCTTCAGGATTTGCTAATTTGCTTATACTTACTATTACCAATTAAACAGGGGGTACTACAACACAAAAAAAAAAAAAACGATAAATTTTTTCTAAAATAGTTACCTCGTAGATATTTAATATTTAATATTTATTGTTTCTTTTTCATTATTGTGCTAATATGTATGTATGAATGTATGTATGCATGTATATAAATCTAGATATTTAACAATATTGTACATATGTAAATGTTGGCATATTGCACACTGATAATGTACTAAGTACAATACTAATTCTATTCTATGAATATTAGACTGAGTCATAAAAATTTTATATTGATATTATTATTTCTTTCTGGAGGTCTTTAATTGATAGTTTACATAGATTTTGTAGGACTAGTAATCTCACTTTTTTGTTTTGCAATGTTGTCAAAACCGCGAAAATTTAGAATTTTGATCTTTTTTTATTTTATAGATCTCTTTAAAAGTCATTTATTATACATTTAAAAAAATGTAATTTCTTTTTTCAAAATGTTAGTACAATTACCTTACTTTTACTTATCGAAATGCGCCTAACGAGTCCCGAGTCTTAACCTCAAAAAGCGAAAGCAGAGTACTGCTTTTTTTTGTTGCGGATGGGGTGACGGATTAACCTCGGTTAACCAGTAAGTTTCTACGTTGGATTGAGGTTTTTAATATTAAGTTCCCCTGTATTTGACAAATATGAAATCAGAAAACCATAAAAATTTTGAATTCCTGCTAATTTTTTAGCAAAACTTAAATCAGCCATACAAAATCTAGACAAACCATTAAAGACCTATGGCAATTTATATTAATATCTATATCTTTTACAGTATTTTTCTTCGCCATTCTCAAAAATAATATCAACAAAATTTTCAAAAACCAGTTTTTTTAATTTTTTTCCCAGTCTAATACGCATTATAATATCATTTATTAAATAAAGTATATTTTCTTTATTCCATTTGTTTGAATTTATTTTTGGAAATTGCGTTTTCCTTCTACACATAAATTCTATTTTTTGATTCTCTAAGAGCTATGAAGCTATTCGTCTTATATATATACGAGTATGTATGTGTATGTATAAGTATGTATGTATGCATTAATATAATATGTATATTAAATAAATTATTATTCGTTAGATATGTATTTTAATGTATGTGTATATGTGGATATATAGATATATACCGCTGCTTGATTTGTTTGAACTTAGTTCTTCTCTACACAAGTGGTACAGTTGTGGGCATAAATATCGCACGCTTGGATCCAGTAAAGCATTTTATTGTTTAATATATACCGGGTTTAAGCTATAGCTTCATAGCATGGTGGAATTCTGAGTTTGTTGCAATTTTATGCCCACCATAAGAATAATCGAGACAATTAAAAAAAATCAAAATTAATTAAATAAAAATAAAAATTATAAAAAAAAAAATATCATCGAGAAAAATCATAACAAATCATAAAAATGAAATAAGAAAAAAAATAATCAAAAAATCTCAGAAATAATAATAATAATAAATAATATGAAAACCCAAAAAAAAAAAAACAAAAAAAATTAAATGAAAGCAAAAATAATCTAAAAAATCTCAGAAATAATAATAATAATAAATAATATGAAAAACCAAAAAAGGAAAACAAAAAAAAAAATTAAATGAAGGCAAAAATAATCTAAAAACCAAAAAAAAAAAATTAGAAAATATTCAAAAAAAAAAAAATTTATAATAATAATTATAGAAACCTTTTTTTGATTATTTTTAACAATCGTGAAAAATCATGATTTTTTAAAGTAATTGGAAAATAAACATTAAACGTTTTAAGTATTTAACAGCTTTGAATGTAAATAATGTTTTCACCTTAAATTTTTATTAGTCTATGAAGCTAACAAAAATATTTGGGACAACAAATCAGTCTAATTCTAAGCTTCTTTTCCGAGATAAGAGGTATTACTCGGGAAGAACTACTTGGTAATAAACTATTGAAAATTTTCTTCTCTATGAGTTTTAGATTTTTTAAAATTTAATTTCATTTAAATTAAAAGAAATGAAATTAAAATAATAATTATGCTTTATAATCAATATTGAACTTCTCTGAATATTCTAATATCTATTCAATTCTTATGCTTTTAAGTCTGTATATCGATAATCTATCTATCATATATCATATATCAATCATCATTCATATGTATAATTAGCTGTCGATATGTGCTTAATTCTTAAATATTTGGTCAGCTTAATATTGAATTTAATTTATCGAATTTCATATTTTGTATTTATTAGTCACATATTAATTTAATTTTTTTTAATTTTTTTATTTTAAATTTTATATTATATCTTCATTCTAAAGATATGTTTTATTTTCGAATATAAATATTTTTTACTTGATAATTTTTGAATATTGTTTTTATTGTATTTAGCAAAGTGCTATTGGTTTTTTTTTTTTAATATTGTACAAATGTGCGATTTATTTATTTTTATTTCTTCTGAGACATTTCAATACTGTTCGTTATTATCGGTTTTTTTGTAGCACACTAGTGGCTAAAGAAATTATTTATGAAGTGCGGAGAAATAAAAGTACTTAAGATAGAGGGAAAAGAAACAACTATTTTTAAAAGTTCAAGACAATTTTTTTTTATCAATACGTAGTAGCCAACCAATGTAAGTAAATGGAAAGTACTCTACAGCTGATCCACTGATATGACAATTGTCAACTCTCACTAACAGTTATATGGTTAATAAGACAGTTAAGGCATCTAGGATGCTAAGCTAAACTGCTTCTCACTATAAACTAATCAACTGAAAATTCACTACAAATAATAAAACTTAGCCTTCAAACTTTGTTTGAAGCACAAAACATAATATACAATTATCACACGATTAAAGAGGAAGAGAGGGCTATATAATATTTCTCTTTGAACTACACTAACCTATATAATAAATATGTATGTATAAATATCTATAAGTGTTAAATATATTTCGTATGTATTCATCTACTATGACTAAAGCTTAAACTAAAACTAAACTTACACGCCACGCCAAATGTTTTTTGTTTCAACCAAAGCTGGGCCGCAACCTCAGGCAATCGCTGCGTTGACGACTATCACCGAAATTTCACTCGATCCACTCCAACTTTTGCTTAGCAATGTATGTTACTCGTACTCGCTGTATTTTGTAACCTACATACATATTTACCTTTAACTCATTTACCTTTTTACACATTGAAGTATAGTCGAGCTAACAAATTCATACGACGTGTTGCACGCGCCTCCTCTTCGCTATTTATCATTTTTAAATATTGAAAAATTTGATCTCACAAAATCGTACAAACCACGAAGAGTGCGAGAACAAAGAATAACATGGCTACAATATCTTTGTGTAGGTTACGATCTCGATAGAAAGGTCTCGTTGTATACGATTCTTTGCGCGTTTGTCGGAAGAGCCATAATGGTATGATTAATTGTAGAATGTCGGGTATCATGAAACCGATATCGCGCACAATTTGATGTGCATAACCCTCACCACGTACAACATTCAAAAAGAATTGATCAAAACTGCTGGCTGTAATATGGAGTAGAGCGATACCAACAATGCAGAAGACCTTTTTCGACGTGACAGTGTTTGAGGTGTTGGCCAAATGCATGACCAGTACGGAAGATATGCATTCGGTAACCTAAAATAATGAGATAGAAAAATCATTTTTACTTTAAAAGTAGATTATAAATAATTTGAGTAAGATATTAGAGTGGGCAGAAATAATTTTTTTTTGTTATTAATCAGAATTGCGTATGCCAGTAAAATAAAATAAAATAAAATAAAATAAAACAAAATAAAATAAAATAAAATAAAATAAAGTAAAATAAAAAAAAAACAAAATAAAATAAAATAAAAAATAAAATAAAATAAAATAAAACAAAATAAAATAAAAGAAATAAAATAAAATAAAATAAAATAAAATAAAATAAAATAAAATAAAATAAAATTAAATAAAACAAAATAAAAAAAAAATAAAATAAAAAAATAAAATAAAATAAAATAAAATAAAATTAAAAATAATAAAAATAAAAAAAATTAAATAAAAAAAATCAAGTGAAGAATGATTTGGTCTCAAAAACCCTCTAGCCCGCTAAGCACCAATGAATAAAGAATGAAAATGATGTTGGCAATACATTACGTATGACATTAAATTGTCGTCTGTCATACACTTCTTTAAAATTACCACTCAACAGGCTAATTTAAATCTTCCCCATAACCTATTTAAATGCTTCATAATGATGGGAAGCACGTAGTTAATGAGCACTCAATACGTTACTAATTTATCTAATTAGTAGAATCAAAGGTGCTGTGTTGGTTACTAGTGATGTAGTTACATTCAGACCAGAGAAATCAGAGACTTGGTTCTTTAAGGAATCGAAAAACTGTTTCAAAAGACCCTAAAAAATTTGAAGAACAACAGAACTCCACACTTTATAATTGACTGAGAAGAAATAAAAACAAACCTCTCTCTAGTGATTATGGTTATTGAAAAAATCTTTCCAAAAGAAGAAGAAAAAAACAAGAAAAGAAGAAGTAGTCAAAAGTAAGAAAATAACTATTTTTTTTCTTAATTTTCTTGATAATTTTTTCGACTCTAATGATTGCTGGCGAGGGGGAAGTGAAGGGGACAATCTGATGTTACTCTATAAATTGGTCTAGATTTCTCTTGCCTTCAATGAATTCAAATCTGTTTATAACCACGCTCACTTTCAATACAACGATTGGAAAGTACCCATCGCCACAACTCAGTTTCTTAAATACTCAGAACCGCACATCACTAAAAGACGACACTTGTTGGACACGTTATGATAGATATAATTATGTGATATTAATCATAGCTCATTCATACTCACTCATACTTTGCTTGTATGAATATTTAATATGATTATAAATAGCTGAGTAACTAATTTAATATGTCAATATAGATAAGCGGGGGGCTTTTGTGACGTTAAACGGAAAATTATTTATGAGAGGCTTTCAATATATTTGTATACCCCGTACAGAGGGTATTAAAACCGCAGAAAGAATTTATATAGGCATAGAGTTCCGATAGACCCCAACAAAATGGAATTTGTTTCTTTCATGAGAAGATTTTAGAGGTCCCTCGCTTCAGTCTGCCTTCCATTGGATATTGCTGGGATCCAAGAACCACTGAAGGTAGCAGAATATTCAAAGCTAAGTGGAACCATCATAAGAAAACCTTGGCCATGCATTCTGGTTAAGTCTAAACATCTAAATAAATATCTTTCTTCTTCCACAAGGGCAATACCAATGTCCCGTACGAGATCTGTGGGGGGCTTAGACGTTAGAGGAGTTTAGCAAAGAAGTAGCTTTTGGACGTTACATTAAACTCAAGAAACACGGAAGGCATGCTGGGAGTTGCAGGATGTGAACTATTTCTCTAACCACCACTGTAACAGTTTTAACCTTTCACTTTCGAGTCCTTAAACGAAAAGCTCCTTGTCTAGATTGCTTAGCAGCGACTAATTTCGGTAAGGTCTTCTCACAAGGCACATATGCAATGGCAACATGTTGAAGGATTTCGTCTTGGACTAAATGATTTGTTCAGGTGAATTATCTAGCATACTACTCTTTGTGGAATTGTTTGATTAAAGGGAAAGAGAACCATGAACCAGGGTTACTGCAACCTAACTTGACTCAGGACTGGAAGAGCTGGAGTATTTTGACATTCGACTACTCGGCTCACCGACACAAATATCTGAAGCCTGTCTTATGAGGAACTCAATTGTTGCTTCTACGTCGAGTAGCTACCATTCTACCTAACCTAACCTAACAGATTAAATAAGGCACTCTTTCAATCATTTAACTCAATTTTTAAATACATATACACACATATGTACATACATACTCGTACATACATACATACATACATTAAGCGCATCGTACTTACCGTAAAGAACAGCTGATGATTCCATTGTTGGTAATAATCATCATTGTAATAATTCATATACGCCCACCATGCATAGTAATGTGAAAATATCGACAACGAAAATAGCAACAACATTGAATAACGGCAACGTTGTTGCAATATCAATGCAATCAACTGTTTAATACATTCATACAATGCAATAACAGCAAATACAGTCAACAGCCACATTTTGAATGAATTTTGTGTGACATTGAAGTAAAGATGTTTGTACGATGCAATACCCGATTCATATGGCCCCTTAAATATTGTATCCCAGCAGGAGCATGTACAAAAATGTTTATCAACATAACGTGAATAGTTTTGCCAAAAGTAGGCCAACACCAACATATGTGCGGGAGGTATTAAAGCTGGCGCTAAACTGCCACAAGCGGCAGGCAACCATTTTGTGTCGAACATTTTTCCTTTTCGTTTTGTTTTCTTTTCGCTTTTTTCGTTTGATACGTGGTGGCCTGTAGTCGCCTATTAAGCGTATTAGAGAGTAAATTGAATGTTCTTAATAATGTATGAATGTAAGCGTTGCTCCAACTCACACACACTCTTACTGTCGCTGCATTGCGCGCTGGGTCTTAACTAGGCGAGGATTTAAGTGGCAGTGTGTTTCGATGATTTTACTCAAATCTGCGTTAAATACATTAAACAAGTCAATATTTTAGCATATATCCTTTTGTTGCTGTTGCTGTTGCTGCTGCTGTTCGTTTATATGTATGTATGTCGATATGTTTTTTGCATAGATTTCTTTTTGTTGTATGCACTTGCTGCAGTCAAAGTTGTTGTTATTATTGGCCTAGTGTACGTACGGTTATGTTGGTTGATTTGATTTTTTTTTCACTTTTTTTCAACTTTATTCCATTTATTGGATATGATTGCTGTTGACAGTCACGTTCCGTTCAACATTTTTCTTGCTAAATTCACAGACATACCAACATTCATAGCTCAAGACTTGTCGTAATGTTTTTCTATCTTTGCAAATGCTTTATTTGTTGTTGTTTTTGTTTTTTACTATGCCGGTGTACGTTTTCTCACACCTTTTGTATTGTACTTGTATTTATGAATATTCTATTTTGTGCATGTCTCCGTGATCTATGCTTGGTTTCATCGTCATTTGTTGCTGTGCCTTAAGCGGATTTGTTCATTTGGGTACTTGAAAAGTTTACCTTTTTTTGTGTGTAGCAATAATTCTTTAAGCATGCAAGCAAATATGGATGTTTGTTGTTGGTTGTATTTAATGTGTTAATACCATGTTATTCACGCCTCAGCTAGAAGAAGCATACTAAGTTTGATGAAATTAGTAAAGTGGTTTTGTTAAGCGTAGCAAATATTGACACAAATTGTAATCCCTTTTATGTCTCCTACGTCTGGGATAAATATGAGAAAAGTAAAGCAAGTAAGGAAAGCGCTGTCGTCAGTTATGATTAAGGCTTTGCTGCTTTCATGAATATGAATTATATTTTGGGAGCGTTATCTACTTTCTTGAAATAAAGATTTTTTTTATTTTTATTTTAAATTTACATATTCTTTTTTATTAGTTAATTTATATTTTTTATTTATTATTTTTTATTTATTATTTTTTATTTCTTTCTGTATTTTTTATTTCTTTTTATATTTATTATTTTTTATTTCTTTTTCTATTTTTTTTTCTTATTTTTATTATATTTTTTATTTCTTTTTATAATTTTTTTTATATATATTTATATTTGTTACTTTTTTATCTTTTTTATTTTATATTAATTATTTTTTATTTCTTTCTCTATTATTTATTTTTTCTTATATATATTATATTTTTTATTTCTTTTTATATTTTTTTTTAATATTGTTTTTATGTTTTTTGTATATTTTTCATTTTTATATCTTTTATTTTTTTCTTATATTTCTTTTATATTAATTTCATATTTTTTATTTTTTCATATTTTTTTTATATTCTTTATTTTTAAGATTTTTATTATATATTTCATTTGTTCATTTTTTTACTTTTTTTTATTTTTTCTTATATTTTTATTTGTTTGTTATATTATTCATTTGTTTTATATTTTATATTTTTTCTTATATTTTTTATTTTTTTTATTTTTTTTATATTCTTTAGTTTTCCATATATTTTTTATCTTTTTATATTTTTATTTTCCATATTTTTATATTTTTTATTTTTTTCCTTACATTTTTAATTGTTTCTTATATTTTTTATTTCTTTATACTTTTTTATATTTATATACTTTTTTTATATTTTTAATTTTTAATTTTTGTTATATTTTTTATATTAGTATATTTTTTTATACGATTTACTTTTTCTTATATTTTTTATTTCTTTATACTTTTTTATATTTTTATATTTTTTTATATGATTTATTTTATTTTATTAGGAACCAAAACTACTTGCTTATGATCTTCTTTAAAAAAACCAAATTTGTTACTCATACGCCATGTCACACGGTAGTACTTATCGGGGATAGGCGTTTAATTTCGAGATCAATTGAGATTCACTGAGGTGATTTTACTCAATTTTATATATTTATTTTAAGATCATTGCTGGCCAAATTGAGTCTTTGCTGTGACTACTTTGTCTCACTCGGATCTATGCCGAGAAATTTTTGAGTTACTTCCAATTCCGAAAACTTGGATGCAACATGAGGTCTTAAATTTTTAAAAAAGCTTAAACTTTCCAAATTTGAAACTACGTTGTATGGAAAATGTTCCCACCCCGCTTCATTACTTACTTGAAGAGCTTTTTTTTTAGCGTAACATTTTGTTCCTCACAATTTCGATGTGATTTTGACGAAATGTGCTTAGCGTTGAACTCATCGAAACTTCTGCTTGCATTTACTTTGAAGTGATTTTATTTCTATTATTTTATTTAAAAAAAAATTAAAGCCATCACCCATATTGCTTGCTGGTAGAGACGTGAAACGTGCAACCATTGTGGATGAGTTGAGAAAAAGTTGAAAACGAAATTATAGAGTAAAAGCGAATTATTGATTCATAAAATAAGTAATATTTTTCGTTTTGTTATTTTTTGTACGCTCAAAGTTTCTTTTTCCACTTGCCGAAAGTATTTGTTCTAGAGAGGTTGGCGGGTTGTGGAAAGATGTTCGATACGAAGCAACACAAATATTTATGTAACATAGAAGTTGTTTGCTAGCAGCTACGTTTGGCTATGCTCAATGAAACTTCCATGCATTTTGCAATGTTTGAAAAAATGTTTAAGGTAAACCAAACTATAAATGAAAAAAATTTGCTATAGAATTTTGTGTAGCTTTTTTTCAGTACGTTGGAAAACTTCTTTTTATTAAGTTTCTTAAAGACTGCTGGGTAACGAAGTAAAATTGTATGCGCTTATGCAATGCAGGATAATAACGCAATGGGTTTTTGTTCTGAGCTGGATTTTTAATACCAAAGAAATTTACAACAGTTGATGGCGTCGCTAACGCTACATACTTGAAACGTAATTTTAACCGTAGACGTCGTAGTAATAATTGTGACTACCGTAACTAAGGAGAAGCAAACAAATTTCAAAACTTCAGTTACATACTTTATAAGCTCTCACTACAGCACGAAACTGGCAATAAATAAATAAAAATATTTTTTCACTTTAATTGGAACCTTAGCAGCTGCGGGCTTCCATGCAATTGCCTATTATGCCTAAACATTAATTCGGCACTGATACGTTGCTCTGGTTGCCCCTTTGTTAATGCAACTTTTTCGTAAGCTCATGAAAAACCTAAGTCTTTTACTACAAAGCCGGCAACAAAAAATAAGGGGAAAAAATAAAAAAAGAATTGAAATTGAACTTTGTTGCTTGTTGCCCCACGTGCGCTCATGCCTAAGAAAATTCACAATAAACACTAATTGTTTGTTACACTGAAACTTAACCATTGGCAACACCCACCCACTCATGCAATCTAGGATCGCGTGCCAATTGCTTATTCGCATACTTTCGAGCTAACGCTATTTTCATCACACTTCATTTACATATGTATTTATTTATGCGCCCAACGGTACCGATTTACCAAAACATCTAATCAACCAAATAAAATTAGAAATGAACGAAAACGGCGTTTAGTTACTTTTAGCACGATAAGAAAATCACACGAAGCGGATATGAAGTTGAGTGCAGAAATTCATGCAACGCAACGTATTGTATGGAAGAAATTCTGTTTGTTTGTTTTTTTTTTTGTAGTTTTTATTGTAATGAAAAGGAAAAGTTCATATAAACCACACCACACCTATTAACACTTGTGTATGCTGCTTGCCCAACTAGGCAAATAATTGCCAAACGATTGACTTCTGTGTTGAAACTTGCGAAACATTCAAATGGGCTTACATATTTATTTCTACATATGTATATGTATATGTATAAATATATATAGATATATATTTGCATGAGTGTATGAGCAAAATAAAGAAGTAATTGGGTGCGCTTTGTAAATTTTGGTGCTTTGTATTAGGGTGTTACTTAATTCAGTGAGAAATTGTTTCAACAAAATTTTCCAAGTCTCAAACAGCAAAGAAATCACATATGAGTTTTTGGCAAGGATTTGAGGCGATTAAGAGTTGTAGAGCAAGTGCTAAAGTTCAGAGTATTAGAATGAAACGAGTAAGTATTGCGCTTTATAGGTTAATGCTGTATGATAAAATGACGGCCTTATACCGAAACCGAGCAACTGGTTTGCGTTAAAATATGGACATGGCTAAATCAAGTCAGCCGATTCATTTCAGTATACTTATTAAATAGGTTCTAGGGGTCTGAAATCGAAGCCAAAACCTAAATGTAAAAAAAATATTTATTTTTAAGGACCACCCTAATGCATATACGCATGGAGCAAAATGTTTTAAAATAAGATTTGGATTCCAAATAAAATTCAAAGAAAAAAATGTTCATCTAACCATGTCCAAGGTGATTTGTCTAATTTCCTCCTTAGTTGGAGGCTGCTGACGCCAAAATCGCGAACATTTGTTTATTTGTCGAATAGAATTCGGTTTGTCTCATGTTTTCTAGTTTTTTGATTAACTTGTTGGATCACTGGCTATCACGGCTTTCTTTAAAATTATTCCAAATACTTTCAAAAAATTCTACACACCCTAATACGCATATTTACACATGTATGCCTACATATATACGCAAATACTTTGATTTTTATTTATTCTTCCACTTTCCCATCTCGTTTTGCCATTATTCTGCTAAATATGCCACTTGCCGGCTTTTCTTTTCTTTTGGGAATACTTAAACCAGCCCAATTAAACTTACAATTCCAATTATAGTTCAGCAAGACGATGCGTGTAGTTTCTACAATGCAAATGTGCATACAAACACATATAAATATAAACGAACCAGGGACCCAGAACAACAGTTTTTCTAATCGCTTGCTATTGTTGTGAGAATAATTCGTTCTGCTTAGTCTACCCGTGTGGCTCTCCTGTTCAGATTCTGCTATTGTGGAAAGTCTTCGGTTTCTCGCGTTAAGCAAACTTTTATTGTCAAAAAATGGAAGCTTCTTAGTGTTACTTCTTAAGGAGAATTATGTCTTTGTCGCACTTTATAATACTTTTTTCATCTATCTGAGACTTATTTTGGAGCACTGTCAGAGTGTCATTACGTCTTTGTTCGAAGAATTTGTTTTCCCTACTTTTTTGCGTATGTTAAACCTTCTTAAGAATATTTCCGACAACAAATTTAAATTTTTTATTAGATCATTTAGGGTATGAAAAAATCAAACGATACCAGAACTAAGTAAAAGTAAAGGCGAAAGTAAGGGTAAACGAAAAAGTAGAAGTCAAAGTAAAAGTAGAAGTGAAAGTAAAAGTAAAAGGAAAAGTAAGAGTAAAAGTAAAAGTAAAAGTAAAAGTAAAAGTAAAAATAAAAGTAAAAGTAAAAGTAAAAGTAAAAGTAAAAGTAAAAGTAAAAGTAAAAGTAAAAGTAAAAGTAAAAGTAAAGTAAAGGTAAATGAAAAAGTAAAAGTGAAAGTAGAAGTAAAAGTAAAAGTAAAGGTATTCTACCTTTTCGGTACAAATTGTAAATTGCAATACACGCTTTTTGCGTTAGCGCTCTTTACTAAAATTTATTGACTCAAACATAACTTTATCAAAGTTGAGAATACAAGTTATGAGGCCATGGCTTGGTTATGAACCGCTGAATTTATTTTAAAATTTCATTACCACCCTCTTTAATTAAATATTTTTTTACCCTTTTAATAAATTAAAATTTTACCCCAGATTGCAGCAATTAGTCGAAGAAGGTAGGAAGAAGGTTTATTTGATCCTTTTTTTTTGATCGATTTTTATGTAACTTCACGGTGAGTTGGAAATATTTTTTTTTAGAAAAAAAATGGCTTTGTCTTCGGTCTCTTCAACGGCTTCTGCGCTCTTACCCTTACATCACCCAATGCTAAATCAAATGAAATCAATGCACTTGAAAAATACTGTCTATTTCTTTTTGTTCCAACAATGACTTTAACATTTCCAAAACTTCTCATCAACAACATGTACTTACATACTCACATACATACATACATGTGTATATCAGTACAGTAGCACTAACCTTTGCATGCAATTCCCGCTGCGAGTCACACATTTGGAGATAAAAAACCAATAACCAGCGAGTGACAGCAGAACGAACCCTCCGAAAAACATTCAGTTGGATGCAACATAAAAAATGTGAAAAAAACAATACAAAAACAAAATGTCTAATATGCATGTTGTAAGTCAGTTTCATAAATGCTCTATTCATAAAAAAATGAAAAAATTGGGAAAAATCCACAACAACATATTAAAGGCCAATGCTTAGCAGAGAACTTTGTTGTGTGCGCTGGCATGTGGAAATTTATGAAGAGCAAACTTGTGATGGTGCTGCTGTGTAGTTTTTGTTTTTGGTTGTTTTTTTACAGACGAAAACATTTTTTAGAAAGTGCTTACATCCATACATACAAGTGTACATATGTATGTCCCCGAAAATGCATCTAAACGGAAATTAGTATGTGCAGCACTGCGTATGAGTGATTTTTTGTGTGGTCTTTGCGTTTGCTGCTTTGCTGAATGTTCATCATACGCCCTGGTGGGTGTTAGTAACGCGCATTATTTTAGATTTATTAACATCTACCGTGCCCTATATTTCGAGTACTTTCGTTGAAATTTAAAAATGCTGCACCTTATTTTCACCAAAGTTTAATGAAATTTGATATGCAAAAAAAAAGGATAAATTTAAATTTTATTGTTGGTTTGACTTTTTAGAATTTTGTGATTGCAAATTATATGGTTGCCTGTATTTGCAAAAGAAAAAAGAAAAAAAAACGGTGAGGGAGATGTATTTGAATTTCATATTTATTTGATCCTTTTCGGGTAAATTGTGAATTGAACATTTTTTGGGGTATCAGTAATTATGAACTCATAAAAAAGTGCTGAAAGGACACTAAAATTTGAATGAACTGGAACAGTATAAACCTTTAAGGTAAGGTCGTTTTAATGGATTTATGCAAGTAATATTTTTTATGACTTATTAAAACTTTATTTATGTTGTTGTTTTTGGCGCTGTTATTGTTACCGCAAAAGACTCCCTCAAGATTTGGGAGCATCTCCTTCTTCTCCTGATTTCAACAGGATGTCCGCAGAAAAACTTGCTGATTATATTCTGTGTGCCAAATTGAGATGAAGGTTCTTTTTTTTTTTATTCGTAAGCACTTAGAACTTGTGAATAAAATGACGAAAAATAATTTTTTTTTTCCAAAATTTGAAATCTTTTTTTTCAAAATTTGATATTTATTTTCCAAAATTTGATATTTATTTCCAAACTTAGATTTTTTAAAATTTGAATTTTTTTTTAAAATTTGAATTGTTTTAAAACTTGATTTTTTTTTCCAAAATTTTATTTTTTTTTTTCAAAATTTGATATTTACATATTTTCAAACTTTAATTTTTTTGAAATTTGATATTTTTTTATATTAGATTTTTTTCCAAAATGTAAGTTTTTTTTCAAGATTTGATATTTACATATTTTCAAATTTTGTTGTTTTTTTTTTAAATTAGAATTTTTTTTTGTAAAACTAGATTTTTTTTATTTTTTTTTGAAAATCACAAGTAATTTTTGTCGCTTGTTAAGATAGCAAGCGAAATTGTGACTGCTTTTTTTTGTTGCCCTCAATTTTTCTTTGATCCACCTTTGTACATATACATTTATGTACATATGTATGTAGATATGTGTGTATACATAAGTTTGTATTTTACTTGTTGTCAAAAAACTTTATTAGCTTTTGTAAAATCTAAGATTAACGAATTGTTTATATTTACCCAAAAGAAATACTCATCCTTTTTTATATACGTACATAAATATATGTACATATGTATTATGTGGATATGTACATATGTACATAACCGAATTTAAAGATAGAATTTGTTGAAAGTAATAGTAATGGAATATTTGTTTGGTCAATATTGGAATACTCGTACGAGTTCTTAACGGACTGTTTACGGTTATTTCTATGATCGAAGCTGCTATAAATATTTATAGAATTTTTTATTTACAGACATATATAGCTATATTCCTTATCTACGGACAAAGTTGGATGTGGTACTTTGAGCTCAACGAGGGTCGAATTCCATACATTCAACTGACCCACAACCACAGGACCAGAAACTCTACAGTTTGACGAGATAAAGGTATAATTATGACTGCCCGTACTGGTGAACTCCGAAAAGTTGCCAAGAACCAGGGAAAAAATTTCGAGTGGCGGGGAGATATTGGAATCGAAACAAAATGCAGGCTCTAACCCTGAGCGAGATAACCAGGTTAGTAATAAAAGTGAGAGGGATTTTTAAACGAATAAAATATGGGAGTCGCAAGACAAGAAGAAGCTGATCCCAGAAGAGACAGTGCTCTGCCACCTTAGGGTTGCCACCTAATCCTGTTATATACATACATATATCTGCTTTTATCTGGAAAAGACCTTGACCCATTAACATAAATATATGTAGTAAAAGGCTATATTTTAAGTGCTCCTACTTAAGCGTTGCCACTTACAACGGGTACAAGGGGTTGCCAGGTTTTGAAAAAAAAAAAATTGAAGTGAGACACGCCAATATGGTTACCAAACGAAAGTCATTTTACGTTGTAGTTAAAAAATAAGTGATAAGTAGGGTTACTGAGATAGGGTTGCCACTTAATTCTTTATTTTTAAATTTTTTATGTGCTGTTGTTAATTAATGTAATAGAAAAATGTGTTTAATAGTCGGTATCTAGAATAAATCAAATTTTGTTGTAGTTCCACAAAATGCCTGTAGCTCCTATACCATAAACTGATTTCCATATGTATGATAATTAGACTTTTTAAGAATTTTAGGAAGTCAATTTTCTTGAATATTTTTTTCAAATACATTGGAATTTGTTGCGAGCAAAATTTTTTTTTTTTGGAGACTTTCGCACCCATAAAATAATATTTGACATTTTTTCTGTGCAGTCGTTTCTAATTATAGCGCCACCACTGTAGTCTATGCATGCATAGTATATGTATGTATATGTACATATTCATACACATACATACATATATATAAGTACACGAATATTTAGAGCAGAAACATTAAGCCTATTGCGGGTGATTTATGAGATATTTAAGTACACTTGCACTTCGGCAAAATATTTTATATTAAATAAGGAAACGGAGGATTTTCTTGACAAACACCACACGTTTGAGGATTGTTGTAATGTTCTCATTATTAAAATATTTTTTAATTAGATAAATTCTTCTTAGCTAAAAGTTGCTTCTGAAAATATATTTCATACGACTCATTAAAATTCAGCCAACATCTTGTGTCACCCATGGCGTTGTTGTAGATGCAACAAGAAAGCTCCAAAGCACATTGCACTTCACACCAAATGCTGCAGTACACAATTCTCTTTGATTTCATAAGTATTTTAGTCTGCATTTGGCCAACTTTAGCTGCTCCATTATCTAACAAAATCAGTGGTAATACATTTTTTATAAATTTCGCACAAAAAACACTTCACAGATAATCACATCGCAACCCAAAACACTTTCTCTAATTGCAGTCGCATTTGAAATGCAAAAATTTCTTCAATCCTTTTCTTTTTTTTTTTTTTTGTTCCAACTCTTTTACTTTCTGTTTTCCGCACGCTTTCTGTTGTTATATACAATTAGGTATAGATGTGTGCGTGTATGTGTGTTTTTAGTATTTCCATATATTTCATAAGTTTGTTTGTATGTATGGGATGCTTCGTTGGCTGTTCATTTTGCAATGCGTGCAAATCCCACAGCTCCTTTCGTCTGTCGTTCTCTCTCGCGTTGGCTCTCTCTCTTGACAACCACATCATACAACGCATCATCAACGCTTTAAGCGCAACACCTACACACACACACACACACACAAACACTTTGACATCTACGTATATGTATGTATACCAAACATGTACTTGCACAATTTCTTTTTTATTCTTCCACCTTGTCTCCTAATTTTGCTATTTTTCCATCTAAATCTACACTTATCAAAGTTTTGTATACCTTTACAATGTTTTTTTTTTTGTTGTACAAATTTTATTCACTTTTATTTGATTATTACCAAAATTTGCATATTAAACAAGTCGAATGCTTCATCATTTAAATTAAATTTCTTAAAATTATTAAATTTGCTTATATTTGAAATTATTGGTAAAAAAATGTTGTATACATTTTGCAAGCGCAACTGAGAGACTAGCCGAAAATGTTTTGCATTTGCCCACGATGTTTGGATAAGTACATATGTATGTAAAAGTATTTGTCGAAAGCTACCACGAATGTTATCAACGAGTGAGCAAACGAATCCAACTAGCCGGCTGTTTGTTTGGAGCAGACACTGTGGGCGTAAAGAAAATGTGTTCATGGTGATTTTGGGCTTTGAATTGTTGCTGTGGTAGCTGTGAGCGATACATTTGCTGGTAAGCACCGTGAGTTGGTTAACGAATTGGAATGAATATATTATTAAAGCGAAACAAGTTTAACATAAATTGATTTCACCATGACTAGGGACCTCATTTTATTAATTTTTTATCATTTATCATTTATCATTT